>OY293415.1:39758025-40188025 GCA_958502065.1 Chrysolina americana | reverse complement strand
ACTGTTGAATTTATTAAATTAGAACTAATTTTTGTTTCTTAATATCATAAACTTCTTTTTGCGCGCCACTGGTGTTAATTATCTTCAGTTAAAATATCCCTTGTTGCAGGTTAGATGGTGGCTGTTGTTTAACTAAAAAAGGCCATTTAAAAATAAAAACAGAATTTCATAAAATGGTGATATTTCCGCAACCAGTTTATCAAAATTATTTCAAAGGCGTTTTGAGGTTCGGCCCAAAAATTCACCCAACATCTCAAAAAAATTCTAGGGTCCCTCACATTTCCCAAATTATTGGTAAATTTTTTTAAATGTTTCCGTCTCTAAATTCTCATCCTGTACAATGAGAAAGAATTGTAAAAAAAGAAACCCGACGCCAATGACGCATAGACCAAGGATGACGCTTTCCACCTTTGGTTGAAAATCCAACATCGGCCAAGAGATGACCAAGTCATTGCTAGTCAAAAATTAGGCAATTATCTGGCTGTCCCACTTCATCTGGAAGGTAGTTTATTACACTCCAAACCGAAACCACAGATGTGCGTTTTGTTTTCCATTGTTTACTCCGTTTGTTTCTGAATTTGCAACCAAGTGATGCACATCTTTGAACTTGGCTACACCGTACTAATGTTGACCAGCTATCTGAAACAAATGTCTAAGGTTGCTCTATATTTTGGGGGTTAAATTTAACATTTTTCTCCTTGTATGTTCAAATATAGCCCCTGGCTAAATTGATCTTGCTTCTTATTGAATATTCAAAAAATATCAAAGCATCAAGCTAAAGTGCGCTGGGGAAATGATTATATACTATGAACTTGCTATTGTACTGAAGAAATAATGAATCAATTGTTTTACTTATACTTACGAAGCATAAAAACGCACAGCACAGAATAGAAACGCTGATTCCAAATGAAACGTGAGGGAATTTCATTAAAAAAATCAATAAGTTTGCCGACCTAAGGATTTCTATGATTGTATTGAAAAACGTCAGAACGATGATCCATCCAAACATATCATTGTAACATTTCACAAGTTCTGATAAACACCTGAATTTTCTTCCTACCATGATAATTCTTGCCGAAAGTATATAATCACTGATAGATATTTTTTTGTACATTTTGAGAAGTTTTCCTAAATCCTCATATTTTTTCTTGATGACATATGCAAGGCAACTCGTTATCATTGTCGATAAAAAACAATAGTATCCCTGCACTAACTTGGAAACTGTATTCAATTTGGTTCCAGGAATATCGTAGTATATGTTGATGCCTTTAGCGCACAAAAAAACCAGATGTCCAATTATCATTTTCCAAAATAGGTTATTGTAGGGTTCATATGGTGCTGTATAGTTTATATCCACTTCCAGTTGAGTTATCTTCCTCAAGAAATATCTCCATTTACCCCTTTTTATGAAATTAAAGGTAATAATTACGTTCATCGCCAAGAAAATGGAGCTGACTTTTCCCACTAGAAGTAATATACCATCAAAAATATTCAGATTTAGAGTATAGTGGATGTAATGCAAACATAAGGAACTTATGAACATAACTCCTAAAATTAGTATATATCCAAAGGCCACTATTCTATTTGTGACTGGCATGTGAAGTGCATTCTTCTCGGTATCATACCACGGAACGATGCAGAAGATATGGCCAATGCCTAGAATTGGACTAAATTCACTATTCCAGAATGTTTTAACCTGCTCAGGGAGAAACTTTATCAAAGTTGGAATGAACGACATCATCAAATTCACCGAAGACACTGTTTTATGAAACATGAAACGTGATACCTACCTCAATTCCATCGATGATACATTTGGTAAGTGATAGATCATAATATTGACACCGCACCTCTATTATCACAGAAAAAATTATCTAATTAGTATCACACTCATCGCACTTCGAGATGATTAGATTGAGACGTATTGTGGCGATAATTTGAAAATAATTTAACAGTTTTCAAGAAAATATTAATTGTTAACTATACTTACTCATAATCGCTCCAGTGTTGAAAGTATATTTTCTTCAGAGTTTATTAGGAATTCTGTTAGGTCAGAATTGAAAAAGGGTTGGCCGTGATATCTTAATTATTAAATTTAAATATGTAAATGATATTGAGTTCTTTGTACTCCATAGATTCATTCAGACAAATTTTTCTCTCATCATTCTATCTTAAAACGATGGAAAAACTTGATAGAATGATAGAAATATCCAAGATGATGAAACTTGGAAAATCCTGTCAGACGGCGCTCCATAGTCTGCAGAACCAGTGGATATCTGCCATGCTCTGCTCTAGGGTAATACAAGACTGCCTATTTGAGGACACCTTCATCGTGTCCTCAAATAGGGAGGCTATTCCAAGTTTTGTGGAACCTCGTGGTAGACAGACTCCTTATAGATCTTATTTGGGGAGGAGCATACGACCAGGGCTATGCTGACGATATCGAAATGATAGTGAACAGGAGGTTTATGGGGGTCTGTGTGAATCTGATGCAATCAGCAATCACAGATGTACAGTGTGCATGAGGGAGAAGGCCAACCTTCATAAATCCACGATTGTACCTTTCACCAGATATCAGGAAAGTCGAAATACTTAAGGCTGAACTTAGACTCAAAAATCACCTAGAAAAAGTGATGACAAGGGTACCGACATCATTAATGATGGCACTGGTGAAATGTCCAGCTCATCGACGTTTAGCCTGAAGATAATCCGGAATCTCTTTTCTCTGCATTTGTATACCAAAGCGGATGCGATGATAGCAGCCTCCAGATTAAAGTGCATGGGGCGAGGAAGGGGCAACAACGTAGGCCACTCCAACGTAATGGAGGGCATAAGATTCGACGAATCTGAAATGCTGTTGGACAAAATGAACTCAACCTGCTCATCACATCCACCACCATCTTTCAAAATGGGAATGTCACACTGAAAGCCATGCTAATTCTCTCAAGACAAGCAATGGGGTAAGGGCTGGCATATACGGAGAGAGTCCGAGGCATAACATCAGTCTAAACCTCGGTACTCAAGCCTGCATATTTCAAGCAGAGTTAAGTAACAGCTATTTCCATCTGAACAAGAGATATTCTCAGAAGGATTCCTAGAAACCAACTCGCAGTCATTCTCTCCGACGACGATCAGGCGACAAAAAAGGCTCTGCCTCAACGACCTAGGAGTACAGAACAGGGTAAAACTTGTCTAGGTACCAGGTCACAAGGGCATCCAGAGGAATGAGAGCACAGATGCCTTAGCAAGAGCGGAGGCATCAACAATACTCTTTGGACCAGATCCAGCCTCTGGAATCCCATTTGGGGACATTAAACAGGACTCGAGGAAATGGGTCAAGAACCATCATCTGGGAAGACGCCTCAGGCAAAACTCACAAGAAAATGATGGTTGTTATGAATCATATTTCGTATTGTATAGTGAGTAGGCACATATACAGTGTGTTTCACTTCTCATGGAAACACCTCCGTATCTTCCGTAATTTTCAACGTAGAACCATGAAATTTTCAGGATTGATAGATTTACTATAAATGAACTCGCTGCACAGAAGGCGTCATCCTACGTGATATACACTGCACGAAAATAGCGATGGAACCACTCATTTTTCCAGAAACTTATATTAGGGGTCATAATTGGCCAAACATTCCTTCGGATTCGTGTATAGGATCCCCGAATTACTACTAATATACCTGTTTCTTGAAAAATTTTCGGTCCTGAAAAATTCAAATTTGTGTCACTTCTCATGGAAACGCCCCCGTATCTTCCGTAATTTATGACGTAGAACCATGACATTTTCAGGATCGATAGATACACTAGAGATGAACTCTCTACACGAAAGTGGTCATCATACGTGAATTAAGTGAAAAAAAATGGAATTTTTCAGAATTGAAATTTTTCCAGGAGACAAGTGTATTAGTAGTAATTTTGGGATCGTAAACACGAATTCAAAAGAATTTTTGACCAATTTTGCTCCCTAATATTACTTTCCGAAAAAATGGGTGGTTTCATCGCTGGCGAGCAGTGTAGATCACGTAGGATGACCCCTTTCGTGCAGAGAGTTCATCTCTAGTGTATCTATCGATCCTGAGAATTTCATGATATTTCGTCAAAAATTATAGAAGATACGAGGGTGTTTCCATGAGAAGTGAAACACACTGTATGTTGGTTCCATAGTTATAAAAAAAATGTTTTATTGAATTGAATGTAATCAGAACAAAAATAAATATCTAAAAAGTTGAAGTTGTACTGAAATTCACCAAAATAGATAGATTTCTTCGAATCAATCATTCCAGTTTCAATAATGGTGATGGGGCCAACTGACCGGCTATCAAGGCATCTCCTTGAACTGAGCCGGAACCCCCTTTGGGCAGGTGGTACGACACTGCTACCTAAAAAAACTCTTGCATATGTTGAGGATACACCAAGACTCGTCTGCGATGGATTGGACGAAACAGCCTCACACATTATGTTCGAATGAGAAGCCCTGGCTCGCATGAGGATAGATATCTTCGGACATTAATGCAGAAGTTATCATCCCACAGCAACACTTCGTGAGAAATGTCCAGGAGCTCATCGGAAGATCCGGAGTACTCACAACATAGACCTGACAGCGGAAGGCAGAAAGATCCTATGCAGAACTAGCTGCATTTGGGCTGATGGCCAGCCCTGCCGTATAATAATAGTAATACAAATGATAATACTATATAATATACCGGGTGACACAGTATACATGTAGCAGCCTGTAGTTTTTTTATTTAAAGAGATAAAAATTTGAAAGTAGCAGAAGTTACGTAATCAATGATAGTGCTTCATTTGAACCTAGAGACAATTTTTTCCATCCACCTCTTGTACCAGAAGTAACCCCAACTCTGGTTTTTTCAAAACATCCTGTGTATATATCTAGCCTATCTTATTGGTCTTGAAATTATCTTCATTCGTTTCTCAATTTACAGTTGAATTGCATCTTATGGAATTCTATATATAATCTTTTGAAGCTTAGAATGAAGGCTTTTTGAAGCTTGATAGGCTTGGAAAACCAAAGAGTATCAACCGAGTATCAACCGATATAATTTTAGTTTTTTCCAGAACTTCCTGCAGATTGATAATTTTTTCAATAAAAAAAAATCTGAAAATACCTCACGATATTTCGAGAACTGGGATTAAAAATGTTGTTTTTATTTGGCCATGGAGCCATAATAGGATCGTTCCATTTGGAAACATAAAATTAAAATTGTTTTCCTGATACACCAATTCACAAGGCTACTCGAATTAGTCTAGATATTTATATTTTCTACGACCATTAAGAAAAATGAACATTTCAATTGCGTCTTCGATTAAGAAACCTACCACGTTGTAGCACCGATTTTCATTTCCCACGGGCTAGCTGTATCGAAATATTTCATTTCCTACGACTTTCATGAACTACTAGACTGTCATTATAGGTATTAACGAATTTTATGAACATAAATAATATCGAATCAAGTTTATTTACGTCTGTCTAATAATTTGACATTTCACATCAGTAGATAATTACAAAATTCGATTGAAAACATTAAGTTATTAAAAATGATTAGCGATAGTGAGGATGATTTAACATTGACACCGCCAAATATTACCGAAATGGCTAAGCTCACCTCATTAAATTTATTACCAGAATTGTCAAAGAAGAAATATGAATCTGCTTTCAAATCTTTTATGGATTGGCACTCTAAACAGCACACATCATCTTTCTTCGAAAGCGTCTTTCTGGTATATTTTGCCGATATATCGAAGAAATTCAAATCCTCCACCTTTGGAGTCAATATTCGATGTTAAAAATTATGCTAAGTGTCAATCAAGATTTGGACATATCCGATTATAAAAAGCTGAAAGCATTTTTCAAGAAAAAGTCCGACAGATATCAACCAAGGAAATCCAAAACATTTCCTACAGATCAAATTAATAAATTTATATCAGAAGCTCCTGATAATGCCTATCTTCTGACAAAGGTATGATTTTCTTTTCATAAAACCAGAATAATTTCAATAAAAAGATTGATTACAATCGAAATCTATATTTTTGAATAGTTGACAGATATTTTCTATTTAACAATTAATTTGAACAAATTATTACGTGCTCTACGACGAGTGTTTATTCAGATGACACCTGGGAGTACGCTCTGGCCAGCCGACCAGAGCAGACGCGCGAGACGAGAGAACTGTGCTCGAGTTCGCCGTGACTACAATCGCTATTTAAAATAATTATTGTTATTGTTGAGCGCACAGGACTGTTAAATAGCGGAATCACCGTTGAGGGACATCGTCAAAAGCTCCCTCGGTATGAGCAGCGGCTCAGGGGGAGCTAGATCCAACAACCCCTCTCAGGGGAGAGCTAGGGCCCCTCCATAGAGAGGCTCCCGTGTCGGCTCCGACACTGCTTCTGGAAGCGATGCAGAGGGACGTAAGTCCCAGAAGCGGAAACACCTGGAAAAACCCACTCCAAAACCCGCCATCCCCAGAGCAATCGCTCCAGTAAAGATAAATGTTCAACATGAAGTCATCATCCACCACAGAGTCGAAAAATCCCCCTAAGTGTAAAAGACACTGTGAACCCTCCCAGTGACAGGACACTAAACCCCTCACCTGACAAAGACAGTGTACCTAGTGAAAGTGCCCCAAACAATATGCTAGTGAACCCTCCGCCGACAGCATCCTCCTTGGAAACTAGTTCCACCAGTTCTCCACCGGATAAGGAGGCGAAACCAAACACCTCAGCGCAACCTTCCGAAACACCACCCTCCGACACCGCTACTCAAAAAATGGAGAGTGTGGTGAATTCCAATCATAATCAAGTTGGGACCAGAAGGACCTGCCGCCTGGAGATGACCTCCAACGAAGCACGCTCAAACTCGGAGACAACGAACGAGTCATCATTCAAGATATGGGACACTACCAAAGAGAGCTCGGACAAATATATGGAAGATATAGAGGCCGCGAAGAAGTCCCCAGATAATATTAGATTAGGGGAGCACCCCAAGTAACCTATCAGCAGAAATGGGCAGCAATTCGCTGTCACCAATCCAGCCGTCCCAAGACCTGACCAAACCTTCTGAAGCCCAGCCGCCGAACCGTCTCCATCAACATCTCCAAAGGCCCAGAAAATAGCCCTACCCCCACCACATTTACAGATAGGGGCCCAGCATAAAACTACCCCTCCTCCATCAATACAGAATGAGAATCGGTCATCAACCTCCCCTCACCAACAACAACTGGAAGTGAATGTGAAAATCACCTTAGTCCAAGTCACATACTGAACACTTTCCTATCGATTCCCGAAAGTAATCTGACCCAACAACATCGGGCAGAGAAAGAGGCTTAACACCCTTCCCAGCCTCACACAGGAGAATTTCACAGGACTTTCCAACCCGGTGTACCCAGAGTATTCCGGCCGTCGTATTTCCAGGAAGAATGGCAGCTAATGCAGAATCAAGAGAAGGCGAGGCAGATCTCGGCTGACATCAATAGCCTAGCCGAAGAGGAAGCTCTCATGGAACAATTAAGACGAAGATATATCGAAGCGACCGTTCACCACACTTCCCATAACACTTCCTGGGATATATGGAAGCAGCAGGTGGAACTCCCAGTAACAACGCAGAACCAGTTTACGAGTGAGTATACCAAGGAGAACTGTCCGAAAGGCGGAAAAGTAGGTTGGCGGAACCGAGTAGGGTTCACAGCGCTTTCCGTTCTGGCGAGACACGAAACAGTTTCCCCTGGTACACCGAAGACAAAAATGTCACAACGGGCGTGCAAGGGAAAATCGTAGTCGAAGCACAAGTTCACTTGCCTAACGATGAAAACTCGGATCGCCGAGCAGGTCATCCCTATATAAGGGAAAATGACACGAACCCACCTCCAAACACATCGTGGATCGAACTGTTCGAAGAAGAAAACGGAAGGCACATGGAAAGTGTTGCGAAAGAGCCCTGCACAAGTAAGAAAACCCTTTAACAGGCAGACTTGGGAAAAATATCAGTTGTGGAGACTACTGCAAACCTCCCGATCCCAAACATCACCGGAAAATGTGGTGAACGGCAAGAAACAAAGTACAATGAAAACTTTAACAAATAAGCCTATGGAAACTGAGGTAAACGAGATGGAAAGAGTGGCGAACCAAGAAACGGGAAGGGTGGTGAAACACAACATGGAGAGTGTGGCAAATGACCAAATAGAAAACGATCTCAAAATTCTAGTAGGATTCAGAAGCGCAGTCACCAGAATGATGAGGAGGAAAGAGGAAGAAGAAAAGCGACGAGAAGAAAGAAAACTCCTTGAAAAAATCGAGAAGGCCGAGGATAGGAAGAAACTTCTAGAGGCGAGGGCAAAACAGTCCCCAAAGAAAATTAATAATCCCAACACAAGTTCCAGCTGGGAGACCGAGAGGGACTTTAATAAGCGGAAGACAGTTAGGAGAAAAGCCTCCACCGACGAAGGAACACCCCTAAACACCAGGGAACAGATGGAAAGGCGGGTTTCTGACCTCAAAAATAAAATAACCCAGAAAGTGGAGGAAACAGTTGTGGCATACAACAGTTATGAAATTCTACCTGTCATAGAAGATCTGCCGGAAGACCTGGTAAAGGAAACCATGAAACGACAAAAGTATGAGAAACTGTACGCCAAGGAGATTCAGCAGCTCCAGCAGGTGAAGAAGTTAATGAGAAGATTCAGAAAGAATCGAATTAAGTAATCGCAAAGAAATTCTCGACGAGAAATGAGCAGAGAAATTTCTCGCTCGGGTTTTGTTCGCCGTTCGCGAGCGTGATTGGCTGAAGCTAGGCCACGCCCTCCGAACCGCAACTATAAATATAGAGCGCTTTTCGCGTCTAGAGACAGTGTTCCGGCTCACTACGTTTAAGAAAAGCAAAAGCTACGTATACTCAGCTGAGAGAAAGTATTGAAAGTATTGAAAAGTATTGTGAAAAGTCAGTATTTTTGAGAGTTTCAAAGTATTGAAATACTATTGTACCAGAGTTCCAGAAAGTTATCGGAGATAATTTCTGTGAGAGAATATTGCGATATTGGAGAATTTGAGTTCCAGAAAAGTCCTTCGACGAAGGTGAAAATCGAAAGTTCGAGAGAGAAAGTTCGAGAAGTCCGAATATTGGAATATTGGGTTTTCGAGAAGAAAGAAGATTCTAGAAGGTGTCCAGGCTCAAGAAAGAAGATCTTCAGCCAACATTTTTCTGCTAGAGTAACTTGTGTTTCTTGGAGGGATATCAAGAAAACCAAACATCCCTCCAAAAAGAATTCGTTTGATCGCATGATTGCTGGAACACTTTTGTTCTTTCCAGAACTGGAGTAAAGTGTTAAACTTTGGGACTCAGTGCGAGCCCACTACGAAAGAATTCGTAATTTTGAAATTTTTATATTTACTAATTTCACTTTCTCTTTCAGCTTAGCCTGGCCTTCACCGCCGGTGGAAGCAGCGGCTCCGTATTGCCTGGATTGGATTGCGTGGTCCCGGAATCCATGCCAGGTGATGCCTACCGGATCACTGGGGTGAGTCTTCCGTTATAAGACAAGCCATTGCACTAAGGTGAGACGGGGCGGTAAAGCGCAACTTCTCTTCCGGGAGAGACACGGGTAAACTCCCTGGTTAGGCGCGTTAAAACATATTGTTTTATTTTATCAGATTTTGTTAGCTATCTACTAATCTGAATTCTCTTTCAGCTACTTGGTAATTTCGATTAGGGACTATAGGGCTTGCTAGGAGTAGGCTAGTTTATAGACCTTATTTGTTGGTATTTTCCCTATCATAACACAGATTGCTCTTTGTAAAATGGAGAGACTCTGGGCGGCGAGAATGAGGTCGAACCCGGAGCTGGCCGAGGCACCTCAAAATAATCAATCCATTTTTTTTAATAATTTTACCAACCCACATTCTCGACATGGCGCCCAACGTGGGACCTTTAATCGCCAAAATGATGATGTACAAAACGTCCGAAACGTCGGAAATGATGATTTTCGAAGTTTCGAATTTCTAGAAAATTCCAGACCAAGAAATGGCGATTATCTCACTGAGATCAGTGAACGAACTCAATTTTTTGATAGGGAACGCCATGCACAAACGTCTGAGGAGGAACGTGTTCTAGTCGAAACGTTTGATCCTCGAATCTCTTCACTTATGAACGATAGCGACTGGCATACTCGTTCCATAGCGGAAGCTTCTTATTTGCAGAATGTATCTGCTAATAATCCATTTTCACTTCTCAAAACGTCGCCTACTTCCGATCCCAGCGACGAAAAATTAAGTGGGAACAGGTGGCGCCCAAATTTCAAAAACGAAGAAAGCCCAAGGAGGGTTTCTCTTGCCCCAGAGGACAATATTCCGGTTGGAAATTCCACGTTAAATCCGGAAATTATAAATTCTGTTGCCCTTGCTCCGCCACAAAGTGATATGGCGCAGCTGGTACAAATTCTAAAGGAATTAACAGGCCATTCAAAGCCGAAAGCATTAGACAGAAATAAATTACCCACTTTCAGTGGAAAGGATTCTGAAAATCCTAGATATTTCCTGAACAAATTAGTGTTCGAATTTAGGAAAGCAGACCTAGATCTGGACGACTGGGTGGCTCATGCTAAAAGTCAGTTAAAAGGAGAGGCCCAGACATGGATGAATTTATATAATGACATTAATGCCACATGGCAGTTCTTTGTGAACCGTTTCCTTGATCGGTTTGATAGCCAGGAGCTTCATTCACGACTCCTCGCAAAAATATATGGAGAAAAACAGTCTAAAAGTAAGACAGATATTTTTAATGGGGAGAAAATGGCCTTGATTCGTCGAGTGATGCCAAATCTGCCCGAACTGGAGGCCATACGATTGATTACTGAACTGATTGACCCCGCAATACAGTCTTCTCTAAGAGACAAGCCTATTGTAAGCTTGGAAGCCTTTACTAGGCATTGTATTCAGATAGAGGCCAGTTTGACGGCCCCAAGCTGCTTTAAGACGACTAGCAAGATCGTCACACAGGAACCCAATAGACAAACTAACGTGGGTTCGAATAATATGAATACCTCTTGAAACCCCAACACCCAAAACCAGATTAATGGTTATTGGAGGGGTAATCAGAATTCAAACTCCAATGGATGGAGAAATTCTAATAACAGAGGTGAAGTTAGAGACTCTCGACAAGAAAGAGAGGACTCTCGCAATAATGTAAGAGGGCAATTTTCTGCTGCTCGGGGCAGAGGCTCTTATGGAAACATGGGACAGAGGAATCCCCCACCGACACAAAATCAGAGGTCTGAAAATAACAGACTTAACTATATTGCGGAAGAGGATGCATATTGCTCGGGAAACTTCAGGCAAGACGCACCACCTACGGCGATGGTGACGTCTGCTCGCCAATAAGCCGTGTCCCTACTTATATCCCAAAAGTGGAAATTGTTACTCACACCAACATTTCCACACAAACTCTGGGAAATATAAACCCTGACATGAGCCCTTGTGTAAATTTTTCCACTCAAACAGACGAGTCTGTTCAAGCCCCCTTGTATAAATTTCCCCCTTTAGAGGCTCTGGTAAGCCTGGAAGACGGACATATAAAATGCCGAAAGCTTCCCAGGATCCCTGTGATCGCCGACGGCAAACAGGTATCTGCTCTGATTGACACAGGAGCAAGCACGAATTTCGTCAGAGCAAGTCTATTCGAGGATTGCGATTTATCGAACCTCCCAAATCCGACTGCCATTCGACTGGGTTGTAAAGATAGTACTTCCTACAGTAGGACAGAAAGAAATAATATTCGATATTGAAGGACAGGAGTTCCTTATAACGGCAACAGTTTTATCTGACCTTAATGAATCTATAATTCTAGGAGTCCCATTTCTGGACGAGAATAAGGCTATCCTAGATGTAAAAAGAAAATATGTCTACTTGGGAAGTCAGACTAGACAAACCGTGTTTTGGAGTCCAGTTTCAGAAAGGGCAATTGCTGGAATTCAGTTGGCAGAATTCGCTGAAGAGCAATTTTCGCCCGAAACGAAGGGCGAGATAATGAAAGTAATCACAGACTTTCCTGATGTGTTTGAGGAAACAATCAGACAGCCGATTACAAGAGCCGTATTACATGATATTAAGGTCAAGGAGGAACGTCCGTTTAGGCGATTTCGGTATGACAAGATGTCTGAAAGCCGTAAACAGATAGTTCACGAGGAGATCAGAAAACTTTCGGAGGCTGGCGTGATAGTGCCAAGTGACTCCCCATACTGCTCCCCTGTAGTACTCGTCCCAAAGATAGACGGAAAACTAAGATTTTGCGTAGACTACAGGGAAATTAACAAATTGATAGTTTCAGAAACCCCAAACTTACCTCCTATTCAGGAGACAGTTAGAGAAATGGGGCAAGCCAAAATATTCACTACGTTAGACTTGAGAAACGGGTTTTGGCAAGGACCCTTAACACCGCAGTCTCAGAAGTATACGGCATTTGGTGCTCCTGACGGCCAGGTATACCAATTTAAAGTTCTTAGCTTTGGCCTAAAGAATGGCCCAGCTGTATTCCAGAAGCTCATGTCCTCGGTACTTGTCGGATACACAGATGTGTTCTGTAAAGTATATCTTGATGATATTATTGTGTATTCCCGCGATATCGAGGAACATTGCATGCATTTAAGAAGGATTTTAGAACGCCTCAGGACGCATGGACTATGGCTCTCCCCACAGAAATGCCACTTTGGCTCTAGAGAGCTACATTATTTGGGAAGAATTGTTTCCGCGAAAGGAAATAGGCCACAAGAGGCTCATATACTCAATACTGTCAACTTCACTACACCCAAATCCCTGAAACAGCTGAGAGCTTTTCTTGGAACAGCCAGTTGGCTACGTGAATACATCCCCCATTTTGCGGAAATCGCATCTCCCCTGACAGACCTTATTGATACCCAGAAGCGGTTCAAATGGACTCCTGCTGCCGAAGCAGCATTCAATAAAATAAAAGAGTTGGTCAGTCAACCACTCGAACTGTCCAGACCTGATCCCCAGAGACCTTATTGTCTCCAAACGGACGCAAGCCTCATCGGCATGGGGGCAGTCCTATTCCAAGAAAATACGAACGGAAATAAAGACATTATCGCATATGCGAGTGCGAAACTGTCCAAAACAGAGAAGAAATATCATGTGAATGAAATAGAATGTTTGGCCATTGTATGGAGTATAAAAAAGTACAGGCACTTTCTTCAGGACAAACATTTCAAATTATATACAGACAACTCGGCACTCCTGTGGTTGAACAAGATGAAAGACGAAAGAGCAAAGCTGACTCGATGGTCATTGTTACTGCAGGAGTACGATTTCGAAATAATTCACATACCTGGGAAGTTGAACCAGCTCCCAGACTTTCTAAGCAGAAACCCGACTGATGAACCGACAGGCCATGACCTGCATTCCGAAACAGAGCGAATGATATTTCCAGTTAAGGAAAATAACGGAAATCTCTCTGTAGAAGAACAACCCTGACACAGATCAGGACATTTTACGAGGAAGTGAAAGATAGGCAAAGAGATTGTCCTAGTCTTCAAAGGTTTATAGAACGGATTTTCCCAAATCAGGAAGACGAGCAACCCGTATCATTTCTGCCAGGTCAATAGGTTTTGTGCCGGAATTTTGGTCCGCGTCGTAAAAACTTTGGCCAGACCTGGGTCGGCCCATTCCAGGTCGAACGCCAAATCGGCCCTAACTGCTATGTGGTCCTCAAAGGAGGCTATGAGCAGAATATCTCCGCAGATGATCTCCGACCAGCCCCGGATCCTAGAAGTGGCCAAGACCACCTGGATCCACGTCCAACTCCAGACCTAGGAGAGGACGAATAGACCCTGAATATTGTAAATATACTCCTCTTTAGTTTTTAAGGTAGGCCCGTGGAACACCGGACATTACTATGCCCAGAAGGTGTTACTTGTAAATACCCTTGTAGTTTAAGTGCATTGTAAAAACTTAGCTCCTTAAAATAAGTTAGCTCTCATTTCAGCTACCGTAAGTAGTAAGGTTAGAGTTGTACAAAGTAGGCTAGAGCCACAATATTGTACACCTGGTCGGGTATAGGGGCATTGCCACTTGTGGTTTGAAAAGATCAATAAAGAGAGAAAGAAAATAAATCCTTCCCGAGGCGCACGTTGCCCCGGCAGTAAAAATGGTTGGCATCCCACTACCAGAAGAAATTTTAGCGATCTTTCGAAGGGGGGGAGTGTCATGAAAACCCAATATCGGACTAAAATTTTTAATGAGAAGATTCAGAAAGAATCGAATTTAGTAATCGCAAAGAAATTTTCGACGAGAAATGAGCAGAGAAATTTCTCGCTGGGGTTTTGTTCGCCGTTCGCGAGCGTGATTGGCTGAAGCTAGGCCACGCCCTCCGAACCGCAACTATAAATATAGAGCGCTTTTCGCGTCTAGAGACAGTGTTTCGGCTCACTACGTTTAAGAAAAGCAAAAGCTACGGATACTCAGCTGAGTGAAAGTATTGAAAGTATTGAAAAGTATTGTGAAAAGTCAGTATTTTTGAGAGTTTCAAAGTATTGAAATACTATTGTACCAGAGTTCCAGAAAGTTATCGGAGATAATTTCTGTGAGAGAATATTGGGATATTGGAGAATTTGAGTTCCAGAAAAGTCCTTCGACGAAGGTGAAAATCGAAAGTTCGAGAAGTCCGAATATTGGAATATTGGGTTTTCGAGAAGAAAGAAGATTCCAGAAGGTGTCCAGGCTCAAGAAAGAAGATCTTCAGCCAACATTTTTCTGCTAGAGTAACTTGTGTTTCTTGGAGGCATATCAAGAAAACCAAACATCCCTCCAAAAAGAATTCGTTTGATCGCATGATTGCTGGAACACTTTTGTTCTTTTCAGAACTGGAGTAAAGTGTTAAACTTTGGGACTCAGTGCGAGCCCACTACGAAAGAATTCGTAAATTTGAAATTTTTATATTTACTAATTTCACTTTCTCTTTCAGCTTAGCCTGGCCTCCACCGCCGGTGGAAGCAGCGGCTCCGTATTGCCTGGATTGGATTGCGTGGTCCCGGAATCCATGCCAGGTGATGCCTACCGGATCACTGGGGTGAGTCTTCCGTTATAAGACAAGCCATTGCACTAAGGTGAGACGGGGCGGTAAAGCGCAACTTCTCTCCCGGGAGAGACACGGGTAAACTCCCTGGTTAGGCGCGTTAAAACATATTGTTTTATTTTATCAGATTTTGTTAGCTATCTAGTAATCTGAATTCTCTTTCAGCTACTTGGTAAGTTCGATTAGGGACTATAGGGCTTGCTAGGAGTAGGCTAGTTTATAGACATTATTTGTTGGTATTTTCCCTATCATAACACAGATTGCTCTTTGTAAAATGGAGAGACTCTGGGCGGCGAGAATGAGGTCGAACCCGGAGCTGGCCGAGGCACCTCAAAATAATCAATCCATTTTTTTTAATAATTTTACCAACCCACATTCTCGACATCACCAAGGAAACCCAGACAGGTGAAAGAATTTCCCCCACTTCCTGAGGCTGAAAGCAAGGCTAACGATGGCTTCTAGAAACCCAAAATAACTGCAAAGCTGAATATGTATTCAAGAAACGAAAAGGTCGAGTATTTGGGGAGTGCAAGAGGAATTGTAGACTGGCTGAATAATTGTATGTCGAAATATTTCCGAAAAGACGTCATCCACCTAATAATTATTTTGGCAGAGTAGAAGAGTAGTTCAGAAGAGAACTGAAAAATCAAAACAATCACCAACACATGCAGATCCGATGATATCACTGAGGACGAAATCGGCGTGAATCGCGAAACCGATAAAAGAGTTTTGAAAAGACACAAATTCAATTCTTTTAAGTACCAAATTCACCAGCATTTGTACGAAGGCGATTATAACAGGAGAATGGTTTACTGCGATTGGTTTTTGCGCAACTATAGGATGGACAACCGTTTCCACCACCGAATTCTTTTTTTGGACGAATCACGATTTAACAACATGGATGTATTCAATCGTAACAACACGCGTTACTGGGCACAAGAAAATCCGAGGATTATGAGAGAAGTACACTTTCAAGACCGATATGGATTCACTCTGTGGTTAGGAATGATCGAAACAAGAATAATTGGACTAATAATTTGTTAAGGTCCATTAGCTGGTGAGAGATAATTTGGATTTTTGCAGGAGCAAATCGGGCTAGGACTTGAACATTTACCACTGAATATGAGGCATATTGTATTCCAACAAGATGGATCACCTGCACACAATAGTAATATTGATGTGTACCATTTAAATGACAGATTTACAGATAACCGGATAGGCACCAATGGACATATTATGTGGCTACCCAGATATCTCAATATTACGCCATTGGATTTCTTCATATGGGGTCATCTTAAAGAGAAGGTATACCGAACTCCAACACGCAACTGCGACTACTTGGAAATTGCATTATTTTAACGATTTCGAGACCGGCCTCGAGACCGGTCCTGATCGCCTTATTAGTTATGCATCCTCGGTTAATAACGTCCGCATATCTGCTGGCTAACTGATCAACAACTTCATCGCCGAGAATAAGCTCGAATAAAATCGGTCCCTTCTACCTGCTTCCAGAGCCATCTGTATGAGTCGTTCTATAGTCCCGATTGATCAAGAACTGTAAATAGAATCTGCTTGCGGGTATATAAGGCACTGGATAGCAGAGGGCATAGGTAGTCACAGAAAGTTGCAGATATAGTTTCAGAGTCAGCAGGTAGAGAGTGACAATGAAGATAAATTTGAAATAGTGAAGTCAATGATTTAGTTGAATAATTGTTTGAGTAGTATTTTAAATAAATTTGTAAAATGAGTTAAGTGCATTTTTACTACATATGGTGTCATAAGACGGATGTTCAAAATAAATAAGTGTTGGCAGTGTTAAAAACTCGCCATTTATCGTGCCTAATACACTAGTGACCCGTTGAACATTTAAGTGTTTGCAAAGTGGACAGATTTGGGCGTCGCGGGACATAAACTGAAAACTTATTGTTTAAAATAAATAATATACTAATATATCGGTTAAAGACAATAAAAGACAAAATGTTTCAGTAGAGAGTTCACCTCGTTGACCTGAAAGTAAGTGAATTGAAGCAAGAATTAGAGGAGCGTGAAATAGAAACAACTGGAAAGAAGGCCGTACTCCAGAAAAGACTTTCAGATGGACTGACTGATTGAAGAAGGAGAAGACCCGGAAACATTTTTATTCGAAGTTTCAGCAATCGACTTGGGTTCGATTATGAATAAACTCGAAGAAACTAAAAGACGAACTCCAACAAACTTTGATAAATATGGAAGATACATTTCTGGAAAATTTTAACAAAATTCGGTGAGTCTGGAAGATAAGCTTCTAAAAAATTCAATCAGTCTGGAGGAAAAACTTCTAGAAAAATCGGTCAGCTTGAAAAATCTGGAAGATAAATTTCTGGAAATCTCGAATACTTTGAAAGAAGAACTTTCGAAAAATCTAGAAGTAAAGCTTTCAAAAAACTCGCGTAGTTTGGAAGATAAATTTCTAGAACCTTCGCAGAACTTGAGAAAAGAGCTTCTGGAAAATTCAAATGGTCTGAGGGAGGAGCTCCTAGAAAATTCAAAAAGCTTGAAATCAGAAATTTGTGGTGTGGAAAATCGATAGAATGGGAAGTGTCGAGACAGAGATCGAGGAAATAAAAGGTGGAATCGAGACAGAAATTGGCAGTATAAAGGAAACAATCAGTAAGTTAAAAAAGCAAATTGATTTTTCACACACCAGGGAAAAGATCAACAAAAATGCAATGCCAGACTTGAATTTGGACTCAAATGAAGTCCAGAGAGACATAAAAGATTTCAAGGTCAGTACGAAACCAGGAAAGCTCTCACTGAAACCGTCCCAGTTCGACGGAAATACTCTATGTGCAAACTTCCGCCGACAATTTGAAGCTGCTGCCAAAGCAAATGGGTGGAATGCTGTAGAAAAAGCTATAGCATTGACACTGGCATTGCGTGGCGAAGCAACAAACATTTTACTTACTACATATATCATTCACAGTTGAAGAATCGATGACAGAAATCAAGCGAATCCCTGCAAGAATTTGTAGCCGATATTGCACGCTTGGTTCGTCTTGCGTACCAGCTACACCGGAAAATGTAATGGAGCGACTAGCAGTTCAGGCATTTTTGGATGGACTTCGTGACCAAGAAATCCGGCAAGTCTTAACATTAGCTCGCCCCGCAAATCAGGTTGATGCATTGGCACGTGATCTGGAATTCGAAGCAGCAAAGCAATCCTGTAAAAGCCAGAGTAGAGTCTGGATGATTTAAGAAGATCCACAGAAGCCCGCTAATATCGAGGCTGTCATGAGGAAATTAATAAAGGAAGTCCTGCCTGAGAGAAGACTGATACGATGCCAAAATTGTTAAAAACTTAGGCACGTGCGTAGCAAATGTTCAACATTCAAAAAATCGACACCAACGAAGTTCAAGAAGGAGCAATCGTCAGCTCGTATCCAACAAACCCTGGTTAATAAAGCATATGTCGCTGTCCTTCAAAGACAAGACAAAGGGGTTTTCGTAGACGGTGCGACTAGGACGATTCTTGGGCCTACATTCGCCAAAACACCGGCAAGAATTGAATCATCGAATTGGAAGCTACGCACAGCAACAGGAGAGCCGGTAACTTTGTATGGTGAAATTCCAATTGAACTGAACACCGGGCTCTAGTAGCAGATATCGAGGACGCGGCAATAATTGGAATGGACATAATGAATTCCAGAGGTTTCGAGCTGAATTTTAAAGACGGCGTCCTTCGTGTGAACGGAGAAGGGCTTCATGGGAGAAGTAAAAAAATGGTTCGAGTCCGGTTGGCTGAAAACGTGAGCGTACCTGAGTGGGCTGAAACGATACTGGAGGCTCGCCTGGATGGGGGTGCGAGCAGTGGAAACGTGGTGATATTCGAGCCCAAGCTCCATGATGAGAAAATTGGACGAGAAATTGCACTACGAAAAACCTTGTTGCGTGCTGATGAATTTGTGGCAGTAAGGGTAATGAATGTCAATTATTACCCGGTGGCCTTGAAGAAGGGAACAATTTTGGGGCACTGCTCGTCAATTTTATCTGTGATTAGGAGTGTGTGCGGCACTGTTAGCCAAGCCAATAACATGCCAGCAGGATTGAAGAAGTTGGTTGCTATCTCGTCCAAAGACAGGGAACTATTCAGGAATTATCAGGACATCTTCGATACCGGAGTAGGCAGAGGCGGTAGAATAAAGGTGGTTCAGCATAAAATTGACACTGAAAATGCTCGACCAATCCGGCAATCAGCCAGAAGACTTCCTCTCGCAGAAAAGGAAGAGGCTGACAACATAGTCAGTGATATGGAGAAAGGCGGAGTCATCGAGCTATTCGACAGTCCTTCATCCTCTCCAGTATTACTGGTAAAGAAGAAAGATAATTCAACTCAGTTTTGCGTTGATTATCGTCAACTCAACAATGACGACACGCTATACACCCTGGCTGGATCTACGATTTTCTTGACCCTAGATTTGAATAGCGGATACTGGCAGGTAGAACTGACCCAGGAATATTGAGAAAAGATAGCCTTCTCCGTTGGTTCAGTTTTGTGGCAGTTCACAGTTATGCCATTCGGGATCTGCAATGCTCCAGCCACATTTGATAGATTGATGGAGACGGTTCTGAAGGGACTCTCATGGAAGACGTGTCAGGTGTATCTCAACGACATTAATGTGGTCATTCAACGACCACGTGAAAAACTTGAAGGAGGTATTCCAGCGACTAAAAACCTCCGTATTGAAATTGAGCCCAAAGAAATGCCATTTGTTCCAAAAGGAAGTACGATATCTCGGCCACGTTGTCTCTGGGAAAAGAGTGGCAGTAGATGAACAGAAGATCAAAGCTGGAATGGCCCGTTCCGAAAGACATACACCAGCTTCGAAGTTTTCTTGACCTGTGCACTTCCTAACACCGATAGGTGCTGGGTTTCGCCAACATCGCCAAACTGCTTATAGAAGGGCAAACAAAGTTACAGTGGTCTGAAGAATGCAAAAACTCATTCAGTAAGCTGAAAGGAGTATTGATCAACGCACCAATTCTGAGCTATCCCCTTCCGAACGGAAAATTCATTTTGGACACGGATGTCAGTATCGTGGGACTTGTAGCTGTCTTGTCTCAAATCCAATGAGAGGAAAAGTTCATCGGTTACTTCAGCAAGACCCTCAGAAAACCGGAGCGGAATTACTGTGTCACCAGGCGGGAGCTGTAGGCTGTTGTCAAAGGAGTAGAACACTCCTACAAGTACGTGTACGGCAGAAAATTCCTACTGAGAACTGACCATGAAGCTCTCAAATGTCTCTTATAGTTCAAGAATCTCGAGGATCAAGTGGCACGTTGAATCGAGATGCTCCAAAAATTCGACTTTGAGATAGAACACTTAGCGGGGACCTGCCATAACAATGCGGGCGCTCTATCGCGAAGGCCAAGCCCAGAGGACTGTTCGCACTGCCAACGAGTAGAGGAGAAGGAGTCGACACTCTGTAGAACTACGGCGATGAATGATAACTGAAAGGACAGTAAGATCCAGGAAGACCAGGAAAAAGCTCCCGATCTTGGTTAAGTCATCGACTGGAAGGAGAGTAATCGAAGACGTTCGTGGCAGGAAATAGCCAGTTGTCCTCCAGTCATTAAATCTTACTGGGCCCACCCTCGACAATGGGGTCTTGAAGCGTGTGTGAAGTAGGAAGATGGCTTGGAAGGAAGACGTCAGATAGTAGTTCCCAGGAGCAGAAGACAGGAAGTGCTCCAAGAAATCAATGATGGGAAGGACATCTGGGAGTGACGAAGACCCTCCATAAAGTGAGGCAACGGTTTTACTGGGCCAACTGTCAAGCTGTCGTCAAGAATTGATGCAGAAAATGTGCTGTATACGCCATTGACATCGCTGGCCCGTTCCCACAATCTGATCACGGGAATAAGTACATCCTTGAGGCGATGGACTACTTCAGCAAGTGGGCCGAAGTCTATGCCCTGCCGAACCAAGAAGCCATCACTGATGCCAACGTCTTGGTAAAAGAGTGGATTTATCGATTTGGAGTTCCGTGGGAGCTGCATTCGGATCAAGGGAGAAATTTCGAGTCAAACCTGTTCCAGGAGATGTGTCAGATGCTGAAGATCCGTGGAACGAAAACCACGGCTCTACATCCACAGTCCGATGGAATGGTGGAGCGGATGAACAAAACGATTGACCGCTATCTGTCCAAGGTAGTCTCTGACCACCAGAAACATTGGGACCAGTACCTTCATTTGTTTCTGATGGCGTATCGTTTCGCAGTACATGAGTCAACCGGCCCCTGCTGAAGTTATTATGGGTCGAGACCCACGACATCATGGCCAATGCTGGTAGATATCAGATAGGTGACCTTGTCTGGCTGTATAACCCTAAACGTCGCCGTGGACTATCACTTAAGCGTCGGAACTCGTGGGAAGGTCCATATAAGATCATGAAAAGGATAAACGACCTCGTCTACCGAATATATAAGCCACCACGAGAAAAACCTAGGGTAGTCCACTTCAATAGGTTGTCCCCTTACGCCGGAAGCCACGACCAAGTCCACACCGAAATGACGTTCCAGAGGTTCATGTCCCTGTACTCAAACGAACAGAAAGTTTATCATGGGGTGACCCGAGAGGAGCCACGAGATCTTTTCAAGGTGCCTGCCGATTACGGGTTAGCTCACTGTGTGGCAGAAGATCTCTAAATGAGGCATTGCCGTAGTTTTCTTCAAGAAATTTCTGCGGGAACAGAACCCGGACGTTGGAGGAGTGTTACAGCTGAGGAAGGGCCAAAGAAACATCTACTATCTGGTAACCAAGAAGCATTCCCGAGATAAACCGTCTTATGAAGATGTCTGGAAGTGCCTTACCAGATTAAAGACACGATGCTAGACCAGAATCTTGTGGAACTGGCAATCCCAAAATTGGCCTGTGGGATTGATGGACTGGACTGGAGAGTTATAAGGAGCATGTTGGAGACAATATTCAGATCCAGCGGCGTCAAGATTTTTGTTTGCGGCAACCATCTTCCTCTACCCAACTTGATGACTGTGGAGTGTTACTTCCATCGAACGTCCAGGTGCAGATATGGAGAATCTTGCAGATATCCCAAAATTCCAAGGATGACATTTCGGGACGAAACGTCTTCAAGAAGGGGGCAATGTAACGATTTCGAAACCAGCCCTAATCGCCTCCTTAGTTAACAGCGTCCGCATATCTGCCGGCCAACGTATCAACAACTTCATCGCCGAGAACAAGCTCGAATAAAATCGGTCGCTTCTACCCACTTCCAGAGCCATCTGTGTGAGTCTTTCTATAGTCCCGATTGATCGATAACTGTAAATAGAATCTGCTTGCGGGTATATAAGGCGCTGGATAGCTGAGGGCATAGATAGTCACAGAGAGTTGCAGATATAGTTTCATAGTCCGCAGATAGAGAGTGACTGAAGATAAATTTGAAATAGTGAAGTCAATGTTTTAGTTGAATAATTGTTTGAGTAGTGTTTTAAATGAATTAGCGAAATTTGTTTATTGCATTTTTACTACATTACCCAAGAACAGCTACTAAATGTACTCAGAGCAATAGTTCAGAAAGTCAGGAGATGCCAGGAAAACTATGGACGGCACTTTGAACATAAGGAGTGAAGTTATTGCGTTGGCTCCTATTTGTTATGTGTAAGTTAATCATTAGTTATTGCAAAAAATTAATACATTTTTATGAAGTTTTTATTTCCCCAGATGAATAGGTACTTGTCGTGAACAAGCTTGATTGGAATAAATACCGATAATTTAGTTTGTGAAATAAAAGGACCATGAGATACATGGCAACATGGCAAAACTGAATGGCAGGAAAATCCTCCACAAATAGGTAGTCAAATAACAAAAAATGTGTTCCCATTTTTGTTTTCACAATACCATGATTTATGAGAAGAAATTATTGGCAACCTGCAGGAAAAAACTGAAAATATATTGGTTAACTAGTACTCTTTGAATTTCCAAGACTACCTATAATCGAAATAATATCGAAGTCGGGTAACAGCGAACTTGATGTTATTTAGTAAAATGCAATTCAACTGCGAATTGAGACACGAATGCCACTTTGTGATACATGGTTGAGTAGAGAATTTCAAGACAAATAAGATATACTAGATAAATATATAGTGTCATTAAAAATAAGTTGCGGTTAATACCGGTCCAACAGGTAGATAGAAAAAATTGTCTCTAGATTCAAATGAAGCAATATTATGCGACTTTCAAATTTTCATCTTTTTCAATAAAAAAATCTACAGGCTGCCACATGTCTGCTGTGTCAACCGGTAGATTGAATTTTCATGTTGTGAATTTATTGCATTTGGTCAAGTATACACATATGTATCATAGTCTCTTTTAGATTTCATTTTTACCTCTCTCCGTAATCGGAAAAATTTAAATAATCATGATTGTTATTGAATTTTTTCCATTTTCTATGATGTTTGAATTTTTCCTTCATGAGAGAAATAAGTCACCTACCACAATTATTTTTGTATGTGGGCACAAGCGCAAGATTTCACAAACTTTTTTCAGGTGAGAAGTAAGATTATCGACACTGGCGTAGGGATGCAGGTATAAGCAGAATACATTCAACGTTACAGATTTTTTTACATGGATGGATACCCACACATCTTCACATGTACCTCTACAGATTTGTCACATGAAATGAGATCTCCATCTCTTTTATAAAAATTGAATATGTTCAGATCGAAAAGTTATTCTCTTCGAACACTAGAATTTAACCAAGTCTCTGAAATGCAGATGATATCGGCTTGTGTAACTAAGGTTGAGATGAAAAAATCATGTGTTTTCGATCTCAACCCCCTTGTATTCTGATAATACAAGAATCAATTCATAAAAATCGTAATAATACATAAAGCTAATTAAAATACGACTACCTTTCCACTGGTAGGATGCTTTACATATATTTTGCAGTCACGGGCTGCATGGGATGTACGAATTGTTTTGCAAAATTCCCTTATCGTTTTGAGAAGCAACTTATTCGCCGGGATCAGATGATCATTTTTTTATGAAAATGCGTTTGTTGTTTCTTGATTCATCAAGTGGAAAACCAATGTCGGCTAGTTTCAGACCATTTTTATTTTCAATTGCTGAAATCACCATAGTTTTGTTATGTTGATTATCAATCTTCAAGATGAAAGAACGTGAATTTTCATTTCTTGGATCCATGTGAGATGTCCGGTAGCATGATTGGATATATCAGATGCTCCCAAATCCTCGAATATTGTTTACACTACAGTTAATGGGTTTTCTCCGGTCTTCTCTGGGATACCGTTTATCTCAAGGTTGTTCAGTCTTGCATGTTTCTGGATATTGGCTACTTCACATCTCATATTATTAACTTTAGTACAGGTTAAACTTTCACTTTATCTTCAAAAGCAGACATTTACTTGGTGAAGTCGTCTATCATGTTTCCATAGTACTCTAGTGATTCTTGCTCTATAACCTTGTAACGAGATAATTTCCGAGTTCTGATTACAGGAAATTATCAAGTTGGCACAACAGTTTCACCTATTCATCGATAGATGTCATGAGCCGTAGTGGTCATGATAATAGAGCGCTAGTCTATCAATCAGAGGGACGTGGGTTCGATTCCCAGCATGGTCACTGGTCTCGTGCTAGGAATCGCACGTTAAAAGGTAAGACCTCGTTAATTCTTAGTTCGCACAAGTCTCGACTTCTGAGGGCTGTCGTTCGTAGGGGGATGACAGCTGGTTAACGGAAAAAACAATTTTAAACAATTTTTTTAAACTGCCCGTGCATAGTCAAATTGATTTTTAGCACCTTTCGTAAGTGTTTTGCTCAAATGAATTTTGAAAGAAACAATTTTAAGTTTCCGTTGTTGTCAGTCAGTCATTTTGTTGAACTCAACTTGAAAGCCCTTGGATTCAATTACCAGAATTCCTGTCACGAATTACGAGTATTGTGCCTGGTTTTAGGTAGGTTCACCGTTTAGGAATATTCCTAGAACTGTTGGAAATAATATTCATTATTTTAGTGTGTAATCAACTGAATCAAACTGTCAATAACTAAGAATAAACTCAATTACCATTTCTACCATTCATTTATTTCCCTATTGGAGGACTTTCTGTTACAACCTGTTGGCCTTTCAGATCCTTAAAATCAGCTTGTAGATTTTCCATTTTCGTATCGAGCTTACTCAAAAAGCCAAAAATGTCTACTCCTTCCCACACAGCACTCGACGTCTTTTAGGTCCATTATATGCCTGAACGTCCAGAGGCATAAAATGGACATCTTAGAGACATCTGTTTACATACAAGTGTTGTCCGAACCGCCGACGCGTTCGGACACACTTCTCATAGCAGCCGTTCGAGTTATAAGTCACTAATATTAGCGAGCTGTACGCGATTTTCACCCGTATCGGTATCGCCATCACAAGTACCTGATTGAGTGAACCGAGTGAAGACGCCAACTCCCTCATGAGCAGCGGCTCTGAGGGAGTTACTGCCCAGAAAAAATCTTCCTCCCTTGGAAGAGCACGTGCCCCACCAAGACTCCTCTCAAGACCTGGGGAAGGAAATGAGCATACAACCTCAGGAAGCGACATCGATAAAAAGTCGATGAAGAGGAAAACCGCCCCAAGAGAGCCGAAGACGAAGATCATCCTGCACCAGGATATCGCCATACCTCCCGAGCCCGCCAAGGACACAATAGTGCCAGTGAAATGTGATAGTGACACTCAGCCCACCCGCGAAAAGATGCTAGTCAACCCCGTGGAGACATCTTCGTCTTCGGCAGGAAGCCCGCCCGACAAGAAGGCAAAAGCCTCCGAGGAGGATATCAACAAAGAACAAAAAGCCCTGGATACCCAGGCCGAAAACAAAGAAACCGGTGAGTCGTTTAAAACTCCGGTATGTCCTCAGGGTGTTGTGTCTGTCCCAAAAGACCCGACCCAGAAGCTCCCCGATCACGCTCCAACAGAAATGGAAAGTGTTTCGAACGCCGGAGAAACGAGAGCTATCGGCTCCAGAAGATCCGCAAGGATAGTGGCTTGCACCAGAACCAAAACCACTGAACCAGAACTCGATCTCTAGAGCGAGACCCCTGAGGACGGACCGTGGAGGTCGCTGAAGACCAAGCCGAGTCCGCGGGGATTACCTCCAGCACCCCAATCAACTCGATGGAAACCGGCAACGAAGAGGGACTCAGCACCAGCCCGATCCTAACTGACAAACAAGGACAGGACCATCCCTCCCCCCACCAAGCCGAGAGGGTGATGACACCGGTAAGCCGTGCACCCTCTCCCTACCAGACACAGTCGGATAACTCCTAACCCCTCCCCCACCTGAATGAACCCAACGACTTAGAAAAATAAGAATCGGACGGCAACTGGGCAACTTTCACAACAGTTTCCATTCGACTCTGCCAGAATCCAAGTCTGAACACATTCGCGACACTTTCCGTGATACTTCTCCTACTGAAGACGCCGAGAAGCCATCGACAACGGAAAGGGTGTTGGAAGAAAGAATGGTAAGAATGAAACCTTTGACATATAAATTGGAAAGTGACAAGAACGAGGAGGGCTGCCTTCAGCACCCTTTCAATCCGTTCGCGACACTTCCCAAAGTACTTGCAAAAATGCCATTGTGGACTACCAAAGACAGATCAGACGCATTCACGACACTTCCGATAATACTTGGGCTAATTGGAATTCAGAATACGCAAAGCTTAATCCTTGGGTAAAGCCGACCGACATAGGAAGGAGTGTGGAAGTCGGACCGAGTAGGTGGAAGCACGCCTTTCAATTGCCGGAAAGCGATACCCAAGAAACTAACACTCAGAGATGTCCCGAGACACCTAGCACGCCCATGCAGTGCCTGCCTCCACCGATTACCATCGAGGGCCTGGTACATGAGCGAGAGCAATTTTTGACACGAGGGAGACCTACCTCCTATACAGGCGCATTCAACACGAATCCGTTTCGGAACGCAGATTGGAATATGATGGTAGATGCCGAAAATGCTCAAAGTCAAAAAATTGCCTCAACTAACATCGCAGGCTCTGCAGAGGTTGAGGAAAACGTATTTTCGGAAATTTCAGAAATTCCGAAAATTTCAAAATTGGAAAGTGTCTGAAAACCAACGCATCGAAACTCCTGTCAATAATGGAAAGTGTGGCGAACACCACCAAAATCACAAGTAAATTGGAAACTGTCAAGAATATGGAATTGGAAAGTGTTGCGAACACCCATATAAGTACTTTGGAAAGTGATGCGAACCGAAAAAATCGCACAACTATTTCGGAAACGGTTACGAACGGATGTGAAAGTGTCGAGAAAATATTGGAAAGTGTTACGAAACAAAACCAAATCACAACAGTATTGGAAAGTGTTGAGAATCAAATAACTTCAACTACACAAATGGAAATTGTTGTGAATAAAAAGGAAAGTGTTGCGAACACTGAAAATTCTGCAAAACAAACTCCTCTGCTCCTGGTAGGCTTCCAGAAGGCGGTCCTTAGGATGAAATCCAAAAAAGAAGAGGAAGCCGCCAGGAGAAGAGCCGAAAGTAAGAAAAAGATCAAAAAGCAGAAAGAAGAGGAAGCTGCAAGGAAACTAAAGATGGAGCAGCAAATAGCATAAAATATGAATTTGCTGAAAGTCAGAGTAAGAGAATCACCACGCAAGGTGCAGTTCTCGAGCTCTGACTCCGAAAGTTCCGATGAGGGGAGGGGTAAACAACGCCTCCACAAGCGAAGGAAGTCCCGTGAGGAGCCGGTGCTCAACAGCACAGAGAGCATCGAGATGCGAATCCGGGACCTCCAAAACTTGATAGAAATCAAAGTTCAGGCCGTCAATGACCGCAATAGACAGCATGAGTTCTTAAAACCGACCGAGCTCCAGGAAATGCCAACGACTATGATCAGGGATGCAGTGGAAGATCAAATAAGAAAATTTTACACGAAGAAGTACGAGGAATTATATCACCCGGAAATCCAGAAGCTCCAGCACATGCGGAGGCTGGTTCGCTCACCAAACCGGATAAGGGTAAGAGACGAATTTCCCCCTCTTCCCGAGAAATCAAGTGGAGACGACGACGGCTTTACCAAGCCAAAGTCCCCAGTCAAAACTAGGAAAGTTGTAGATGTGGAACCACTGGCCACGAAGAACGCGTACGAGTCCCTCAATGAGGATGAAACCCTCTCAGAGGGCTCGCAGCGAAAAGACCGCAGAAGAAGGCCAAAAGCCAACACCCGAAAAAAAAATCAGCAAAACCCAAACAGGGTAGGATGCTGCCTCCTATTGTGATCCAGGGGCGAATCAACTTCTACCGATCACTCTCGGTCCAGCTGAAGATTGAGTTGAGGGTGATTTCAACCTGAAACACACCACCAACTAAACTCAGATCTTCACTGAGAACGAGGATGATCGGTCGAAGACGATGGAAATTCTAAAGTCAACAGTCACAGAGTTACACATACACTCTGCCAAAGGACCGTACGCATGCGTTCGTTTTAAGGGGGCTCGATTCGGACGTGAATCAACAGGACCTCATTGAAGAGATGCTGGAAAAACACGGTATCCGAATCGCGCGGATGATGAGGATGAACACGCGCCTCAGGCCACTGTATCTTCTCACCACCCCTCGAGACGTGACAACATATTCGCATCTCTTGGGTGTGTGAACTGTGAAGATGCTCACACCGCTAGCAGCGTAGACTGTCCGGTCTATCGGTCCAGGATTCAATTTCTCGAGGAGAGGGTGGAAAAGTCGCGAAAACCGGCTCCGGTAAGGTACGTACCGGCCCCTCCGCCAAAAATCAACGCTTGGCAGAAGAGGACTCAGGAGCAGAGTGCTCCCCTGGCAAAGCCAGAAGAGGCCGGGAGAAGACCACAGCGGGCTGCAGGACTTCCACCGCTACCATTCACCCCTCCGCCACAGTCGCCGGTCCACAGGCACATCCGGCAAGAGGCAGATGGCCAGAATCACATAGTGGGACTGGTAAGCAAAATTCAGTAGGTTGGACCATTGCTAAACATAGGCGAACAGGGGCCGTGCCATGGACGATTTAATCGTCAGGCTGGCACAGGTCAAATCACCCCTGGAGAAGGCCATGCCTGCCCTGGAAATCCTGGGAGACAGCCAACGGTATAATTTTTGAGCGTAGTTTGAAGGCATGCATGTTTAATGCCAGTTCGGTCAATAATGAGCTTCCGCTTATTATTGACTTTATTGGCAGGCATAGATTGGACCTGATGTTCATTTCGGAGACTTCGCTTCGACCGGACCATCGGTTCAAACTTGAGGGCTTCTCCACTGTCAGGGCTGTCCACCCTCAGGAAGTGAGGGGGGGTGGCCATCCTTGTCAAGGATGGTATTGCGTTTACGCGGCTCCCGTCCCAGCAAAGCTCGATAGAACACTTCTTCGTAAAACTGGCTGACGGGACCTGCGTATTCGCAGTCTACAACCAGCCCAGAGATAGGTTTACACAGTCCGATTTAGACAATCTGTGTAACACAGATATTCCCCCCGTAAACCGATACGATTCAGGCCGCTCGCGACCAGGCTATCAAGAGGATGTTAATCAGGAGGAACCGGAATATTGTTCCACCCGAAGTTCGGGCGTTGATCACCTTGAAGAACTCTCTGCGGAAAAGGTGGCAAGCCACCCGCAACCCAGAACATAAGAACGACATGCTTAGACTGGGGAGAGAGATCTCCGAGTTGATCAACGACCACAACGATACGGCGTGGAAGAATAAGCTGGAGAAGCTGGACGTTCGGGACAATTCGCTGTGGCGGATGACGAAGCGCATCTCTAAGCGCTTCGAACCCATCCCAGCCATAGAGAAGGGTTCCGATCGGGCAGTGACGGATTCTCAGTATCCACAAAAGGGTGCCGGACGTTATATAGTGACGGTTATAGAGAAAGGTCTAAGATAACGGAAGACTTTAGACAATCTATGCCCACCCCTATCGGTCCTCAAAGGTTCGCCAAAGTTATGGATACTTTTGAAAATTGACGGAAGTCATTAAACGACTTCCGACGAATAAGGCACCTGGGCCGGATGGTCTTGACGCCATTCTGCTCAAGAACCTGCCGCGGAGGTCCCTCGTGCAGTTTTTGCACCTTGTGAACGCGATTATCAAATGGCAGTGTTACCCTGATTATCTGAAAAAGGCAATGGTAATACTTATCCTGAAGCCGGGCAAGGATGGCCACCAACTCGATAGCTATCATCCTATCTCGCTACTGTGTGTTGTGCCAAGATAGTGGAGAAGATTCTCCTATCTCTCGAGGAGCATCTCAAAATGATCCCCGCTGATCTATTCGGCTTTCGTTCAGGTCACAGTACGACCTCGCAGATCGTCCGGGTTGTGAAAGAGGCAGCTCACCGAGGGATCAACGCCATCATGGTTGGACATGCAGAAAGCCTTTGACTCCGTGTAGGTTGAGGGTCTAATTGCTAAAATGCTGAGAACACGCATGCCTTCATACATAGTAAGGCTTGTGGACTCTTTCCTGACGAATCGAACTTTTGCGGTGAGGGTTAACAGCACCAGATCCGCAGAGTTTCCGATCGAAGCGGGTGTCCTATGTGCGAGAGAACGAATACGGCTATATACGCGGATGATACCGCTATATACGCCCATTCGTTCTCAAGCGTCGCAGCTGCTATGCAGGTCCAATGTCGGTTGGACAGGAAAATCCTGCCGTATCTGGAGGAGAACAAAATTGTGGTAAATCCAGCCAAGTCCGAAGCCATCAATTTCTCGAAGAGATTTAAATTCTCTAAAGTTCTTCAGAAATTGAAGGTCAAGGCCTTGGAGGTCAAGACCAATGTGAGATACCTGGGGGTACAGCATGACAAGCGGACAACATGGCACAAGCACATCAACTTGGCTATACAGAGGGCCGTTGCGGCGGTAAAACGCACTTATCCTCTTATAGCCAGAGGTTGATAGATGCAGCTGGAAGCCAAGATTATGGTATACAAGCAAATAATAAGACCTGCCATGTTGTACGCTTGCACAGCGTTCTGCAGCCTGCCCAAGACTCCGTTTATGAGACTGAACAGGATGCAGAACAAGGTACTTCGTATCATCACTAATAGTGACAAGTACATTCGACTTGATGCGCTGCGCGCTCTTGCTGGCGTCGACTCCATCCCGACATATGTTAGAAACCTGTCGGATAAATTCTACAGGTTTCATCTCCCCAACAGTTCGTTAACCAGGAGCCTTACTAGACTCAGGATTAATGATGATCAGCTCCGCAAACACGGCGGGCTGATCTATCAATCGTTGGCCATCTTTCAAAAAAGATGGGAGGAACCAAGTCGCTTCTATGTAGTGCGCGAAGTATCTCGACCCGGTTTTTTGCCTTAGCCTTTTCCAGGGTATCTATCTATCTATCTATCTATCTATCTATCTATCTATCTATCTATCTATCTATCTATCTATCTATCTATCTATCTATCTATCTATCTATCTATCTATCTATCTATCTATCTATCTATCTATCTATCTATCTATCTATCTATCTATCTATCTATCTATCTATCTATCTATCTATCTATCTATCTATCTATCTATCTATCTATCTATCTATCTATCTATCTATCTATCTATATATCTATCTATCTATCTATCTATCTATCTATCTATCTATCTATCTATCTATCTATCTATCTATCTATCTATCTATCTATCTATCTATCTATCTATCTATCTATCTATCTATCTATCTATCTATCTATCTATCTATCTATCTATCTATCTATCTATCTATCTATCTATCTATCTATCTATCTATCTATCTATCTATCTATCTATCTATCTATCTATCTATCTATCTATCTATCTATCTATCTATCTATCTATCTATCTATCTATCTATCTATCTATCTATCTATCTATCTATCTATCTATCTATCTATCTATCTATCTATCTATCTATCTATCTATCTATCTATCTATCTATCTATCTATCTATCTATCTATCTATCTATCTATCTATCTATCTATCTATCTATCTATCTATCTATCTATCTATCTATCTATCTATCTATCTATCTATCTATCTATCTATCTATCTATCTATCTATCTATCTATCTATCTATCTATCTATCTATCTATCTATCTATCTATCTATCTATCTATCTATCTATCTATCTATCTATCTATCTATCTATCTATCTATCTATCTATCTATCTATCTATCTATCTATCTATCTATCTATCTATCTATCTATCTATCTATCTATCTATCTATCTATCTATCTATCTATCTATCTATCTATCTATCTATCTATCTATCTATCTATCTATCTATCTATCTATCTATCTATCTATCTATCTATCTATCTATCTATCTATCTATCTATCTATCTATCTATCTATCTATCTATCTATCTATCTATCTATCTATCTATCTATCTATCTATCTATCTATCTATCTATCTATCTATCTATCTATCTATCTATCTATCTATCTATCTATCTATCTATCTATCTATCTATCTATCTATCTATCTATCTATCTATCTATCTATCTATCTATCTATCTATCTATCTATCTATCTATCTATCTATCTATCTATCTATCTATCTATCTATCTATCTATCTATCTATCTATCTATCTATCTATCTATCTATCTATCTATCTATCTATCTATCTATCTATCTATCTATCTATCTATCTATCTATCTATCTATCTATCTATCTATCTATCTATCTATCTATCTATCTATCTATCTATCTATCTATCTATCTATCTATCTATCTATCTATCTATCTATCTATCTATCTATCTATCTATCTATCTATCTATCTATCTATCTATCTATCTATCTATCTATCTATCTATCTATCTATCTATCTATCTATCTATCTATCTATCTATCTATCTATCTATCTATCTATCTATCTATCTATCTATCTATCTATCTATCTATCTATCTATCTATCTATCTATCTATCTATCTATCTATCTATCTATCTATCTATCTATCTATCTATCTATCTATCTATCTATCTATCTATCTATCTATCTATCTATCTATCTATCTATCTATCTATCTATCTATCTATCTATCTATCTATCTATCTATCTATCTATCTATCTATCTATCTATCTATCTATCTATCTATCTATCTATCTATCTATCTATCTATCTATCTATCTATCTATCTATCTATCTATCTATCTATCTATCTATCTATCTATCTATCTATCTATCTATCTATCTATCTATCTATCTATCTATCTATCTATCTATCTATCTATCTATCTATCTATCTATCTATCTATCTATCTATCTATCTATCTATCTATCTATCTATCTATCTATCTATCTATCTATCTATCTATCTATCTATCTATCTATCTATCTATCTATCTATCTATCTATCTATCTATCTATCTATCTATCTATCTATCTATCTATCTATCTATCTATCTATCTATCTATCTATCTATCTATCTATCTATCTATCTATCTATCTATCTATCTATCTATCTATCTATCTATCTATCTATCTATCTATCTATCCCCCAATGTGTATTATTTTCTACTTTGAATGCTTGATAGTTACTTTTTTTAAAACTTTATTATATTTTGATATTCTATTAAGATATTAATTTATGAAAATCTTAGGATATTTTTTCTAATGAGATTTTAATACATTTTGATAAAATTCTATTTTCATCTAGTGGTGCCTATTGAAAGATCTTCAAATGTTTCTTCAACAAAAAATCTCGTTGCTGAATTTGTGCATTTCTCCAGTTTAATTTATGTCTTGCTATTCCCCTTTCTTCAGTTCAGTGGATTTAAATTGTTTTTGATATTGGTATAAAGACCAGAGTGAAATATGAAAGTTTGTTCAGTACAAAAACTATACAATATAATTTTTTTATGCCCTACCTAGAAGTATACAAATTTTGAAAATGATTTTAAATGCAGGATCTCATATATTCCTTGCAGGAATACTTGAAAACAAGAATGCAGAACAACAATTACCTTCAACGACTCAACTTCCTTCCAAGTAAATGTTTGTATTGAAGCATCATGTTTTGATTCGGAAGTAATTTTTTCCATCATTTCACTGAAAACAGAAATATTATTTAAATGTTATTGAAAGAGTTAAGAATAATATTTTATAGCAACTTAATATTTGTTTGAACTGTTTGTATTCAAAAATTGACAACAGAAGAAAGGAAATACACATGAGTAAATTTTATGTAACTGAAATTGTACACTTGTACCAAATAAATAAATCTGAGTTCAGAAGGTTGATCTACTGCTTGGAGCAAGAAACCCATTTGTTGTATGGACCCGCATTATATGAAAATGAAAGATAAGAGTGGTAACGTAAGTTATACATACTGACACTTGAACCATACAACAGAAACGTGATTTTCTTTCCATTGTGATCATACAATAGATTTGTATTCAGAAAATATATGTATATTGAAAACATGTGATCATTAGATTAAAAAATAAAATATAATTAATAATCAATGTAAATTCAAATTGGTTCCTACCATCAAACATATTTCTTTTGAAAAGTCTAAATGAATTATAATATTGTATATAATTAATTTTTTCAAAGACATTCCATTCTTTACCTGTTAGTTTCAAGCCCATCATCACTCTGAATAATAGGTCCAGATGTTGACGACGTGGATGTTGAAGAAACTGAAGACTTTGAATCCACAAAATGTCTGGAAGTGCAAGAAATTATGAAAAAAAAACTCACATTATTGGAAGTGTTCTCACTGGATGAGGCGTTCAAAGGCAAGGCACCAAACTTCAAATATATTTTACCACTGGGTTTCATAATAAATTCATCTTCGGTGAAGTGGTCTGAGCAAACAAATTTGGCGATAGTATCTACATTTTCCAACCCCAGAAAAGATAACCATTGAGTTCTCCCAGGTTCTGCAGGAAATCTATTACATTAATATATCAGGTTGATAAATTGCGTGATTTGCGTAAATAGGTATTATATTTACTTTTTCAAATGGAATGAAATGGTTTTTAACATTCAACAATTCGAAAAGAAATATACACAATCCAATTATCTCCATTTCCAAATGATTGTGTTTATTATAAAACTACAGCTTTTATAGTGCTATATATCTTAAAATTCCATTTTAAAACCAATATTCGACAACAGAGTCGATAGAATGAACTCGATTTGAAACATACATAACCATTATAAAAAAATCAGAAAAGAGTTAATGGTATTTACAGAATTGTCTTTTTAACTAATCAAGACTTTAGATGAATAATTTCAATAATGGAAATATGATTAGTCAAAATTGTAATGAATATCAACAACAAAACTTGGCGTGATCCTGAGCGATTCGATTATACAGTACACAAAAATCATAACCTTAAAAAGTCGAAAAATAATGAATTTGAATGAAACTCTACGGTTACACCGTTACAAAAATGGAAATTTAGGATATCGAATATATAATAAATAACAGCAAAACTTACCGGTGGAAAGATCTCGGGTGATCCTTTATGAATTTCACATCACATGAATGCACTTTATAACCATGATTATTTGATAAAAAAAATCACAAAAACTAACAGGACGGAAACTGGAAAATATACTTTTAAAGCATAGACAAGAGTTTTATACGGTTTAAAAAGTTCAAATTCACGAATTCACACTTGAAAACTCCTAAAAAGTCAATGCCGACCCTTACGAACGACAATGAATTGTCGAAATATTTGTTGACAAGTGGCATTCATTCTCATCATTTGATTGGTCGAAAAATGATTTGAATCCCCTCTAGGAAAACAACAAGTGAAAGTTGTTTCCGAATTATGGCACATGCGATATAGCCAAAATGCTTAAATGAAAAGGTCTATAGACTTAGACCATTTTATGTATTTCAAAAACTATATTTTATTATCATTATTCACTTTCATTTTATTTTCATTTTTGAGGTTGAGTTGAAAAACAGCTATTAGCTGATACTCCGCCATTTACCTTACCTCTGTTACCTTCTTAAGCTTTTTTTTCTGTTATGTTATTATGTTGTTGGTGAATAAAGACGCTTTATTATTATTATTAATATTTATTATTAAATTACTAATAATAAATAAGACATTGGTAGATTATTATATGTTAGTGTATTTCGTCAAAGAATGTTTTTTCAACGGTGCACAAAAATGAGGTTGTGTTGGAATTTCAAAAAGGTATCATCCGTTCTAGTACTGTGGAGTTATCGAAAAAATATTTGTGCAATAATATAATCGAGTTGTAATTCAGATCTCATGATGGCAAAAATGAGAGAGATATGTAAAATTACCGAATTGAAATGAATAAGTACTGGAACCTGATAGAGAGTTTGATTTGTTATATATTTCTACAACTCAGATTTCATTTTGATGAATGTAGTGTCAATATTCATTTGACTTATGTAAATATTCCGAACATTTCTATAAAAACATGATATTTTCAATAGTATTTATGTGAAATCACTCAACAATAATTTGAAAATTATACTGACCACTTGGGACAATCGAATGGTACTCCACATTTCTTTTCAATATAAATAGAATTCGCTACAATATTAACTAATTAATTTCTACTCACCGATACATCATTCCAAAAAATACTTGTTTACACCAACCATTGAAATTGAAGAATTTCACAGAATTTCCACTGGATCAAGATTTTTAACGGTGATGTTCGTATACAATAGTCTTATCGAAATCATATGAAACTAACGGAAAATTTAGGAATTTGCAATTATTGAACAACCCTTTGAGTGTGGTCATTGAAAAGACAGGGTAGAAATCCTTCATACCTTTATTTGCTATAATTTGCGGGTGTACCGTTATTCTGCAAAGTGTCCCGTTCTCTACCTGGAAATGAAATTTCTATTAGTAGAATTTGCATGGGATGGGATCACTTGGGTCTTTTAACTGTTTATGAATATATGGTTCATAGATTTGTTTTTTATAACTACAATTGATCTTTTTTTGAGGATTTTTGCAAAAAGGGAATTTCTGCGAAATTGCCTAATAAATATTTATATTGGTTTTTTGCTTCTTTTTTACTGCTGCGGTAAGGTTCAGAGAAGCAGTATCATTGAACTTCATTAAGATGATCTGGCTTAATAAGAAATTTCTTATGTTTCTTTTCGAGAATATATATTTCACAAAAGGGTTATTTTCAAGGAAAACGTTTGGTTTGACTCATTGACCGACTTTTTCTTCAAAAGTCGATATTTTCAGTTTGTTTGATAGTTAAGCAATTTAACTTCGATCTGGCATTTTGGTGATTTCAACCAATAGCAATACATATTCTAGCCAATAATTCGGTATAATACTGATAAAACTCCTCCTTATCGATAATACGCCTTGCTCACATTGAATTTACTAGATTAACGTCACATCTTGAGTGAACGATCAGAATCATTTTAATCAATGTACTTCTGTAGATTTCAATTGAACTTGTTCAGTCATAAATTTATATATACATGCCACAATCCAAATTGATGAATGAAACTATCTTTCCGAATACATCTCATTCTACAAATTGTGTTGGATTTTTTTTTATTTTCATCACTCAAATTTGTTCAATCGAGGAAAAAACTTTCAAACAAACCGAATTCAGATAAAATCACTCGTACTAACGGACTCGTGATTATATCAGTCGGTTTGTTTGCCAAATAAACGAGTTTTCGTGGAAAACAAAAAATTTGCGATCAAATTTGTAACACACGTGGTAATACTTCTTAGAAAACTATTTTACACCACCAACTTCATCATGGTGTACTAACTTCAAATATCTGAACATTGATAATACCTAGTATTCTTTAAGACAATAAGAATACCTTTTCAAATTTCTATTATGTTTTATGCAAAGTTGATGTCGATTTCTTCAAAACATTGTCAAACTAATTTACGTTTCTCTAACATGTTATGCTTACAAAATTTCAATAAAAAAAAATTGTGTTCATTAGCGATAGTCACGTGTACCTTATTCCGAGTAGGCCACTTCCCATATTTTCTGAAATATAATTCAACGCACTAGTTATTTCAAAATAAATCATTACCAAAAGTTTTTCACATACGATGCAACTTCTTGAAGAACACCGTATATTACAGAATGATCAGTAGTAGTAAAAACTATAAGTACTTAAAAATATTCGGGTTAGATATCGATTATTTGTTGAATAATTAATTACTTACACATATACTGTTAGTCAGTTTGACAATTTGACGTTGTGCAGGAAGAATAAGTTTTTAATTATTTTGGTGGCCAAATTGTATTTGAAACCACAATATTTTAAGTGAATAATATGAATAAAAGAGAATCGATTATTTAAAATACATAAAGCATGGCTGATTCGCCTAATTTTCATTTAATAATTGATAAATGTTAAATTTTGACTGTGATATTTACGTTTGTGTTATTTTCAAATAAATATACCTGATAATGGAAAATGAAATTATCAAAGCATAAACACTTATATAAAATTAGTATATTTGGATTGCTAGTGCCATTAAATACTCGTTGGTATTTTTTCCGAAAATACCCAATTATATTCCTTATGTTTGTTCAATTGTTGTAGTCGATGGTGCAACATGAGTACATTCATTTGGGAATTCCATCGTCTTACAAAACCATTGAAATCACATATTCCACCATGTTTCAATCGATTCAATCAAAGTTTTCTTCATTTTATATATAAAGTTTATTAAAATGTTTCAAAACTTAAATTTTGATAATCAGTAGCGTCACATTAAAACATGCTGTTTTCAAAAATAACCATTGGCTATTATAAGTAAACCCTTTATTAGCATTGATGTGAAAAGGTTAATTTAGTAAAAGAAGCAGATAACATATCTGCATGATATAACTCGTTTATTGTAGTGCCGACATTCGTTAAGCGTTATTGAAATGATATCCATAGTGAATGTACAAGTAGTTGAGAAAATGTACTTAAGTTTTTTCCATGCCAAGTTCTCAGCAAAAATATAATATCCACATTGTCTAACAACCATAAGTTTAACTATCTACCTCAAAATTTAATGAATAAAAAATTGAGTATCTACCGAGTTAAGTATCTTTCAGGAATATTCGGTGACAATTTGACCTAGCGTTAATCTTTGTTTTTTGAGCATTTTTATCCACTTTCATATAACTATTTGAACCTGTTTTTGAACCTGCTTGATGCTTCTTATGTCATGCTTATTGTTCTCTCATTTATATTTTAATGCATTGTTTGTTTATACAGGGTGGGGCACCGAAAACGAAACAGATCGAATATCTTCAAATCACATGTGTTGTGAAGAAAATGCAAAGACATGTCGATTTTTAATCCAAGGGGGACATCTTCCTATCATAAACTCAACTGTTATACCTCTTCCCCCACTCCTTGGTCACTATCACCCAAACAATTTAAATAGGGAAAGAGTGACACATCATTAAAAAGGTAATTTCATAAGGAACTAAACAACAGTTTCCTCACGTGAACTTAGACAATAGCAGTATCCAATGGAATGCAATGAACGACATGCATAAGCTTCGCAGGAGGCGTGTTTGTTATGTCACTTACGACCCACACAGGCTCGACAGCTTGACCAACCGCCAACACCAGCGGAGGAGGCTGTCAGCGCCCCCTGATCGGGGCCCTAGGCACCACTTGGCACAAGCGCTCGCCCTCCTCCCCAGCAATGGGGTGGAGGGGGAGGCGGCTTTCCGTGCGTCCAAGTTCCTATTCCCCGACGTCCGAGCCTATGTGAGGCAAAGAAGAACGGAAATACACTTGTTTTGAACTGTAGAAACTGTTGGAATTGTTATGCTTAATTTTATGCAATATATTTTTATTTATTTATTTATTTATTTAAACAACAGTTGATATGTTCTGTAGCAGCCGATTATATACTGACAAGCAGATTTTTCATAAAATTATGCGTGAACTGAGTAATATAAAATCGTTGCCACGTTGAAAGACAAACAATATTTCGGCTTTTCGTTTGCCTGCGAAACAAACCGAATGTCTCAGCCAATCAGTTGCGTTATTTGCGTAGGAAAAATTAGCGTAGTTTAGGGGATATTTTTTTTTACTTCTCCCTCTATCTATACTAGTTCGTTGGTATGGACTCGGCAAAAATTACAGAAGTTATGGGGATATTTTTATGAAAAGTTAGACACTGTAATTCTGACCTGAAGAAAAATATTTCATTTATTTGTACAGTTTCCGTTCATCTAATTAGTTTATTTTAAATTAGATTAGTTTATGAATTAAGTATAGTTGAAAGTCTCTAAAATACCCCATATTCACGCCCATGACTTTTCGCGTTCTTCCCTGTGACTTATATCACCGCTAGGAGAGCGAAAGAGTGGAGAGAAAAAATGGCCTCAGAGTGTAGAAATTAAGTCACTGCGACGAATACACATGAAAAACAGTGTCTAGAATTATCGTGTTTTTCGCTAATACATTCACTACTATACCAGCCAGTTGCATATTCCAAGGTTGCATATTCCAAGAGTACATACATCAAGATTGTATTCTCCAAAAGTGCTCCAGCTATCTCCAATCATTCAAGGTAAAAAATCACAGTCGGTCTTTCTCTCTCCCTCATTCATCTCCTGAATATTGAATTTTATAAGTGGTTTCCAGCAATCATAGGTACGTTTTTAATATCGGGAACTGCTTGCATTACCGAACCCTTCTATTCTTTACGAGACAATTTCGTACAATATTAATTTTTTATCTTAAGGGCTTTTCGGAAACCTACTCGGGTTGATAAGATGACTAACCTGAGTACCAACCCGCATTCTGAAACTTCATTGTTCAGAACCTAAGACCCGGGTTGCTGATCTGAGTGATCCGTCACGTGATAATAATAATAATAATACTCCCCCATAAAAACTCGTTGAGTGTACCCAAAGGCATAGCCTGTGCGGGTAGAGGACGGCTAATATTATTTGCCGTGGCGCTCCGGGACGACTTACTCATGTTTTAGGTGATGTATTCACTTTTCAGCTGTAGGAAACCCCGGAAAACCTACAGCACCACCTCGGGTGGTCGGTGTGCACTCCAAGCTAGCACTAGACGAGATTGGCATCTAGACAACTCACAATACACTTGCTTTTCAACAAGGCATGCGGCCGCATATCGAATCCATAAAGTAGTTGAGAAAAATTCTCGTGCCTACATCGGATTCGAACCGACTATCGCTATGCTGGAGTTTCGAACCGCCTGTGCATTAGACCGCTGATCCACCGACCACCTTACTGACAACCTTTGGATCAGGTTAGTAACCCAGAGTAAATTTTCGAAAAGCCCTTTGATTTGGTAGGTATACTAGACTGTAAAACAAATTTCTTCAAAACCAAAAAAATTATTTAACAATATTTATAATATATTTGATTATCATCTATTAATATATCTAGATATTACGAAAGAAATTTTAATCCTTGATTACTCTTATTGAGCCCCTGCGCGTTGAGAGAGAAATTTTCACTTTTCATTTTGTTTTCTGCTAATCCAAAAGTATATAATTAAGAAATAATTTTTTTCTACGAGTTTTTACCAACTTTCCCGTACTTGGGCGGAAAAGTAAAATATGTCAATTTAACGTTATACCTACTTAGGCCTACTTAACCTACATACTCTGCACTGGTCACAATTTCAGACGATCCACGGCATCATTTCTAGTAGATTCAGGCGGAGGAAACTATTAAAACGTCTTGAAGGCTCGCTGGAAGTCAACTGCTGTTGCTGAAATTTATTTGGAGAACTTTGTAGAACAGAAGCAAAATTCTTTCATGTACTGACAACTTGCAATCGATATCGTCTCCGTCACCTTCATGTACCTTTGCAATCTACGATTGTTACTCTTAATAGCCAAGTTACCACTAACTAACTACTCTGGGCCAGCTATTCTGATGACTCACTTGCAGAATGCAACAAATTGTGTTTTAAACATTAATATTAAAAATGATTTGTGGGTTTTTATTGAAAGTTTTGTATACTGTGCGGCTTTCAATAGTCCCCTCCTGTTAACTTTTGAAAGGTTTGACGTACAACCAAAAAAAAATGTTTGGAGGATTTCACCAATATTACTTTTTGAAATAAAATACATTGTGATTGCTCGATAGATGGCGCGGTGGGCACATCAACAAAAAAAATTCAAATAGCATAGGGGGTCATGTGTCACATCATTGAAATTATAATTCAATTCTCATTTCAACCATCTAAATTTTTTAGATTTTCGTTAATACGTTTTTTCACTATAGGCATTTGAAATGTCAGAATATGTGCGGATCTGGAGGTCTGAATCCCTTTTCTTACCTGACCACGATAACTTTCGAATGGTTTTATGCGAAATAACAAGAGAGAATTTTATTTTTCGAATGAAACAAAATTCAAAAAATTTTCAAATGGTTAAAAAGAGAATTGAATTATCTTTTCAACGATGTGACACATGACCCCCATGCTATTTAAAACTTTTTAGTTGATGTGTCTCCCGCGCCATCTATCGAGCAATCACAATATGTTTCATGTCAAAAAGTAGTATCAGTGAAAACGTCCAAACTGTTTGTTTTTTTAAGTTTGTACGTCAAACCGTTCAAAAGTTAATATTTTCATGAGGTCGTAGAAAAAATAGTGTTCCTAATTCATGCGTAAAGTGTTTTTCCCGCCCTCGGCTGCTTGCGAAGAAGCTATGATAAAATTATTAATTATTTATCAATGCTAGAGGGATTCGGAATTTTTGTGACTTTGGGACATTTTTAAAACTCTGTTGTCAAGTTTTTTCAAGTATGGGCATGGACACTTCATTTCACGACTGATAATTATCCACATGGATTTCATAGAGTACATACAATTTTTGTTTAAATGTTCTGAAAAACAGTATTGATTAGTTTCAGTATAATAAGAAAATATAAATATTTTTAAGTGGTGAATTACTCTTTCTTGATGAGTTTTAAATTTGGACTAGAGCTACATAGACCAATTGGGATGCTATGAATGTGTTTGGAGAATTCTTTTCGTTCTATCAAATTAGGAACTACATAAAATAATAGTACATTCATATAAAGAACACACAATTTGGTATATATCCATTCCACTATATTTACAAAAGAATGAATTTTACAATAAATAATACTTGTGCCATTTTAAAGTTATTGAATATTCTAATGTTATTTACAAAAAATTAAACTAATGACAAGAAAATCACATCACGAAAATACATTGTACAAATTATAAGGCGTCTTGCTAAAAGTATATCATTTATAAAGAATATTCTGTAATCTTTCTCTTTCATTTTCCAATGCAGCCAATCGGCACTTTAACTGAATATTCTCCTGTTCTAAAAAGGCACACCTGATTGCTATTTCATCTTCTTTTGCTCTTCTTGCATCTCTTGACCTCTTTGCTGCTTCATTATTTTTCTTTCTTTTTTCCCGATATACGGGATCAACAGTTTGGGGACTGTTCGACTGTACGCGCCTCATGTTTTTATTCGTTCCATTGTGACTAGCTTGAACCTGTGACAACATTTTGTGTCGGAATTCTGCATAGGCTCCCGATGATTCTTTCCCAAAAATATCATCTGTAGCAGAACCCATAAGGGCTAACGAAACAGGGTTCTTGGGGAATGCTTTGAACGGTCTGCTACGTTTGGCTAGCAGGGGTGTGATATTTGCGTTGTAGTCTTTGTCTTCTGTACTCGAAACATCTGAAATTTCGGATTTTGGACTGAAGCACGATGTGGCGGTAGAAGTTTGCGAATGACTGTAGTCGTGTGGAAAGTTCGGAGATAGCGGCCGTTTTTTTATGCATAAATCGAGGACTCCTGGACTGCCCAGTAGATCGTGGCCCGGATTATTTGGTCGCATCGTGGGTAGATATGTGGGGAACGGTGTGAACGCCATCATTGTTGAATTCATCTGGAACAAACAAATATATGACATATTATTTTTGTGTAATCATACGATTTATTAATCGCAAGCGCACTTGGCTACAATTTCAAGTCAGAATTGGTATCGTTATTTTTTCTGATTGTACCATGATAATGGAGAATTGAATACACTTCTGAATAATACTGTTAAATTCCTTTGAATTGAATGTCTTCACAACTAACCCATAATCTGAGATCTCTCAGCCAATGAACAGAATCTTTTTTCTAAAAAAATAATTGTTGAAACTACAGATAGTTTAATTGCAGCAAAATCATTCACGTCTCACGTTCCAGGTTTGGATTATCTATATTACTGAAACAAACCATTATTTCAATCGGAAGTGTATATTTTCCATTATGAGATGACTAATTGAAAACTGAAAAGGGAATCTGAACCTATTTTGGCTAATCTCCACTTCTAAAGTTCTTATAGAAACTGTACAATACAGTGTTGCTGAATAAACAGATAATGTATAATATAATACTATCAATGAAAAACTCCTCATATTCAACTTCCAAGCTCACGCTGATCGACCAAAATTTCCAGCGGATTGGAATTTCAAACATGGTCAGTGAAAACTGGTCGAGGACGGTCATTCAATGTGAGTTATTCGATAAGAATACACGTTGGAAATTTTGGTCATAGATGGACGGTCGCGGACGGTCGGTCATGGTTGCTCACTGTACTGGCTGCCTTTAGTGATGATTGACAGAAGATTATATCAAAAATGATTCAAATATTTTTTTTATTGAATACTTCTTTTCTGAATGTACTAAAACGAATAAATAATATTACTTCTTGCCTCATACAGATGTATAACCCCATGCAGATTACCAAACACCTATACAGATTGGTCTGAAAATTTGTGATTAAGAATTTTCAGTCAGTAGCTTGAAAATACTTGTAAGATTCAAATCGAAAAAAGTCACTAACATATTTTTGCACTGCAAATGGTATGACTTTTATGCGAAATTTCTCAACTACTTCACAATAACAAATTTTATAACAATCTGTAATTGCGGATAGTAATCTGCTTGATGGGGTTTTAAATCTGTATGGGGGGAGTGAGAATTATTTTATTCGATTAAAAACGGGTTATGTGGAAAGATTTTTATTCAACTAATTATTTTACGCTTTTCAGTCTTATGTACGTTAGTGATCTAACCGGTAAGTTAATAAAAAACCGACTGCAATACTGGTACCGAACAGACAAACATTATTATCATCATATTATCAACATATCGAGCAATAATGTTGCATTCAGTTCTGAGCTGATTCAAGTTAGTTGAAAATCGATTACAAAATGTGTACGTTACAGACAAACTTAATCAATTTCATATTATGGAAACATGAAATGAAATATTGTATTGCCATCTAATTCTCAGCTACGTTTGAAATCAATTGCAAAATTTGTACTGAACAGAGAAAATAATACAATCAAACAGGAGGACAAAAAAGCGAGTTAATTGAAACGTGGTAAAAAAAATTATTTTGACTGATTTGTTTCTGTGATTCAATATTTTTTGTTACGTAATTTTGAGATATGAATTCCATTTTTAATGTATGGAAGTTCCATATTCGTTTCATAATTCCTGGTTTCGTTTTTTATTTCCTTTAATCTATCAATATGCTGACTAAAATCAAACTACTGTCCAAATCACCCATTTCTTGTTTTAATTTTGAGAATCCTGCCATGTAATATTATGTAAAAATATGGCCATTCTATGTTGATACACCTAAAAAATACTCGAAAACTATACAATGATGCAGGAGTTAGGTTAAGAGTTTAATATTTATTTTATATTATCCCGTTTTGAATTTTATTAAATTTCAATCATTTATATGTTTTCCAAATTTGTTAATTGAATAAATGCCAACCAACTACCATTCCTTGATGTTTTGTGATAAGAGGTCCATGTAGAAGGCTAGAATACGATGTATATAGTACAGAAACTAGCACTCACAGGTTCATTCCCAACAATTCACATCACTATGTACAACACAAACGTACTGTTCTGAATTTTTGGTACAAGGTCTCTTGATGTTTCCTCTTACTCAGGACAGGTTTGATAAAGAAAAGGCGACAATTAAAGAAATATCACTAGTAACGGTAACTCGAGGGGTATTAGATAACAAAACAATACACCAAAATCTTTGGAAATATTTTCATGGAACTTGGTATGAGGGTGGTATTCAAAACTAGTAACACTACAGAGCATTTTGGGCAACCCAAAGAACAATTTCGAGAATTCGAAAAAGTCTAAAATTTACGAAATCAAATCTGAAGACTTGTTTTACAAAAAGCTATGGGCGGACTATAATATCTATTGAAATAAGATATAATGAACATCTAGCACATCTAAAATACGGAAAAATCAGCTGTCGCCTATCATAGTTCGCAATAAAACAATTCTCTAGACCTTAGTTCATTAGGACAAATTCGGTATGTTGAAAACAACATTCAGCTAGATGCCCTTGAAATCGTAGAAATAACTTAACATAATAAAATTATGAATAATGATGGTAGACCAAATAATACAGTTTGCTGTATGGTTTTTGAAATAAGCTACCTTTTATTTGATACCATATTACGTAATTACATATACAGTCAATTTGAATTACTGTTTTGCGAATGAGGCAGAATTGTAATGATTTAAAGATTGAAAGTTTGGTTCTGTGGTATCCGTCCACAGTCTGAATCTGAAAAATTGTTTATTCAAGGAAATCTCATATTATTTCAGAATACAATACGTTACTGACCAAATTAAGTAATTTTTTTTCTTCTTAATTAGTAACTTGTCGGGGCGAATAACTTCAATGCCCTTTTACAGATTTCTTTGATCATATTTTTTATTTTCAGACTGGAAGGTTAATTTTCTCAAGAAGCTTTGTCAGGATTTTGTTATTGTAGTTCAAGATAGATGATAATTATTGAGACATGTAAATTTGAATCTTTGATTCAGTTTAGACATTTTCGTCTGGAAGATGGTCACGTGTAGAGGTAAAAATAGAGATTTGGTGTTGGGATGACAATTTCAGTATATTCAATGTTTATGAGATTAGGTTAATGATTTCATATTTATTACCTATTAGGTTTCTATAATCTTACTTTTTTATTTGTTTGCTTGTTCGTTTATTTAATTGTTCGTTTGCTTATTTATATGTTTGTTTGTTCATTTGTCTGTTTTTTATTGCTTTTTTGTTTGTTTTTTTGTTAGTCAGTTAGATGGTTTTCAGTAAAGGGTGGAGCTAGATCAGCGAGACAAAATATTATTGAATTTTGCTTCTAGTTATTCATTAGGCAGAAGATGGGAAGTAGTTAATGAACCATACTTTTTCGCCATTCAACATTCCTGAATTTCGTCTCTGAGGAGACTTTTGCTACAAACATTCACTCAGAAACCTAAACTCTTAGTTGGAGTTGGATCGAATATTTTGCCGAGTCAGAAAATTAACTTAATTTTTTAAATGGATAGAATAAAATTATATTTTTTTCAGATTTTTGACATGGTCAACCATATATAGAATTCACAAGCATCCTTCGAAGAAATAGAACATGAAAAAATACTTCAATCTAACTGCAAACCAAAAATTTATTCATTCAGTTTATTACCTATTTTTTCATGCAATACCATACAAAATCCAGTTATATGTATAGTGATAAGTAAGGTGTGTCATGAGCATGTATCCTTTATTTTTTCAGAAATGCTTTTTCTAAAATTGTTAACCTACGATACGCTTATCAAGAGCCACGGTTTTCATTGAATTTTTCATATATACGTAATCTTTTTCTGATTATAATTGATATTTAATTGTGAGAACCTTCGGTTTAGTATTTGGTCAAGAGATACTATAAAATTATGTTGGTGCACCTCTCTACAATTACCTAGATGTAGAATAGTGACCTAGGAATACGAGAAAACAAACCATTCACAGTATAACGCCTCTTTCAATTAGCTAGTGTCATTTGAAATACAGCGGATTGACTTTGGAACCGTGTGGATGTTAGCGGTGAATATTTAGAACAGCTATTATGATTTCTTTGTGTATATTTTTAAGTTTTGTTTCGTTATGTCTTGTGGAGAATACCCAATTTTCATTCTTTTCATACGGTTGTCGTGTATTTGCACATAAGTTGAAAAAAACGGCTCAGAACCTCTATTGGTTCGATAAAATATTATTTACCACATTTTCATAAAATAAAAAGGACGACAACGACAAATCTGAAACGTCAAAATGTATGTTGTTTCATAGCCATTATGCCAAAAATTGACAATTAGTAGGCATATCTAGAGTTTCAAATATCTGAAATGTAGCTGTAAAAATTAAAGAATCAAGGGTGTATCATCAGTATGTGTTATATACAATTCCAGCATTTAAGTTGAAAACAATTTCGAAGAAAAAATTTTCTCATGAGTTAGACTTATTTGGAAAATTGGAAATATCTCGGTAAAATAATTTTACTATTTAGTAGTGTTGTTGAAACCAAAATATACTCACAATTAATAAGGTAATTTTCCAAAGAATTTATATCTTATACAATTCTGTCACCAAAAACTTCCAAACTGCACTACTTACACAATGACACTGAATTTGAAGTTTCGATTTTATTTGACGTTTCTTCGACTTGAGGACTTAACAGATATTCAACCAATCCAAGAAGAGATTTTTCCACCACCACTCTCAGCTACTGTTTACGTTTCAGGGAAGTGTTTCTCTAGCGGTTTGTGGCACATTCACAAAGAGGGGGTGGTTTTTGTTAGAACGTCCCGTTAGATGGACAGTGGGAACTTGAACCGTTTTGCATATGTACCTGTAAATCTAGAGAGACCGTAATTCTTTAAAATAAATAGGATTATAATATTGAGGGGTAATTGAATACTCATTATGTAATTTTATTAGGATACCCACAAAGTTTTGTCCTGAAATTTTCTCATGAATCTGAACAGTTTTTCATACAATAGCCTGTGGTTGAATAAATTCTTTTTCGGAATCTGAAAACTGTTTTCTTGGGCATACTTTGAGAACGATGCTATTATATGGAAAATATATTTATATTGTGCTAATTGAAAATTTGTACGAACTACTCATACATCTTCATGAATACTTTTTGATAGTTGAAGATTAGATAGTTATAAATTGTTTCAATGAAACTGAAGCATTTTTGATGTGGAACTATATCCATAGGTCTCTTTTCGCGGTACAAGTTTCATGCAATTAGAGTTTAATGCAAGAATTTTGTAATCACTGCGCCTGTTCTATTTTTGCGAGGTTCTCGAACACGTTAGAAGACATTTATGATGATTTTGATTCCAACAATGTAAAAAGTTTCTAGGGCCATTTATACGATTTTATCTCACAAATATACTGGCAGTTGCATATTGTTGTAAGAAGAATAATAAAGTTGCATTTGCGGAAAAACTAAAAGCCAATATCAGACACAAAAAAATATATTGGATTATTTCAACAAACGAATGAATATTCAAGCGATTTAGCAAGATTCTTGCAATATACAGACCACATTTTTTAGGTTTTACCAAAAATATTTTTGACATTTCGAAAACGGTGGAAAATACAAAGTTAGTTGTATTAGGAAAACGTACATTTCAGGGGACATTCAAATGATGTCTCAGAATATAAAATATTACGAACCATTTTGATTTAACAAAAAGGACTGATATAGTCTGCTTATTTTCTTTGAGCTTGCCCCTTCAGTTTTCAATACAAGAAAGTATGACAATTTGTTTGAGGCATTCTTTCTCTGCTTCTAGATTTATTCGATTTGGTTCACTTTTATTTCTAATACAACTTATCGATCTTCGGGGACTATCTGCAACTTAATTTGTTCTATTGATGTTTCTAAATGTATATTAGAATTGCCTTTACTTAATCTGAGTTTCGCCAAGGATAACATTATTTGAAGTTTTTGCATTTTCCTTAACAAAGCTGGAGCTGAAGAAAATTTTATTGCCAAAAGATATGAAATATTCATAAATCAACTTGAAGCCCCCGTAGAATGAAACGTAGGTAGTACTGAAAATTGAAGTGGACCAAAGGTGCTGTAGGTTTTCCGTTTTTTTTCCTATAGCTTAAAGGCGAATAAGTACAACATAAAACATCAGTAAGTCGCCCTGGGGATACATGGCAAACAATAATAATAGCTGTCCTCTACCCGCACAGATTATGCCTTCAGGTATACTTTATGAGTGTTTATAAAGGAGTATTATTATTATTACAGTCAGGCCCTGTCTCCAATGCTCCGTCACGAAGGGCGCGCTGGATCATTTACCCCATTAACCATTCCCCACGTCGTGGTGTATGTGAATTTTTTCCAAGAATCATGTGCCCTGAGCAGAATGGCGGCCTTCTGCATTCTTCCGGCCAAGATTTCTGCCATATTGCGGCAAGCCAGTATGATTTATCAGTTTGATGGCAGGGTCTCCATCGTTTCAACAAGAACCACTATTATCAGAACCAACATTTTAACGGAATGGTTTGGGTGAAGCAGGTGGAATTCAAAGAGTAGATCTCCATATTTAGTCCGTTTATCCTCATCTTTTCGGAAGATTTTCGTTTCGCCAGGAGAAGAAAATTAAACGATAAAAATCGTCTTAGTCTGTTGGTCGAAGAAGACTAATTCAGGCTATTGGCTTATATTTTCCTGAGGGTGGGGAATAAGTAGTTCCAATAGATTCAGCACCTCTCATTTTCTATAACGGACTCAATATCCTCTGGACCATAAGGCAACACCGGTGTCTCATCTATACCGTACAATTGTCGTAGATGGTAGAACAATGTGGAATGTATCAAACAAATCAACAACACTCGTAGCGCCGCGTTATGCCTGTGGATAAAGGCTGAGACCGCATAAGTTGTTCAGGCTTAGCTGCCCCACGACATGCTCTGCATCTAGTGTCGGGGACTTCTATACCCATCACGCGACTACGGTAGACGTGGCTGTTGAAGACACCATCCTGGCAGACCATTAGGAATCCCTCGGTTTCCGACTCCAGCTCGCTTGTTCTGAGAAATGCAAAGGCTGGAGAAACCAAGGGCTTCAATGTTCTTGAAGAAAACCCCATGCATTGGCATATCTTTATGTAGCTGTAGGAGAATCTCACTCTCCGCAGCTTCAACATAGACTTATTGCTGAATGGGTTCTAAATCTGTGACAGAGTTCGGGTTCGTCCGTTCAGTGTCGAATACGAGACCGAGATCATCGGTTGCATGGGTTGCTGCCTTGAAAAGAAATGCTCCAATCCCTGCTTTTTCGTGATGGCATATTAAGCAAAGAAGAGGATCTGAACTATTGATGATTTCATCTAGTACTCCATCTAGTAACATTCTGTTATGGACACTTCAAGGTCAAAAGTACATGGCCTCTCCGTTGTCTGGGGAAGTATAACCGTGGAACAGACGATTTAGGATGCAATCTGCTATGCATAATTTTGCGAGTTTTTACGTTATCGCAGCTTTTTCTGAGTCAATTTCATCACTTCAACGGAGTAAAGTAGAATCGAAACGGCAAGCATATCAGTTGCAGACATTTTATTCTTCCTCGACAGTTCTGATGACCAGATCTGTCGGAGTTTATGGGAAACATTTTTATTATCAGAGTTACAAAAAAATACGTTAAGATTTTGTGATACCTTACGAACTGAAAGACCTGCGGGGCAGCGGTTGGGGCAGAGCTAAAAAATTCGCCACTGGTGGGTGGAGTCTAAATACTACGGAAACATGATTACCGCTTGTAAACCCATTCCCTAGACCGAACCTCAACAATTACGAGGGGGAGTCGAAGTTCGGTACGGTTTGGTGGTACGGTCATCATAAGCTTGAAGAATATACTGAATCTGGGTGATGGACGAGTGCAATAGAATAGAGAGAGCATTCATATCGGATTGCAAATAGCTGAAAACAAATGCAACATAAACAAAGCATCGGTGAATTTTCTTAAGTATTAAAAATGTATGCTTTATTGCATACATACCGAGTGTACGCGGAAGGTGGCTCGCCCCTTCAACTGGATTTTAAAATAAAGAAATGAAATTTGAAGGATCTGTATAAGACATTCAATCAATATACTTTATTGTCCAAGAAAAAATAATTCTTATTGACAAAGCTTTCTATAATCTAAAGTCAGTAAATAATAAAATTTGATAAATAGAATTGTATAGTACAGTTAAGAGATACAAAAATTTTCACAACACAAAAAAGTGAGCGTCATCGTAAAAATATTCTTATATAAAGTGAGTGGATATATAATTAATTTAACAAATAGCATTCTGGTTGACAAATAAAAACATATTTCACAACATTAAACTGTATTTCTCGACAAGTGGCTCAGTTTCATGTCAATTTTGGTTTCACCGGAAGTAACATAAACCTTCGTAGAATTGTTTGATAACCACTACAATCAAATAATTCAATCAGAAGACAAAATTTAAAAGTAACAATTTATTGTTCTAGTTTGTAACTGAAAATGAGACACAAATTCATTTTTCATTTTTTATTCTGTCATACCTCTATTTGTCCTACTATCTATAATTTCAGGTAGAACGTATTCAATATAAATCTTTGTTATTTTTCTTTCCATTTTGTCACTCCAGAATTCGTCTTTTCGATTAATTTTCTCCACTTTAATTCCTTGAGGGGTCCAAACACATAGAAAACAAAAATTCATTTTGGTGATCCGCAATTGACTCTGAATTTGAAAGTACCAATTATGGCATTCGTTGATGGTCTTGTCTTTTTTCCAAAATGTTATTTTTCTTTGAATTATCCCCATCAACTGTCATAGCATAGGCTCCATATGGATATTTTATTTCTACAATGGAGTTTTCTCCCTCCAAAATTCCGTCAGGACTGGCAGCCATGTAACTGAATTCTTCGTCAATGAATAGTCCACATGTTGATATTTTTCTTTTCAAGTGGTGTTCTAGGTCTTCCCGTGCTCTTACTTCATTTTATATGCCATATTGAGTAGCTTCTGAGAAAAATGGTACCGGATGCACAATAGATTCAACCAAATATTTTACTGATGACGATTCCCTTTTTTTACATATCTCTCCAAATTTTGAGGCAGTAACGCGTTTTAATCTTTCACTATGCCATAGAGCAGAATCAGCCTGATTCCGTGTCAGTACCTCAATTTTTTTAGCTTCTTCGACAGATATTGATAAATTTTTCAAAAATCTCTTGCTGCAATGGCAAAAGAAGCGTCACAAATATCTGGTTTCTTGCAATGCTCTCCGTAGAAAAGATCTGTGCTCCCATTGTTTTTTGTGGTTGATTTTTCCATTAGTTTATCGTATAGAGCTGAAAATACAGATAGTTACTTGATATGTTCAATGTGTCCAATATACGGCATGGTAGAGAATTGCAGAAAAAGTAAGGAATTTCAAATTTTTCATTCCGCAACGAAAGCAGCAATACGACATCGTCAGCAAGACGAACAGCACTACGTTTCGATAAAGCTATGCTTCTTATCGCGGAAGCGTGTTTATGTGAGAGCTAGAATTTGTAGTTCAATGATTCCAGAGTGGTGGAAGGGGGTTATATGAATGTTCATACATTTTAGATTTTTTTTCCAAACTTCAAAAGATATTTACCTAACTAGTGCGAAAAGTAGTACTTTTCCGCACGCGACGGCAGTTGCACGAACGACGCGGAGCGGAGTTCGCGCAATCCTTCAAGGGTGGAAAAGACATTTTCTGCAAGAGTTAGGTACAATGTTTTTCCTACCAGTGTTTTTGTCTAACTAATTTATGAAAAATAAACAAGATTTTATAATAACGCTACAAAATGACACATAAGACAGAATAGTTACATAGATCATTTAATGGCAAAAAGGGTCCATGTGGGCCTACTTGCCTGGCTGTGAAAGCGGCCTTCCCCAAATTACTACTAGTTAGTACTAAATATAATTGTTGTCAACAATATAAAAATCGTGCGGAAAAGTAACTTTTCAGCAGCAACAGAGCGGATTTTTCAATCCAAAATAACCCGTAATTTTGCAGGGCATTTTACCGAAAGTATTAATTCCAACGCTTTGGACTTCCCTTTTACATGATATAAAAAAATATTTTAAATGGACAGTTCTCAGGACGAAGCGCATTATATTTTTGATACAAGTTAATGTACCTTGGTTTGTTTTCTCCCGGATCACAAACAACAAATTTTAGGGGCTTGTTGGATTTTGTACAAGGTATTGTAATTATCAGAATGTTTCCATTTTCTTCGGTGGTAATCTTCATTAGCTCCTCACGACGACAAGATATAGCTAATCCAAAGATAATGGCTACTTTGTTCATTAAATATATGTTATCTGGAGCATTAAAGGTGAAATTTTGGCGTCTTTTTGCTCTAAAACCACGGATTTTTTCGGTTTCAATCCATCGTTGACTCGCTTTAAGTAAGATGCTAATTTATTATATTTACTAATGTCGATATTTAGACCATAAAGTCGATGGAGCGTATGTTTTTGATAATTTGTGGAAATACGCAAATATTACCTCTTCTTTTATGGTGGATACATTTATTTGGTTCACCAGGACTCGAATTCTCGAATTTCTTTTTTGTACCTCTCTTCTCACTTCTGCAGAACTAAGGTGTTGGTCACCTCTCTAACTGCATCAAGTATCTCCTGGGGAAGATCTTCGAAGTTTGTCAATTTTTAATTGAAATTACGAACACAAAGGACGCTTGAAATGCTTTTTTGTTGACTGTTAGTTTATAACGACTGTTACTATGGGTAAGTTTTAGTGCCAACAATTATCGTCACTTATCTCCTGTTGAGCCCATTATTATTGTCAATGTATTTGATAGTTTTTTAGTAGTGTCTGACTTTTTAAGTTTTAAGTATAAATTTTCGAAGTAGTGGTAAGTATAATGATATTTTCTACACAGATCTAGGTTTTCTGAATGAAATATAGATAGAAATTTGATTTGAAGTAAAAAATAGTATATCTTGAATTAAAATATTGTGCCTTGAAGAGAAAATCGCGCGTAGAAGTAAAAATCGTGCGGGAAAGTAGGAAAAATTTCTACCGGTCTGGCCTGTATATACTGCCGAGCATTCACCGCATTCTATTCTATATATTCCTGATTTTTTCATTCCATCTCGTTTGGGTTTTGCATTAAACAGAATTTTGCCTTAATTATTACTACCTGTGAAAGCTGTTGTTATTTTGTATTTTCAGAAAGTTTAGCTCAGTAATTAATGCTACTACTATATTTAGATGCATCATAATTGTTTTACGAGTTTTATCTGATATAAATTTTTTAAGGCAGTTCTTTTAATTAGTTTTAGATCATTCTGGAAATTATTTCCAGGTAACGGAATTGCGAAAGCTCTGTGTATCATTGACCTAAAGGCGGATAGTTTATATGAGATTGGACTGAAAGAATTAAAGGAAATTGTAAAGTCTGTGAAAGTGTTTTTTCGGTAGATATTAAATTGAAAACCTTTGTTAACCCTTGAAATATTCAAATCTAAGAAGTTAATCTCCTTGTTTTGTTCATGCCCCAATACCCAATTACCCAAACTAAATAATAGCTTCAGAACTACAGAATTCTCTCCATACGGCTATCCCTCGTAAACATGTTGAAACGTGAATGTATTTCATCCCACTTCATAAATAAACAGTTCCATTGAATTCTGAGAGCGGCGCCACTCTCAGTATACAAAATGTTGCCATGTAATGGTTTCGTAGTCCCTAACTTTCTAAGTTTATTTTTCATTATTAATGGATGAAAAAATTTGAGCGTGTTGGTAAAGAACTAATGTATGTTCCTCTTTTCTCACTTTTTCGAAATTTTATTTGGTTCTTTTTTAAAAAAATGGGAAAATCAACAAGAAACATGGACTTTTGCGATTTTTTTCAGAAAAAACAAAAACAAATTTTGAAAAAGTGACAAAACAGGAATATAGATAACATCTTTGCCAAAAAAGTGAGGGACTACCAAACCCCTGCAAATACCACTATGGTATAGTACAACTTGCTCTTAAAGGAAATCGTTTCTGCATAGTGGAAAACCCAATAATCGATTTTGACATATGTTACATGGCTACCAACAAGATGGCGACAATTTGGAAAATTTGGGGCTATTTGTGAAGATATAGCAAAAAATATCTACATAATTGGAAAAAATTGAAAATCGTAATTTTTTCCAAATATGTTTCAATTGATTAAAAGAACGCAAATTTTTGTGGTATCGACCAATTTTTAGTGTTCATTTTAAACTTGTGTAAACTTATGTAATTAATGAAATGGTATACTTTTCAATATCATTCCTGCTCTTGCTGTTACATTGGTTCTTATCAGATTTTTTGAAACTTTTTAAACTTGAAGAGCCAACATAGACCTTTTTTCTCGACCGCAAGCATGTTTTGTGGAAGGAAAACAATACTTATGTGTATTCCACAGTACAACGTAGAAACTTGAGATTTTCCATTTTTTTCAATGAAGTAAAAAAGAAACAATATTTTATTTTAGGAACCAGAACAACCAACCAAAAAGTTAAACGGAACACGATATTTATCCAACAGTCTGCTGAGGGCTAGAATCCTACACTAATTAGCAAATCATAATCATTATTATCCCTAATAATTAACTCAATTTCAAATGTTATCATTGAACTAAAATACCTGTTAAACTCCACATGTACACCTTCGCGCTTCATGCATAACATTGTCCTAGACGACATTTCTCTCCGAAATTTTGCTACGCAATATCTTTTATACTGATCCAAATGGTATGTGTGTCTCTGAAGGGGCTGAATATACCCACAAAACAAAATATAGGAGGGTGAGATCTGGTGATCTAGCTGGTCAAGGGTTAACTGAATATCGCCTAACCCATTTCTCGCCAAATTCACTATCCAACTATTCCCTGTTTTCTGATGTTGAGTGAAATAAAGCACCATCCTGATAGAAATACAGTTTCATTCGCTGAGAAAGTGGAAGATTACTCAAGAACTCCAATAATTCAGTTTTTAAAAAATTATTTAAGTAACTTCGGGAATTCAAAAGAATGGTCCAATTAGTCCAAGCAATAGGGAAAAGTGCGTGCAGAAATTAATATCTGAAAAAAGAAAATATGAGCGTATAGGAAATTAAAATTCAAGATGAGTTTCTATTTCATGCGACTCGATCCGGATTACCGAACATAACCTAAAAAATTACCAAAGTTGAAAAAAGCGGTTTTTTGTTGATAACTAAAAACTACAGCTCCGATCGGAAAAATTTAGATCAGAAAATTGTAGGTATTGAAAAGATCTATCAATTAAGTAACCTATATTTTTTTGATATCATTGATAATTTTCGAGTTATATCGAAAAAACCGGGAAATATCAGGTTTTCTATAATTCGTTAACAATCGTTAACTGTAAGGTATTCAAAATTGGTAGTTACTGTTATGCGTAGCCTATAGCAAGTAAAAGAAGCCGTGTATTGAAAAATTGATAAATATTCATTAATTTTCAAAATATATGAAGTTTTCTCAAAAAAGATGCTCTCCCAATATGGCTACTCTTGCTCGGAGAATGATACTACAGTAACGATTCAGGGATTATTTTCATCTGTAAGAGTTGTACTTTCTTGTTATTGAATAAGTATATCGATTTTTTTAATTATATGGGTCAAAAAATTACTTAAAAATATTACACAGTTTTTTTACATGTTTTTTCTAAATAAATTTCTTAATTTTGTTTTTAAAGAAATGACTTTTATGAAAATAGATTCCTAGCATGATTTCACGCATTCAAAAATAAATTATATTCAAAAAAATATGGAAGACGCAATAATCATCATACAGCAGTCACCTTCATGGATATTGAGGTTGAATACCTATATTTTCAATAAAAAAATACTAGGATATGTCTAGTTCATTTGCAATATTATTAATTGATGAATAAAGTGAGGCGTGCAAGTGCGGATCGCTATAGCTGTAGCGGACGGCGTAGTGGAGATAGCATTGAAAACTTATTTCTTGCGTTGTGGTTTGCGCTTGAAAAATATTGAGTATCTCTGCTTCTGGACAACGTACAAAAATCCCATTGTGCTTAATTTGGGGTAGGTCGTCGAGAAAAAAACGAATATCATATTCACAAAATGATAAAATAACTCTATTGTATACAAAACATTTATGAAATTACTACAGAAGAAATATTTATTTATTAAGTTGATACAGATTCACGAAATTTCCTTTTTTGAATTAGAGGATTGTCCGCTGAATCATTTGACTCTTCTTCTTTTTCTTCATCTCCATCTTCCATATTGTGTGGGAGCAGACTATCCATGAATTCTTCTTCTATTTCGATTATAGGCGTCTCAAAATTCTCACATCCACTTGAATCACAATGTGTGCAAACACTCGAACATTGTAATAATTGCTTTCTGCAGCGACCTGTTCTTGTTTTGCAACCACTGCCGGCTCGCCTCAAATTGTTCATCAATTAATGATACTGCAAATGAACTAGACATATCCTAGAATTTTTTTTTATTGAAAATATAGATATTCAACCTCAATATCCGTGAAGGTGACTGCTGTACGATGATTATTGTGCCTTCCAGATATTTTTTAAATAAAAAAATTATCTCGGCTCCTAGTGATCATAGGAATTAATTTTTTTTTTGAATGCGTGAAATCATGCTAGAAATATATTTACATGAAAGTCATTTCTTTAAAAACAAAATTAAGAAATTTATTTAAAAAAAACATGCAAAAAAATTGTGCAATTTTTTTAAAGTAACTTTTTAACCTTTATAAGTAAAAAAATCGACATACATATTCGATAATAGGAAAGTACAACTCTTACAAAAAAAAAAATAAGTTATGAATCTTTACTGTAGCATCATTCCTCGAGCAAGAGTAGCCATATTGAGAAAGCATCTTTTTTGAGAAAACTTCATATATTTTGAAAATTAATCAATATTTATCAATTTTAGACAAAACGGCTTCTTTGACTTGCTATAGGCTACACGTAACAGTAAGTAACAAGTTTGAATATCTTACAGATAACGAGTGTTAACGAATTATAGAAAACCCGATTTTTTACGGTTTTTCCCATATCACTCGAAAAGTATCAATGATATCAAAAAATTATAAGTTACATAATTGATAGATCTTTTTGATACCTACAGTTTTCTAATTTGAATTTTTCCGATCGGAGCTGTAGTTTTTTAGTTATCAACAGAAAACCGCTTTTTTCAACTTTGGTAATTTTTTAGGTTATGTTCGGTAATCAGGATGAAATAGAAACTAATCCTGAATTTTTATTTCCTATACACTCATATTTTTTGTTTTCGGATATTAATTTTTGCACATTTAACATTGGGCCGCTTCCTCGTTTCTTGGACTAAATGATTTTTGATTGAAATATCCCGCAACAAACATTAACTTTGAAATAATATTGGTCTTTGCATTGCACAATGAAATAGGATTATCAGTTGCCCACCACCGACATTTTTGGGAGATAATATGTCAATGTCAAGTAAATGTGGCTTCATCCGTGAATAAAATATTTTTAAGAAAATTTCGATTATCTTCAATTAAACCTTGAAGCCAGACACAGAATTCTAACCTAAAATCGTAATCTCGGTCTCTTAAAACTTGAACATATTTTGGTCGATAAGGGTAGAATTTTTTTTTTCAAAATTCGCCTAATAGTCATTCTAGCAACGCCTGTTTCAACAGCAAGTGGCCTTGTTGAGGTTTTCGGAATCTCGGCAACTGTTAGTAATATATTCTAAGCGTTTTCTTCATTGGCAACGGTCTCTCCATGGATTATTTTTTGACAATTCTTGCAAACAATCCAAACCATTATTATAGTGGGAATTTTCTACCTTGAAAATTGCTGCGGGAATATTTTGTGGTATTTTGTTTAAACAATGTAGATTATTCTTCAGTTGGCTGGAAATGTTTCGGAGTTCGTGCCTCTCATCAGTGCTGCTTATCAGATTAGGTTGGACAACATTTGAGTCCCTGTCTTTCATTTATTTAATATTCTCCGGTACATTTGATAGAACTTAATTGTAAGTCGCTACTTCATTTGTAATAGAATATTAATAAACATCGTGTGCGTATACAGGCACCGACAGTTTTCCCTAACTTTATTGACAAAAGTAAGAATGGTGAATATTTATGGCAGCAATTCTATAAGTCAAATCCCAACTGAGGCAGACAATGCGGTAGCCATGAAAGGGTTATAGGGACTTAAAGTAGTGGTCCCGTGGCGATTATGGAATAGAATTTGCATGTTATAAGGTGACTAAAGTGACATAATAAAATTTGGTAAGTCTGTTCCCAGTCAAAAGAAGCAAAGAAAATGTGATTTACGATCCACTGAACGAACTTCTGTTTGGAAGCATATTATAATATTGAAAGAGTCAAGGAAAGTAATATCCTAGTGCATCATTGAAGAATACAGGGAAGTACAGTTTCAGGTAATTTCTGAAAATATTTCCGATACAGGATTAGTAAGGACGGTAATGTCAAACTGAGGCATTTGAATACAATCGAAATTTTGAAGCTGAAATATCTGGCAGTGATGAGATAAAAATAAGGAACAATCTATTTCTTGATATACTTCCATCACTATATCATATCTTAGAAATTATACACCGTGTCGAGAGAATGTTGCCTTGAATTTAAATGAAAAGACATAGATAAGAGTCCTATAAGGTTCACAGTACTGGTTATTCACGGATATGTAACAATCGTTGAAGTTATAGAACAGATCAGTGACACCACTTTGTAGTCTATTTGAAAACTTGACGAACACATTTTTCATGAAGTTCTTTCTTTCAACCAACAGTAAATCTGTGAGAACCATTACATCAAACAATTCAGTGGTAAGTATCTAATGGGAAGTGCTTTTCTGGCTGCTAATATTTAAAAGATATGAAACACCATTGTCTTTTTTTTCTCAACGACTCGACTCCCATTGTACAGAGTTTGCCATTTCCAGTATACTGTGAAAAAATTACGACTCACGAAGGTCTCAATTTTTAGATATCATGAAATCACATTTTCTGGCATATGATTTGACAGTTTTGCTGTTCGTCTCGTACTTCATATGGAGATCATCCGCATTTAGTTTATTCTCGAGATGCTCATTTCACTTCGTTCGCAATGGGAAGCGGTGACAAAGAAATCTCTTCCGTGGTGGCCTAGCTTCTGAAAAGTTTCTTTTCCACGAAACTCGGGTGATTTGCAAAAATAAGAATGAAAAATGCCAATGTTTTGAATACTAGTCAGTGATTGACATGGTCGAGAAATTGGCAGCTTTCATACCTACTGACCTACTCTAGGATTCATTAGAGGTAAAGAACTTTGAATCAGTTTTACTTTGCACCCTATCCAGAGATACGAGAGAGTCACTTACACTAATGATCTCTTCAGGGATCATCACACAAGTACCTGTAGGATACAATTTAGTGTCCACTATTTTATTTGCAAGAAGGGTAGTTGTATTCTTCTTCGGAAATAAAACTTTTTCAGAAATCAAACTTTGTCTGAGATTGAGTTGATGGAACTGTCAGAAAATTTCGATGATATACACACAAAAAAATAATTTCTTGGAATAAGCATGACTGCATTGACTCAAGTAAATAATTTGTTTGTATATAACGAAAGAGATGGTTGTTTTGTTTCAAGGAATTAATTTTCTCAACAAATTTCTCAATTGAAAACAAATATATGCTTATATGAAAACATTTTATATCTCGAGTGGAAAATATAATTAATTCATAGTAAGAAAATTATTTACTTACTTCAATAAAACAATTGTTCTGAAGTAGAAACGAAAAATATCCATTGAAGATGGATATTTTCTTGATTTGAAACTATGAATTTCTCATAATGAAGATTACATTCATTCACTTCAAGAGGAACGGTTTATTTAGTTACACAATGGTTACTTCGACTTGATGAAAGGATATTATTGATCTGAATATATATATTGATCAGAATGAAACTTAGGTTCGTTTTATTTAACAAAATTACTCGTTTGAGGCAACATATCTATTACTTAGATTATGTTAAATATTGGTATTGATCCGAAAATATGAATTAATTTTTATAAAACGTTTGTTCGTTTCCTTCAACAAAATTATGCGTTTAGGACAAAATACTGATTACTTTGAATATGTAGAGTAATATTATGGAATCAAATATATTAACTAATCAGAATGAATCTTTCGTTCATTCTCTTCAACAAAAACATTCAATGAATTAATTCAATGAATTATAAATAATGAATTCCATCGTGCGAAAATAATTGAAACAAAAAGGTCAATGAATAAAGTTTTACTCAACATAATTATCATTCTTACATGAATCAAAACAATTCTTTGGTTAACAATATTCTAACATATGATTAAAAAAATCCTTATTATCAGTAACTTTGGATATGAACTGAGAAAAAATAAAAAAACCTTATTTCACCAGAAAAAAAATAAACACAAATAAAATTTTCTACATATCGATGCCTTAATTCGCAAACCCGCTAACTCCACGTTTTATCAATGGAGCTAGCTGGTTTGCGAGTTAGTGCATCGATATGTGATCAAAAATATGAGAAAAACATCAAGATCTACAATAAAAACAGAATTTTCTGTCCATAAATCTCCACCTCAGTATTTCAGTCATCGGCTCAGTCTTTCAGTCTTAGGCTTGATTGAGTCTTTGAGTCACTTGGATTTGATTTTGAGTCTTTTCAGTCCCACTTTCGAGTCTCTAGTCTTTCAAATATCTTGAGTCTTGTCTATATTTTAGCTAGATGTTTCCTCCTTGCTCTGTATATATACCGTAACATGTACAAGAATGCTTCTTGGCATTCTACAGTAGAAAATTTCTGTTTCATTATTCAGCTTCACTCTGCCCCTAGGTGGAATCGTTGAGGCAGCAGCAAAATCTGTTCGATGAAGTTGAAGTCTAAAAAAAATTTGCACCTATTACCTACTATTGACAAACTTGACATTTACAAGGAATTAGAAATAATTGGAAACCCAAAAATTCCAAACCGAAAAATTGATTAAGTTTAGTTCAATTAAGTTTACGGAAAAAAGAATTTAAAAATATTTTCTGGTACACTGTTTCTTTTGAAATAAAACGAAGAAATGCACTATTGTTCTCTAAATCATGTCTTTCAATAGAGCGTGAATTTCTCTGAATAAATAATACACATAAAATTACCTGTATTTTCGGTGGAATCAATTTTTTCGATCAGACTCCCAACACATTTTCTCTTGCAGTTATTTTCTTATATTGCATAATGGGGTTGTAAAATGGTGCCTATTTTACATAAAAGTTCATAATCGATGCAGGGTAGAGCCTCTCAAAGTCCATGTCTATCTAAAATGATAGACAAGTTAATGAAGATGAAACAGTTTTGAAGAAGTAACAACAATTCTATCGATACCAATTTTTATTCCAGTTATTCATCCCGTAGAAGGATCCTGTTACGTTGTCCTATGAGAGGAAGTAGCTAATTTCTTCAAATATTCCTCATTCAGGAAAGGCAAATCTTCGATAGTTACTTTGTTATCTGAAATAATGCTTATTTAATAAACTCAAAATTCAAATGAAATCATCAATAGTTTCTCAGAAATGTCTGTTCTTCATGAAAGTTTGAATACCTAAATTCTCAAACGTAGAGCTCATCTAAATAATTAAGGATTCAAATAAGGTATTTTTCTAGCTTTCTAACTTGTACTTGTATTTCTCAAGAAATGAAAATAATTCTTGAACCACTGAATAATTTTGATTCTATACAGAATGGCTTCATTATCCCCATAATACATCTTATTTTCTTTTCAATAATATGTTTGTGTTCAAATAAAAATAGTTTTGAATCAAGAATATAGAAGTATCAAAATACACTGACGCAAGTGCGTCTTATTCCCATGTAGGTAAATACCTACACTTTCCTCTACTTTTTATACCTATCGATGCAAAGTTATTTCTTCACATTCGTTGGTTAGGCATAATGCCGAAGTACTATGAATTATTTACCAATTAACTTTTCTATAAAACTATAAAACAGCCTACCACCTTTTGTAATCCAGTATCCATGGGGTTGTGCCGGTCATCTTTTAATACTCACCTACCAAGGAAGTTCGATACAAGTACTTAATCCTTCCATCAAGGTTACACAGTTTCACAAGTTTTTGGATATCCATGTTTTTGTTTTCATAACTGTTTCTCACAATTAATATGAAATATACCAACTCCAGTCCGAATGTATGTAAACGCACAATGGCACAATCATGCACATTAACCTCAACGAGACCTGTAACCTGCGAACGGCGAGACCCGAAAAACACTTCTAACTACAATACTAAAGCAGACATTACACCCCTCACCCCCCTTACCAATTGCACAACAGCCTATGGAATCCGTCAGGGCCGGTCCTAGAAGAATGATGTCATTCAACAATGTTAGAAATAAATGTATTGAACATTTGCTGCACCTATCTGGGATCCACCTCAGATCTCTATAATTTTTGTGGGACTCAACATGTTTTTAACTGCTGAACAAGGCTATGGAAACAAAACTCTGCACTTTAGCATACTATCGGAATAATGGCCCTTTAGACGTCTATAAGGGTAATTCGAGGAAATTTTTACAACAATTTAATCACAATTTAGCAATACTTACTGTGGTTTTACCATCCAATTTTAATAGTATCTCAGCTTCAAATGTAATGTAACAACTGTAATATGAAGTTGAAGACATTTCATTTTTTCATTGAAAGAAATCAAAATGTATATACTATTATTGAGAAAATGAAGTACTGAAATAAAATTTCATATTTTTTCAATTGAAAAGAGTCAGTAATATCAACTTTAAGTATTTCCGTTTTTTAATTTGAAGAAATGTATATTTATATTCTTAAATCAAAAAGAGGAAGCATTAAATCAATAAATTAGGTTTATTCATTCCGAAAAATCAACCATATCAAGCTGAAGAAATTACATTTTTAATTTTATAATGGTGTTCTTGGATTGAGCAAATATTTCAATACAATTATATCCTTTGCTTGAAAATAACAGATGTTTCGATTCAAAGAAATATGCTCAATTAAAAAAAGAGTTTTACTTGAATTTTCAAAGAAATGCGTTTTGTCAATCTGAGATAATTTTTTTTTGTGTGTAGAAGACGAACCGTTTGTTGATAGTGGTTCACGATATGTTCAGTATTCTTCAGGGGCCTCAATTGATAAGTGTTCGGGACAATCAGTCAGTAAAAAGAATGAAAGGAAAATACCAGCAAAATTGGAAACGAATAAAAATTTAAATTCCACATCAAGTTCTTCCACATCAGAAGGTTCTTCATCAGAGACTTGCCGATAGTAATTTTAGATCTTTGAAAATTTGTAGATGAGATTACGTATTCTAAACGAAAAACCTACTACATTTCTAGAAGAACTTGATAGGTCATCTTCAAAACTTGAGGTTTTCTTCAAATTGTTTACTAAGAGCCTTTTTCTATGGATCGCTGAAAAAACCAACGGAAGGTTAGGAATATTGCAAGACAAAAAAATTATTAGTATGAAAATTATTCTTCAACGTCACTATTAATAATAATAATAATACTCCCACATAAACACTCGTTGAGTGTACCCAAAGGCATAGCCTGTGCGGGTAGAGGACGGCTATTATTATTATTTGCCGTGGCGCTCTGGGGCGACTTACTGATTTTTTAGTATTCACTTTTCAGCTGTGGGAAAACTCGGAAAACCTACAGCACCACCTCGGGTGGTCGGTGTGCACTCAATGCTAGCACTAGACGAGATTGGCATCTAGACAACTCACAATACACTTGCTTTTCAACTAGACATGCGGTCGCCTATCAAAAAATTATCTTGTACCTACATCGGGCTCGAACCGACTATCGCTATGCTGGAGTTTCGAACGACCTGTGCGTTATACCGCTGATCCACCGACCACACTACTAATACTTTACTTGGCAACACAACAATCACACAAGCCATTTCAAGAAATAGATTTCAACTTCTTCCTTCGAACGAAACTATATTTCAATTTACCGAAAAAGCCAGATGGTAGTTACAAAATTTATTGCATGGAAGAAGTGCCCTCGTTCGTGTTTGAAACCAACCTTTGTAGTAGCAAGAAGTGAAAGTACTTTCCAAAGTATCGACGAGGCTATGTCCAAATTCAAGGGAAGAAGCAGCCTGAAGCAATACCTTCCCCTGAAGCCCATCAAAAAGGCATGAAATAATGGGTGATTCAAAAACTTGCTACACATATTATGATTTGACATATATTCGGGAAGAGATGAAAATAGAAATTAAAAATCAACTCTAGGAGAAGATGTCCTGAAGTTAGCAATTACAATTCGAGATACAGATATCAGCCTATATGTTTTGACAGATTTTTCGACAAGTGCTGAACTAATCTATACGCTGTATTTTGCGGCAACTGGTACATTAATAACCACGAGAAAAAATATGGCAAATTTCGTTGTAGACAAAAAAAGAGAACGAGGTGAATCACAGTTTATATGTGCAATATCAGTACGACACATGTGTCTGAAGATGATTGAGTTTTATAATAAATATATATGAAAGGAGTTAATCTTTCAGATGAACTTGTTGAAATGGTGGAAAAGAGTTTTCTGAAAAGTTTTTTGGAGTATTTAGTTCCTCTGGCTGAATCTCTAATAAGTTTTGGTCGATAGCATGCAAATGCGGTACGAAGACAATATGGTAGGCCATCATCAAGTTTCAGGCCTATGAATATAGGAGATCACTCACCTATCGAAGGGCCCACTAGAAGAAAGTGTCATCACTACACTAAGAGGAAGCAGGAGAAAAGAACAAACAACAATTTGTGCGGCTTGTAATGTACCATTATGAAAACGCTGTTATACTTTCTATCACAGCTAGTTTGTGATGAATAAAAGATATATTCAATACCTTTTTTTTCGTTGATATTATTACCAGTGGGATATCTATATCCCACCTTTACAGTCCATAGGGATAAATATGTCCCGAGCCCCCAAAAGACTCTCACACTTCATAAAATAAATAAATAATAATTTTTTAAGTTATTTTTTATCCATTTACTGGCATATAAAAACTTGAGTTATTTCAAATAAAGAAACAAATTGGGACTGAAAGGTTCAATTCATTATCTAAGTGATAAAAAACCTTGATGTTTTATAGAAATGTTCAAAATTTAAAAAAATAAAATAAATGCTTTGGTTTATTTTTCTAAACAAGGGCTTTGAATCTTGTAGAGATATCAGTTCGAGTTATCCTAAATATTTCCCATGTCTCAAATTTCTTTTATAGATGTTAGACACTTATGAAGGTTGAGAGTACCAATACAAAATAAAACGTTCCTATTCCACCATTTATAAATAATAATTCAGTAACAAAGCTATTTTTATCTGATCGATGCAATAACATACCACGAAACTTGAAGCAAATTTCCACAATTCCAAACTAAACGAAATGACCCAGCGGGAAAAGCTGGGGTTATTTCCAATAATAATTCCACCCACATATTTGGTCACACATGTCGAGATTTGCGGAAGCGGAAGGGTTGGCACACTCAATATCTTCCTATTTTGCAGTTATTTGTGTTGGCTTTGGCAATGACTAGGGGTGTTGCAAGTGAATGAGTCACGTTAACGGAAAGGGTTGACACACATTCGCACATTTAAGCCTATTCTTGACAAATCTACGTTACATATCCTCTATTTATTTCTATATGAATGTATGGAATTTTATGGATTCAGGTGAACTTTATGGCAGCAAATGTAAATTTTTGTAGTTTTAACAATATTGGGCCAATCAATTCAGCTACAAAAATAAAAATGGGAAAAAATAGCAAAAGAATCCAAATTGTCACAAAAGTTGTATTTTAGTGCTCAATGGAACCATAAAAATGCTACTAGTTTGCCCATTTAACCGCATTCGTAGCATCAATAATACCGAAGTTGGCAATGGTGCCGACTTAATTTGGAACACCCTTTATATGGAAATTTTATTTTTCGTATTTGTTTTAACAAGACGGTTTATTGAATTCACATAATCATGCATTCACGTTTGAGTGGCTCGATAGATTTGCGTCTTTTTTGTTTTTATCCACACTCAAAATAATTATGCTACCAATGAATTACTTTCCCGACATCGTAAGAGAGAGCAAATGTAGGTAAATGTTTCAATATAAGTGTTTAATCATTAGATGAATTTGCGATTTATTTATTTCTGAGACTGGTTTCTGAGATATGGTGGTGGTAATTTTTTTATGATTCCTTCGAAATTACTCCCTAAATTTGCGACCAACTCAAAAATATTGCATCATTTCCATAATCAATTCAGTATTCATTTTTTTCAGTATTAAGTAAAAAGAAATATTTCCTGTTCAGCATCGGCGGAAAGTTCAACGTGGATTATGAGATAGAGAGCAACGTTTCTTCAAGCTTGCCTCTCTTTTTGATTTTTCTTGGTCGGGTTAATGATAATAATGAAATAATTATAATACTCCTTCGTAAACACTCATAGAGTGTACCAAAAGGCATAGCCTGTAGGGGTAGAAGACGGCTATTATTATTATTTTCCGTGGCGCTCCGGGGCGACTTACTGATTTTTGGTGGCGTATTCACTTTTCAGTGGTCGGTGCACACTAAAAGCAGGCATACCAGACGTCAAACAGTGCATGTGTTTCTCATACTCGGGATTCGAACCTGGCCAAGTGCTATCAGAAGTTTCAATGGCCGACATCTAATCGCTTCGCTACCAACGATTAACAAAAGTATGATCAAATAATTTGTATATATACGCCGATGCCAAACTTGGAAATGGTTGCAAAATTCGGGAAAGATAAAGAATGAATTTTCTTTGTAATCATACCATTTTGCGACACTCTTGGCATTTTTTCTCAACGAAATAATTACTATTGCTTATAATTTATATTGATGTTGCCGGCCTTGTAAGAAGGCGCAAATTTTAATAGTTTCATAGAGCACTAAAACACAACTTTAGTAAACGTTTACATTTTTGCGATTTTTTTTCCATTATTGCTTACATATTCCATAAACTGCTACTTTCAACATTAATTTTCCAGTGATTCCATGCATATGTATCTTTCAATAATACATCGTCTTCGTGAACTTTCATTTTTCTTGAATACATTTTCATAATAGTTCCTATTCCAACGCTAGACTGCGGTTTATGTTAAACTGTACTTGACGGCAGTAGGTAATGTAAATATACTTACTAATTTCGAATATTTGTATTCGAAGATATTCTTTGCAAGTAATTGTACTTATAACGAACTCAATATGTTTCGAATAAATATCAAACTATCGTACAAAATTTCTCTTCAACTAGTACCTAACAATAAAGAATGCACCCCCGTAATCAGTATTGACCTGGGCATAAAAAACCAATATAACTATTTACACTAACCTTTTTTTGCCTTTCCATCTAGTCTAAGATGAACGTCCGGAGCCAATTTGCAATTTATTGCAACAATAATACTTAAATTCGCAAAAAGTTTGCCGAAAGCAAACTACTTTTTAAGCTGGGTAATAAAACACGAAAGTTTTTTACCTGTCACAAAGGGTAGGTACACTTGGAAAGTTCGCCAACTACCATAAAATTTAATTTGCATATTTGCCTGTAAAAAATTGTTATGATACAAATCTCCGAAATAGTACCATAGGCTTGCGATTTTTTTATGTTTTTGATGGCTATCATGTGTTACAGAATTCGTTTTTCATATATCCCTTTTGATTGATATATTTCTCTTGATTCATGCAGCCAATATTATTATTGTAATATCTTTAGCAAATGGTTTGCTGCAAAAAATTATTTCAGAGTGGTGGATTAACGTTACGTCTGAACCATGATTCACTAGGAGTCGAATGATTTAAAAAAAGGACTCTAATATCTCTCTCTCTCTCTCTGAGCTTTTGTATCTGCATTCGGTCGGAAGTTTTTCATATATTTATATTCTCTGAACGATAGGAAAACGCAACACAGAGATAACATATTGAAGATTTGGGTTGAAAAATTTTATTGGGATATCTACTCATGAAAATTTTATTATGAAATTAATGAATGTATGTATTTTTGGTGCTGTAAGTTCTCCAGGTTTTCCTATAGCTGAAAATTGAATACGCCACGAAAAATCAGCAAGTCGCTCTGGAGCACCACGATAAATAATAATATTAGTACTTCTTTACCGCACGGGCTACAGGAGTATTCATGATGGAGTATTACCATTATTAATTATTTTCCCAAAACGCATTAGTTTCAAATTTATTCAATATATCAAAAATAAATTTTTAAAGGTACATTCTTCAAGGAATGTAAAATTATAGTAGGCAAGGGATAGAATCCCTGAACATGAAAATATAATAGTTATTACCAATTACAAAATAGTTGTCCTCTTCTTCTACCATTACCTGTTCTGCGGGAAAACTTATGTCAAAAACCCCTCAGAAATAAAATTTTGGGTACGGCCTTAAATGATGGCTATTATTCTGTGGTAAAACAATTTCGAAATGATTCCTAGACGAATTTCGGAAACATACAAAAAAATAATAGCTATTATACGATAGCACACGCGAGTAAGTAGAAGTCTAATTTATACGACTGTTAGTTTATATGCAATCTAAATAATTTTATGAATATTATAGATACATTGAATATCAAGAATTACCTGCCTGAACAATGAAGACTTGTTTTGTAAAATAAGCGAAAAGCACATTTTCCTAGAATGAATGTCTCTTAGAGTTTGGCCACTCCATGAACTCCGCATATTATACTTTTATTTCCGGCTGTTGCCATTTTCAATAAATACGGTAATAGATTCAATTCCAAATTTCGCACCAGGTATCTTATCTCAAGTGGTGTTAATTCGTACCTCATTTTCAATTACATCTATTTCAAACAGTAATGTGACAATTTTTTGTTAAAATAATTTAATTATTGATAACAAATAATAAATATAAAAAAGAGAATTTTGCATGAAATTGGAACAAATTTGGATAAAAAATTATTACATGTTTCACACGGTGAATTATGCTTAGTAAAATGAATAAAAAAATGTGTTATTATATAATAAGATAAAATACCATTTTATATTTAAATTCTGACAGATCAAAGTTAAAACAGTCAATCCGTAATTTATGTAAGCCGAGATCCGACATGTCAGGGGAACTATATAGAACTAAATTGATGAGGAGAGTGGTGTGATGACTGGTACCTGGTACATACCTAATTAGTTTTTAGCTTTTATTTTAATTTCTGCATCTTCACTATGTTTTTTTACAATAAAATATTTTGACTTCAGAGTTTTTTTACTAATTTTATTAGAGAAACTGCAAAGATATAGTGCCACTGGCAATCATATTTGTAGAGCCCTTGTATTTCTCAAATATAAGTGTGTCTTGTGGTTTTTCAATTATCATGGTTTAAGGGTTTCACATATAAATGTTGAAAGTCGAAAACGTAGGGTTCTGTGAGGATTCTATTGAATGAATGACGTACATAACTTCCTAATAGGATCCCAATAAAAACACACACGTGGAATATACGTTTAATTGTGGTAGCTGTCGTTGATGTAACGTTACTCGTTGAATTTTGCAACGTGACTTTCGTAACTCAAATTCAACCAAACGTTGATTCCAATTATAAAGAACGTATATGATTCAACTCGTCCCTGAAGCCACCATTATAAAACGTTTCCCTATCGTGCTTTCTCAACGTGTATTCAACTGGAACTAACAAACATTACACAAACGTTGAATATGTCACTGTTAAACAACCCGAGGCTCTGGGCAACCTTCAGTCTACGTTTCAGTCACTCTTTTTATCTACGTTAATTGAACGTTATGAAATTACGTATTCGATCCGTTTAATGAATTATTGAATATCAACTTCATCATTTACTTAACTTCGAGACAACCATTTTGATTGATTATTTTCAACGTTGTTTCAACTGATCGTATACATCTATCAGATAAGTTGAAAATCAATTGATTTGTTGACTTGACTTCTGCAGAACTTGTTTACTTTGGACAATTTCAACGTTAATTCAACTGGATACATACTCGTAACAAATACGTCACTGTAGCCACCATTATGAAACTTGTTCTTATCGTGCTTTCTCAACGTGTATTCAACTGGAACTAACAAACATTACATAAACGTTGAATATGACACGGTTAAACAACCCGAGGCTTTGGGCAATCTATATTCTACGTTTCAGTTACTCTTTTTAACCCTGTTAATTGAACGTTATGAAATTACGTATGTGAAACTTCAAGATCAACCATTTTGATTGCTCATTTTCAACGTTGTTCCCACTAATAGTTTCCATCAGATACCTACGTTGAAAATCAATTGATTTGTTCACTTGATTTCTGCAGAACTAGTCTTGTTTGGATATCTTCAACGTTCATTCAACTGGATCCATATATCGTTAAAGATACGTCACTGTAGCCACCATTATGAAATTTGTTCTTATCGTGGTTTCTCAACGTATATCCAACAGAACTAAGAAACATTTCATAATCGTTGAATATAACACTACTCAACAACCCGCAGTGTTGAGCAACCGATTTTCTACGTTTCAGTTTTTTTCTGTGTTAATTGAAAATTATGAAATTACATGTTGGATCCGCTGAAAGAAGTAATTAATAGCAACTAAATCATTCATGTAACTTAGAGACCAACCATTTTGATTGCTTATTTTTCAACGTTGTTTCAACTGATAGTTTACATCCATCAGATACCTACAACTTCAACGTTCATTCAACTGGATACATACATCGTAACGAATACGTCACTGTAGCCACCTTTATGAAACTCATTCTTATCGTGGTTTCTCAACATGTATTCAACAGAAATAAGAAACATTTCATAATCGTTGAATATGACACTATTCAACAACCCGAAGCTTTGAGCAACCTATATTCTACATTTCAGTTACAATTTTTTTTTTCACTGAACTGAACTTTGTGTAGGAACCTAGTAACATTATTCAACTGGAGGGAAACAACCCATACCTATTTTTATATGAATGAACATCAACCATCCTGAAAAAAATATCGTTCACATTTTTAGTTCAAAGTTCTTCATACTTTCAATATAGAGAAATTTTGTAAATGAAAGTGATACCTATTGTCTATTGATGAAAATGTGGTAGATAAATATTGAATACGTAGTAGTTATGGAACGTTTTCGCAACCTGGTTGCCAACTGTATTTCGTTGTCTCGAATATTATGATTTCCAAATCGACAATTACCCATACTATCTACTTTCATTTCTCATTGATCATCTGTCGTTGAAGATTCGAGTCATCTAATTAAACCTTTTTTATATACAAATGATAGAGGTACTAATTATTCATTGAAAAACTTTATGAATAAGTATTTCTGATTAATTCATAATTAACCACTCATTGGCAACGCTGCACGGTGCACCGTCAGTAAGCGTGGTCACGTTGACGGTTGAACAAACAATACAGACATAGGACATAGGTAGTTCTCCCGCCGCCGACGCGCCGACGTAGATCATCTTCCGTTTCTTTTTTTTAAGGTTGTGTTAATGTGATTCAACTAGAGGCACGAGGATAATTTGGTAAGTACCTACCTACCTTGTTAATGAATTCTATAGTGTGCAAACATCAAAAAATATTTCCCTGTCTGTACTATTTATTATATATTATATGACTATATTTGGCAAAGTCGTCTTCAAAAAGGTTGTGAAGTCTGCATGCTTTTTTACAGCAATGATTTTCATGCTAGTTATCTGACTCATGGAACGTATGGAAGCTACCATACGTTATTCCAATTTGCACAAATCTAAATAGAGTATTTATATTTGAAAGTCATAATTTTTAGTCGAACAAAGTTAATAGAATAGGTAATTATTGAGAATATAGTGGTTATGTCTATTCAATTGTGATACGTTGATATAACGTGGATGAAAGGTAGGTAATCAAACACGTTGAAAATGGTTGGATGAACGAACGTTGAGTTGATGAAACGTTGATAAAGGGTAGATAATTGAACTTGTTGAACATGGACCTGGTACCTGTTTGACACAAGTACCTACAGTGCCCTGTCTGAAATTATTTAGAATAATCATGTTAAAACAAATATAGCAATCAAATGTGAACTCCGAATAATATCAATTAAATATCTGGAATACCCGCATAATCAGTGGAACTCAAAAATAAACTGTTAACGCCTTTTATATTCAAACTTCGAATTTTGTTTTTTTTTTTGTCTTTGTAATTTACGATTTCCGCTAACTATACGTTTCGAAAGATCGATAATCGACTACCACCATATTTTTATACCTGTATACCCTCGTGAATACCTACATATTGATGTTGATTAGTGTATTTAATATTTATGTAAATATTATTTGTTAGGTCGCAAGATTGAAGTTGGTGGCACTTCTCCTGAAGACCACACCAGGATAATTTTAAGATTCCTCTTAACTAATGAGCTGGCCTGCCTGTACAATTGGAAGGGCACAGATAAAAAGGCGTTCAAGGAAACATATGTGATCAAACTAATTTATGGTACGGTTATACCTTATGTGCCATATTACATAATAATATATTGAATGATTTTTGCAGTTGCCGTAAAAAAAGAGTTTGGGTCAGCAACTGATATCCAAATCGCAAATGCGTCAAAAGACTGGTTGAAGTTCGCAAAGAAGCGGATGAATGATACTATCAAGTCAAAGCAAAAAAGGAATATGTGATGGACATAAATATATATTTTTTCTTCAGTATATAAAATAACCAAGCATTTTTAATCTCGTACAAGTGATATTTAAGTTACCTTCTTTTTCTCTGAACAATGCAATATTAGTTTTATTTTTTATTATATTTCTTTATTTATTTTTATACCATTAAACATATTTCTTATTACAAAATTTAAGAAATCTGTGTTTTTATGCTAGCCTTTTTAATTCAGAAATGAATACCTACTCGAAGAAAAATAGCCTACCACTAAGACTAAGCAAAATCAAAAAAAGTATTATGCTATGGTTATTTCATGTAATGAACGATGATGAGAGTTTTTGATCCACTGAGGATGGCAGTAGAGTAGGCAAACCAAATTATTGTTTGGGTTCCATCAGCTATTCTCATAATTTTGGGTGTTTTCAAATATACAATTGAAGGTTTCCCAGATTATTCAGATCAAAATGTGTAGTATGTTTTGTACCAATACAAATTGTTATTCCAAAATTAAAAAAAAATCATTACTAATATTACCCTTCTTTACCGTGGAAAAAGTCTGTTTTCACCATTTTCAGTAAAAAATAATTCATACGAGAACACCAATAATTTTTTGGCACTTATCTACTTTCTCTAATAAATCCAAAAACACTGGATTACCCTGTATAGAGATTGAACACTTGCAACGTTTTTTAAACGTACTGTGTTTGCATTTTTTTACATTTATGGAACGTTTCAGGGTGGAGATAACAAACGATGATTCATAGTACAAATAGACACGTTTCTTCACTCCAGTTCAATTAACGTTGTTACAACGTTTAAATTGGGTGGTATTATCGATTCAAAGATATTAATAAACATCGTTGATTCAACCAAGAGAATCAACGTTACCTAATTGCTGGAATTCTACGTTTAATTTTGGTGGTATTCTAGGATCATCATCAACGTTAGGAAATCGTATCTAAGTAACGTTACTTAATAACGAAAATATATCGTTATGATAAAGTGGAATATAAATGGAAAAAAACGTTGAAATCCCGTAGAAAGTTATAGTTACATTGAAACCGAATTGTAACGTTATATTTCAGTAGAATTTTCATTACAATAAGAACTTTTGCAACGTGTATATAACCTTGAATCAACGTAAAAGGTAACGTTACTTTAAAACCAGAAAAAAACGTGTTACCTAACGACATTTTGCCGTTTTTTCAACGATAAATAATTGTTGCGTTACTTGAAAAATCCAACGTTTTTTCCACGTGTCTGTGTTTATTGGGATATTTTCAAGTACTTTTCTGATTACCCCGATATAGTAAAATACTGTGTTTGTATCATAATAGTATTGCTTTTTCAAATTGTGAACATTACCCAGCCATACCTATCTCGAAACTACATTAGAAAATATCTCAATAATACTAAGTGGAGTAAACAACGTCGAAATTGGATGTTTTGAGTTCCCCCGGTAAACTAGATACTGTTTTGGATCATAATAGTATGGCGTTTTCAAAGGCAGGACATATTTCAGCCAAATCACGTGAATAAATCAGAAATAATCTCAATTTGTGTAAATTACTTTCATTTTGTGTTTTCGTAACATGTTTCAAAATCACCCTGTTTCTCCGAAACTAATCAAACGATTTGATTATGGTCCATTTAAAGTGTTAACGACAAATCGTGATCTACAACATACCCGAGTTTCATCAAATTCCGCAATCAACCACAATCCCATATATTCCGTGCAGGGTCCTTTATTTGGTATGTTTGTTGTCACTCCCCGTAGATCCTGAATATTCAACTTTTGTAATTGGCCGTTTGCCGTTTAATAACGTGTCACTTACGGCCCACGGTATCTTAGAATTAATTTTATTCATCAATTATCATTGTTCATTACCACAGTCGTAGAGAAACAAGTATTTTGAAACGGTTTCTTCCAAATGAATTGCTAAAACGGTTCCTTTCGTTTTCTATTCTTTGACCGGTTTTATTCACACAAGGGTCAGTGGCGTAGCTACATGAAACAATCCCAAATGTTTATCCTACATCTGCTTTGACTGACCCATTGCAAGTTCGAAAATTTGAAATCTAATAATTCAGTTTTCAGTACTCAATTCAACAGAAAACAAAACGAAGTCAGTAGGTAATAACAATTTTCACACGTTCTAATGGTATGACACTTCCCAGTCTTTTCAACTTCGAAATGTGTGTTTATGTTTTCAAACACAAGAAAGATTCATGAGAAATTCTGATGTTCATAGATATAGAACACGAACAATGCACCAATTTAATGTTCATTTTGCAAAAATAATGGTGTTTAGTGCTTCAGATCATGTTGGTCTTAAATTTAGTAATAATCTTCCATCCAAACTTAAGAAAATAACTGTAATGTCTTGTTCCAAATATGAATTTTTTCATCACCACTTCCTAACTGACTATATATTTCATTTTGTTAATTTTACGTTCATTTTATCTTGCATTCTTCATTGACAATACATTTAAATACATCAAAAAAGGAAATAAAGTTTGATTGATTAACTGGGTGTTGCTGTGAAGTTGAATAAAATTTCAACAATGAAAGGAAAATTGCAGCATTGTGATGAAAGTGATACAAATATTGTATTGTCGATAATTTCAACTTTTGAAGTACATCTCCTTTCGTTTCAAAGGCCAAAGAAATCAATTTCTCAACAGCATTTCAATTAGAAATTGTTGCTTTAAATCAGCCATTGAAAAAAGAATAAGATATCTTGGAGACATAAGAAAATTTGAAAATTTACTTGTTATTGAAAATTAAACTTTAGCCTGATATTTTAATGAAGTTGTTACTGGATTGGTCTTAATTTTAATGCTTCCCAATTTGAAATGAATCGAACATTTTTTGAGAAATAGTTCCTTTCAGTATCGGATGGGCGATTTTTGCCTCTCTCTCTAGATGCCGACGAAGCATCAAATAAAATAGACAAAACTTCCCTAATTAAATTATTTTCGGTGGATAAATCAGATATGTACTGTCTTGTCCACGTTATCTCTACCTCCTGTGTTATTGCAGCCTACCGTATTGATGTACTTTGACAATGATAGTAGTATTATTATTATTATTTATTATTTTACTGTTTCTTAAAACCATTACATTTTTACAACAAGGAGTTCATGTTTTGTGTCGATAGTCTGTTTACAATAAGTAGTTATTCTTACAAAGAAATATTAGAGAGCTAGATATGAAAGACTAAACTAACAAAGATAAGAGAAAGAGAAAAAAAACAAATTTATGATAAGCACACAATTTCAGAATAATTACTATCCTGTTTTTTTATATAACATAAATGAGATTATTCATTGAGAATGAAAGCTCGCAGTTTCAGGATGTTCCATATATAACTTGCTATAATTTTTGCAAGGGAAGGCGTAATATTCTCGAGGGCACAAATCAAAGAAGTAAAATCTAGAAGATGATTAGAATTCGCAGGCTTCATCGTGGAATATATAGGGCATTCGAACAGGATGTGATGAATTGTTTCGAGCTTATTTTGGTTGCAAACAGTACAATCATCGTGTGGGTCGATCCGATAAGTGCAACCAGTCAGCGTGAATCTGATTACGTAATCATTGCACATTCTCACCTGGGCAATAGTTCTTGTTATTTGAATTGGCATTTTGAGAAGAAGATAACTCTTTGGATGTTTGTTAAAGGTAAAGTGAGTGTGGAAAGACATAAAGTGAGAGTTGGTGGATAAGGCAATATCCTCTTGGTGAAGTTTATCAAGGAACTGTGCTAATATCTTGTGTTTATTGAGCTTAAGATAAGCCCCGGTGATGTTCGCCATGGGTTTGGCGAGACTGAACGACTCAAAAATTTGTGACACTTGTTTGGCCCAATTATACTGACATCGCTACTAGATAATTCTAATTGTCGCAAAAAACATATCTTTGGCAGTCTGGAATCATTCATACTGAATATTTTGATTAGCCAGTTCAATGTTGCTTTGAGAATATTAAAAGCTATTTTGACGCGCCCGGTTTCTAATCTAACTATATAGTCTGGGGTATTATTTGTGAGGGATAGGAGACGTTTAAAAAACATGAGCTGAACCCTCTCTAAGATATCAACATATCTGAGGCCCCAGACTGGTGGACAGTTAGACATGACACTAAGAACCATAGCTTCGAATAGATTTATTCTGGGTCGCCAGAGATCCATTTTTGTTTTAGAAAGTAATGGAAGTATAGCGCCGATGGCTTGTTTTGATTTGTCAGCAGTAACGAGTGCCATCTCTCTGAAAAGAGAGGATGCAACAAACTTTACACCCAAGTAAACATAATTATTCACTATATCAAGAGTATTGCCATTCAGACGAAATTTATACTTTTGATGCTGAAAGCCGCCTCTCGAGAAACAGATAACTTTAGATTTATTGATATTAATTGTAAGTAGGTTAACAGCTGTGTATTCCTCAAGGATCCTCAGTTTATTTTGTAAATTTATTTCAGATTCAGCAAGAATGACCAAATCATCAGCATATAGCAACAACAGTAGGTCCGTTGTGTTATCGATATTCAGGCCTATGGTATCTCTACTACGAAAAAACTCCTCGATGTCCGCGATGAAAATAGAAAAAATCAAGGGACTGAGAGACTCCCCCTGAAGAACTCCAGAGGTAATGTCGAAAGGTTTTGTGTAACCTTCTCTCGCTTTTATTTTAATAGTCGATGTATCATACATATTTTTCAGAATGTTTAAAATATTGGAGCTGAAACCGGATGCAAACAATTTATGCCAAAGTAATGAATGATTCACTGAATCGAATGCACGCTGAAAGTCAATGAAAGCAGCGAATACCTTACGTTTTTTTAGTCTTAGTTGAAGTTGAATGACGCTGCTCAGCGTAAAGACGTTATCTATACAACCTCGTTTTTTTCGAAAACCTGACTGAGATTCCGGTAAAACACTACTATTTTCTGCCCAAAGTGTGAAACGATTAAGTAAAATTTGTGTGAATAATTTCGCAGAACAATTTATGAGTGCAATTCCTCTGTAATTGAGGGGATTTTCCGTGGGCCCTTTTTTGTGAAGCATTGTTAGCGTCATTTCACTCCAGGTGGCAGGGATAATGTTAGTATCTAATATTCTGTTAAAAAGACTTGTTAAAAATAGAATAGTGGTAATAAATTGATAGATCCATATTAATACACAATATGTATATTTTACTATTCTGGGTTCAATTTTCTTATGTACTTAATATTGAAACGAATGCTTTCGAAAAAGTTGAAATTCCTTCCTCTTCACATCATCCCACAAAGTGTAGAATTTGAGGCATATATCTGTTACAATTACTTTTCCTCTACGAACATCGAGTAATTGTTTTCTGGCAGATATTTGCCTCTTTGTGGGATGGTGAGAAGAAAAAGAGATTTCGACTTTGTCATTTGTCATTTGTTTGAAATGTTCATTCCGCAGCTGTGATTATTTGAGAAATTAAGGAGCTTGTCTGCGTCTGAATTTGTTTATCGGCCATTTTTTTTGTTGGGTTTTGGTTGGAATAATATTTTTAGTTGTAGAAATACACGGAATATTGCCGCTCAAACTAGCACACTGCGCATATTATATTAGTACCTAATAGAAGTTATGCTGGTTCATTCTTTCGAATGCATCCTCGATCCGGACCACCTGAGAGACATCAGAAGATTAAAAATGACGTTCAAATAGCTGTTAGTACTGCTCGAAGTTCAAAGCCGTATGTTCTGAGAAGCGGCTTTGTTTGTTGTACCCAACCCTTTCTTAGGTCTGCAAATCAAAAAGATGCAATCTCTGGTAAATAAGCTAACTTTATGTAAACTTCAAGTTAACGCATAAACCGGCTTAGCTGATTTCCAAGAGACTTTCAATTACCCAAATATTGTTTAGAATAGCCCACAGAGTCGTGCATGAAATTTTTGATCATATCTCAAATTAGTGGTTAAAACCCCTTTCCAGGCCAATTTTTCAGGAAGACTGTAATCTTATCATTTGTATAATTAACAGGTAGCTTTCGCAAATCAGCAAAGCTTTTTTGCTTTCTAGTGAAAACAACGAAAAATCTAACTGAAAAAAGTGTTAGTTTCAATTTTATGAGACATAATACCTCCTCTTAAAACACTCGTAGTGTGTTCCTAGAGGTATAGCCTGTGCGGGCAGCATTCCAACCATTTTGAACGTTATTTCTGGTCTGTCGGGCGTCGACCTGTGTGCTGTATAGGTTTAATTTAATATTTTTTTAAGATTTCCTAAACATAATATTATGATGATGAAATGATAAATTTTTATTTCGCTTACTCTACCCGTACAAATTGACAATTGTTAAAGACTGGAGAAATACGAAATAACTATTATATGCACATAATCTGTTGGACAATTGAATTGAATAATTAAAATTTCTAGACAAATTTTGATCCAAAACCAAGACCAAGACTACATTTCTTTTTCGAAACCAAGACCTGTCTTGGTGTCTTGGTTTCGAATTCAAAAGACTGATCAGTCTTGGTCTCGCGAAGCCCTAAATGCAATGCATCAATAATTTCGTCATAATCCAATGGCTTTATAACAATCAGCATTTAGAGAATAGAGAGATATTGCAACAACGCCAGCCAGTATTAAAGGCAACTTTATTTTAATAGTGACGGCACTGTTCTGTGATTAAGAACAGAGATATTGCAGTTTTGTCTCTTCGTCCCTTATTTACAGGCGTTCGTTATTCATAACCTATAAATGAAATCTTGTTTCTCAGATTTTTCATTCTACATATTGACTTGCCAAAAACATATTTGTAACTTGGTCAAATAAATTATATTCTATTCTATTCATATTTTATACTATGATACTGATAGAATTACAAAAGGGTGCTTCGAAATCAATTTGTGTTGAAAAAGTCATATAATTATCCCCCGAAGTGAAAATAAAGGAACTTTAAATCCGGCCTTAATCGTCCTCTAATAAAGGCAGGCAGTATTTTAATAAAGTTGTCCATAGCCAGATTCACATTGCGCGTACGTATATGTCAAAATAAGGACAACTTTATTACTGACTGACGTTAATATTAACTGCAATATCTCTCTAATGTCCTTCTTGAGGAACATTGCACAAATGGATGACTGATTTGATAAATTTTCGTATGGGGAGTAGTTGTTTTCTGTCAGATATTTGCCTCATTTTTTTGATTGGTGGAAATGTGCGGAGAGAAGGGTATTTTCAACCGTAGTCGACAATATTTCTTTTCATTTATTCGTTACCTCTCTGACACACTTCTCAACTTTGTTGGATTTCTCATAATACAGATAACTTAATGTTCATTTGTAGAAATGCCTTCAGTATTTGCTGCCTTAATAAAGATATGTTCAGAATAATCTTCGTTTCACTAAAAACCTGCGAAATGAATGTTATGTATCTAGGACAATAAAACAAATTACAAAGGAACCAGAACATGAAGAATCATTGTGGGCGGATCTTTCACGTTTGTTCCTTTTCACCTCAATTTCACTGTAGGAGAAAGAAGTTGATCAGTGATTATCAAAACATAAATTCCATAGAAAAGGTGAAAGAATTTATGATATTCATTGAAAACAAGAATAGAGAACTTCGGATAAGGATTCGGTCATGCCACCACGCAGCTTTGGTTGATGATTTTTCTTCATGTCGAGATTCTAGGCAGCCTCAGGAACCCCGTACCAGTTTTAAAAAGTGCATAACAGTGGAAATATTGAGATTTTCCATAAAATACAGAAAAATAGGGAATTTTTTTTAATTATGAGAAAATTGCTTATTTCACATTTTATAGTTTTAAATAATGAATCGATGTAGAAAATATTCTGAGCGTGCAAATTTCACGGAAAACAACCTTTTATTACCTTTTTGACAAAAATTCTCTCAGACAGATAATGAAATGATGCTGTGAAGGGAAAGAATTCCATGTGAAATTCAGACGCCCACTAGAATTGGTACATAGCGATGCCACATTACACCTGAAACTTGTGATGGAAAGAAATATGTCGTTACTTTCATCTATGATGTACCTAACCTACTCCGAAGTAAAAGATGAAGTTGACAAATATGTCAAACAGTATGAAGAAATTGCCACTGATAGAATTTCAAAATTGAGAAGTGATAACGGTGACGAGGAAATTTTCAGAATTCCATGAATTTTTCAAAAAAAAAATAGAAAGGCGATACAAACTGTTCACTATACCCCGCAGCAAAATAGAGTTAGTAAACGAATGAACAGAACTCTGACGGAAAAAGCAAGATCCAGGATTCATTATGTTAGTATGCCTAAGTTCATGTGGAAAGAAGTTGTTTTTGCAGCAACTTATACCACAAATCGAAGTACTTACAGAGAAAAATGTCTTTGTCATCAATGGAAGCTGAATATATTTCACTTAGTACTGCTGTTTCCGATTTGAACATGAATTTTTCGAAACCAACCACTTCAATTGAAGACAATCAAGGATGTATAAGCATTCTCAAAATGTCCTCAGGATCACAAGCATATCGATACAAGGTATCGTTTCATCGAAGATAAAATTGAAGATGGAATACAGGGTGTCCCGAAACTATGGTGCCAAATTGAAACAGAAGATTCCCCTCGAAAAATAAATATGACTTTCCTAATATTTTTTTTCTCAAATGTCGTTCATTGCAGAGATACAGGGTGTTGAATATGAAAAATTCCGGGACCTATGGCTTGCGTTCAAGTGGATTCTGAACCACTTTAGCTCAGTGGCAGGCGATGGGGATCGAATCCGGGTGGCCTGAGTGAAAGGCAAACGCTCTTGAGCACCAGGCCCACTTCGCATCGAATTTAGCGCATTTTTGAATGAAAAACCCTAAAAAACTGAGGACCCTTAGTTATGTATTTCATGGAAAATCTTGATATTTCCACCGTTATGCACGTTTTCAATCCTATTACGGGGTTCCTGAGGCCGCCCGGAACCTCGACCTAAAGAAAAGTTGTTGAAAAACGTGTCAGTAGTTTTAAAGCCAAAAGTTGTGTGGTGTCATGACTGAATCCTTATCCGAAGTTTTTTATTGTATTTCACAGACGCTTCTTTCGTGCATTTTATTGTCATTTAGGTATATACCTGTCATCGTGGTAATAAAATTGTAAATGTATGTTAGATTATGTACTCATTACGGTTTTCGTTCTTCTACTGTTACGAAATTGGAGTTCGTCGCTACCGAAAATTCTGAAGTCGTTTGACTCGTAGGACTTCAAATAAATGAACATTTAGAACCTTTGGTGTGAATAAAATTAAAAAACAAGAAACTGCCCGAAACTAGAAAAAACCGTCAATTTCATTCGGCGTGCGTGCTTCTTTGGGCTCCTGAGGATGCCAACATTGTATGAGAAACGCGCATCGAATGTAATTGACGTTGTTTTGGGTAGTTTCTATTTCGCATTACTTGTTACAGCTTACCGATCAACAGTAAATTCCAGTAATTCAATTATGCAACTCTAATATACTGCTACAATAATGTCAAATATATGAAATCATCATCAAATCATTCAAATTCATTTAAGTAAATGCAAAGCATAAAGATCTGTGAACCTCAACTTTCCATATTACAAATTACAAACACTCAGTACCTATTCATAATTCAAAAGTTAAATTTTCAAGTTCATAGACATCAAAATTTATACAATTACAGGATATAGAAATATAAAACAGCTCAAAAAATAGCAAAGTTGCATTGAATTCAGCAATCATCTTGTCGCCGAGCAGCGACCTTAAGAAATGCAAGCCTCACTTTTTGTTTTTTCAATGTTAAATTCTTCATTTACTTTTTTTTGTGACAGACTTGTTCGTTTTTATCTATGTTCTTCACAATAAATATCTATTTAGTTTTTGAAATGAGTTCTTTCATTACTTGGATGAATGTGGTTTGGGTGAGAAAAGCTTGAAAAACCTCTCGAAAATTGCCAAGCGAGAACTGAGTTGCGACAATACCTTTTTTCAGTGTCAAGTGCAGTCTACATAATAAACTCAAATTCATTAACATTTGCGAAACAAAATCTACATTAAGTTTATGGGAATCATATATTTCCATTACCTTACCATACCTTAGCTTCTTGCATTACGTTACCTTACGTTTACATGAACTAGGTTCAAGACTTGTGGTAGTCAAAACAAAATTATCTGGTGGATATTTCACATGAACGATCAATTCAAATTCAACGTGCTATAAAACATCAATAATTTTCAAACTCTTTTTCAACAAACCAAAAACTGAACAGAGAAATATATTTGAAATGTTGTGAAAGACGAGAATATAACTGTATTTATTCTACAGATATTCTCACAAATTCTGCCACAAACGAGTTAATATCGGTGAAGATACAGAAACACAATAAATCTCTACGTTCATTGTAGGTTGTGGGTAGCTTCAGAACTGAAATACAAAGAAATAAAGCTTCCCAGGCTCGTGAAAGAAGACATAACCATTCATTGTATGAATAGTATGCAACAAAATCTATAACAGTGTTGACATCAGATTTGCCCTATATTATACGGAAATGTGTGGGAGACTGGTGGCAAACCCTTTGAGCGCGTGGCACCTGGATTTTGAGGGATTTAAACAGTGATCTGGTTGGCCATTTAACAGTTATATTCTGTGACATTGGCTTTTTTCAAGAGTTAGTTTTGGTAGAAATTCGATTTGGTTTATATAATTTGTTGGGTTGTGTTAGAACATTAATTTCCCCCTGAGGTAGCGATTCATTGAGTTTTCTGAAAATAATTCAACATTAATTGAAACAATACTTTACATTTTTTCTTCGGTGTTACGGAGTATTCGATTTTTTGCGGAAATAATCCAAAAAAGTATAAGAATCTAGTACGTAAAAATTTAAATTTGTTATTGGCAGTATAGAATAGTGTTATCTTAAGAAGTACGAAAACAGTAGGTAGGTACCTTTCCCGCATGCGACTGCCGTTATCCGAACGAAGCAAAGTCAGGATCAAGATATTTTCTACTAACGCACTGGAAAATCTCATGTAGAGCTCTTGAACAAACATTCGCGTGTAAGAAATTTTTTTCTCGCCTTAGTGCGGGAAAAACTCGAAACGACTATGGCATGCGGAAAAAATGTTCCCGCCCAAGTGCGGGATATTACATTCGAATTTTCGAATTTTGTCGTGACAATAAGATTGATTTAATAGCATTAGTTTCAACAATTTTAACCTCTTCATATACCTAAATGATACCTAACCAATCAAGTTTTGTTTGATTTCCATAGTGACGTATTTAGTTTGTTAACCCCACTGCAATTGAAAGATATGTTTCAACAAAATCCTTGATCAACGTCCACCACTTTGCCTTATCTATCGTATCAACCTCAAGTGTGACGATTTGGAGCTTAAATGCTTAGTTATAATCTTAGTCTAACCAAGAGAAGTCCAAAACTGAGCGATATTACCTTGTAATTATAATTTTATAGTAGATAGTGGTCAATAAAAGGGTTAAAGTTAATTTCTGTTTCTTTCAGCTTGCCTCTTCTAGCCCAACATTGCAAGACCGTAATAAACATTATTGCTCTATGCAGGTCTATGAATTTGAAAACATTCTTGGAATTGTCAACCCTTTCAACCCTTTCGTTTGAATAGACGTAGGTATTTTAAGATAATGAATTCAAAAAAATTGATTAATGATAAAGACAATTCTATGCAATGAAGAATGTTTTGAAAATCCATCCTTCTTTGAAATCATTATAGAAATTTGCGTCTAAAGATATCGTAGACTCTTTTCATTAAAATTTGTGTTTTCAGTTAGGTTCATGAATTCTTGATCACTCGGTCTAGTCTACTTTCGACATATTTTTTGATACTGGAGGATTGAATGTGTCTGATAGGGATTGTGCACTACCTATACTGATTCTAACTGAATTTCTCTCTAGACTGCGGAGAAAACCAGAATTAATATAATTATATAAAAGTTTGGAAAAGCTTCTAATGTTTATAGAATATTATGAGAACTGAGAGCTTGGAGATAGTAATCGGTGAATAACAATTGGATGATGATTATTGAAAAGGAACCATATTCTGTGAACGGAATCGATAATTGGATATTTTTCTATAATTGAAAACTCCTTTTTCCTTCAAAGTCGCTTAGATCATTAGTACCTAAATAGATGTCGCCAGAATTCTAGTAGGCGCTTAATACTTTAACACATAATAAATGAATTTTAATCTGTCGTTTGGAACATTTATCTCAGTTTTTGCATTTTGGTGCTTGTTTTATTTTCAATAATCATCATCCAATTTTTAATTACAAGACAAGCACTTGCAATTGGGTCTTCTTGGAAGAACTTTGCACTTTATATCTGTCAGATGTAGTTCAATGTCCATCGTGGGACTAGCCAGGGAAGTAGTTGTTTTCTTTATTTTTCCACTAGGTGGAAACGCTGAGAGAGAAGGGTACCCCGTACAAGGATACCTCACTGGCACAATATTTTCAAACTTCGTTCGAAATATTGAAGAACAATGCCATGAAAAGTCTCAGAAAAGAGTGACGGTGAAGGGGATGAAGATTGTATTTTTCGGATCGATCTCGATGAAACTGCCAACGGTATAAAAATTAATAAAATTTGAAAGTCTCTCCCATGAAAATATGCTTATAAAGAAAGATACATTTTGTAACAATGCACTTTTGGGAACGAATGGTTAGCAACGATGAAATTTAATCTATTTTTCCTTCACCTTATTTTTTTAAATTTTTCCGTGTGTATTTCAAAAAATCATGCTATTGTTACCAATAGGATTGCTATACAGTGAAATACCAAGTCTCAACAGCTCATTACTTTTCATTGGGAAATGACTGCAAATCTAAAATAATAAATCAGAACGATCTTCATCATAAAAATTCAATAATTCATTAGGTAGATTCTCAATTTGAACTTATACATATTTGCAATCTAATATTTTTAGGTGACATTTTTCACCTCATATACTAACTTACTCCAATTACTGTGATTTCATATATGGTCTATATTTTTAACATGTAGATAGATTAACCGTTCTAAATGTGTAAAATAACAATGATGAATTTTTATTCAAAACCGTCCCAAAAAAAACAATTTTCAGAAAACATAATGAAAATGGCATACTCATATATTTGTTTGACGGTTATAGAAATTATGATAACTTGATATCTGCCAGAAAACAACAACTCCTCTGGCTACTAATGTGACAGGTATTGAATTATATCTTTTGTGAAATGTTTCCCGTTGTTGAGAACATTATTGCAAATGCTTCCTGGATAACCGAATGCAGGTTGGCTTAGAGGTTGTTTCCAGTTTAGGTCCATAAAACAGCTTTTAGGATATATTTTTCCTATATGACTCACCCTATCACTATGGCTATATGATTACTGTAATAAAACGGAGTCTAGGCAGTTCCACCTTGCGAGCAGAGCAAGCAGCACTTCAAGTCTTACCGTCTTTATCCTGACCAACAAACTATACGATTAGGTTTTTTTCATGGAGAAATGGAGGAAATCTTTTATAGCGAAATATTGAGTCTCCAGACTCAATTAATACTGTGAGACTCTCCTTATTAGGCATGCTCACTAAAACCTCCACCTCTGTGTAGGTCCGGTCGGCTATTGCCTCCGGTGACACTTAGGCTTATTGCCCATTGTATCTTCCACACGATTATGTTAATACAAACTAATTCAAAATGTACACATTTTGAGTTTGTTTCAAGACAGTGAGTCTAGAAATACTAGAAAAGTAGAAATCCGATGAACAGTTACTTTTGAAATTATCATTTTTGTGTGTATTGGAATAAAATTTGCTCTGCTATTATCCTTCATGTACTAATAGAAATACTTCGAGTTCAAATGGCGAGTTTTTGAAGATACACATATTTTCATGGGAAATAGGGGTTGATAAATAATACAATTTTTATTATATTCTGTCTATACACACATCATTTTCCTAATTTATTTGATTTGTCTGATAGTCTTTATTCATCAATATTATAAATCAATCCTTCTGCTCCTATATCACCTCTCAAATTAATACATTTTCATTGTCACTTGGCACTAACTTTTGTTTTAAGAATATGCATAAAAACTCGACAAAAACTTCTTAGTCTTATTCAAAGTCTGTCACAGATTCTATTCTCAATGAATTGTAACCGCCAATCAGATGATACAAATCATTCCTGAACAAACCATTCAAACTGGACTTCAACAGAATCTATTGCACATGATAAATGAAAAAACTATCTTAACCATTTATCACTAATGTACCATGCTCGTACCCAATTCCTGTAATGTCCCGTTTTACTTCACAATACAAAATTACGGGAATTCGATCCTTGCAAAAATCACAAAACCCTTTGGGTGGCAGATGGTTGGATGTATATAGGTCAAAAGCTTTGAGCGTATTTGCAATAGGGATTAAAATATGGTCAAATATGTATACAGTTATAACTGACAGAGACATATCCATCATAATTCCCACAATGGATACGCAAGTAAAGGCTAGTTTGTGCCATTTTATGTCGAAAACCCTTCTATAATGCGGATATTTGCAAAGGCTGGCCAGTGTGACAAGTGACAAGTAGGTAGGTAGAGAAATATACAAACGAAATATTATGATGATGTACATAAGATGATTCTTTGTAGAGAATGATATTTAATAATCCGATTGATCATTCGCATTGTTCAGACTTCACTTGAACTGAATTGTGCTTCACTTGTTTGACAAATACTTTTTTTTTCTGAAAGCAAGTTTTTTAAATATATGCAATATAACAATATAGTTGGTTATTTGATGTACACCATTTCACCGGTGGAGGGTTTTCAAAAATAAAAAAAAGGTCACAAGAAAATACTTGACCGCGTCAGATAAGTATTGATAGTGTATATGCCCCATGTGTCTCTTATATTGGAGGTATGCTAATCTGCCGGTTTGCATGGTAGGGGTGGCAGTACGGAAGGGTTGAAAACGGAAGAAAAAAAAAATGATTCGAGCGCGTCAGATATTCAGAAGGGATGTTAATTGAGTCTGAGAGAAGCTCCCATTCAAAAAACTGACGATTCGGACATGACGCTTGTGGCAACTGTTTGAAAATGCAAAAAAAATCACCATTTTGAATTAATCGAGCGCGTCAGTTTATTATACAGGCGGTTCAGCTTGATGTCCTAGTTGTGCCGACCCATAACCTGACGATTATTTGGAAGGATTTTCTGAATCTGACGAATTGAAAAAAAATTTCAATTGAAAAATATTATTCAAATCACTGAATGTGACATATGAAATACACCAAAATCTATCTCTTAATATATAAATAATAATAATAATAATAATAATATATTTAGGAAAAAATGGAAAAATAAAATTTAAACTGTAAAATTTTTTTTTCAATCTCTATCTGTGGAATTTTCAAATTTATTATACCAACCTAAGTATATTTAATTTAGGATTTTGCTGGCATCTATGAAAGAAATTGGATTTTATGAATACAATGTGATGATATAATATGTGATAATGTTACCACATGTGATCAAAATATAATTAAAAATAATTTGTGTTTCGGTCGTCACATATGGATTGTTTCTATTTTTGCCAAACCCATTCTGCCATTTCCAAGCAACTCGTTAGAGATAATGCAAATTTACTTTTAATATTTCAACAAGACCTTACAAATCTGAAGCATATTAATAAGATGATCATGTCAGGTAAGATGTGTTCTAACAAAGAAGTCTGCTCTCATTGTTGGAAAGATGAATTTGATTTTTTGGTTATCTATAGAGTTTGTCCTTTGAACGAAAGGGCGATATAGGAAAGGTATAATTGTCAGTCATTCACATGAACAACTATTAAAAGCCTTGAAAAGAAAATATAAGAGCTTGAAATCTGATATAGTAGAATCTCAGTTAGTTTTAGAAGACACTTATAGAATACTCACTCAAACTTTAAAATTATTCTTGACAGCTGTTGAATAACCGTCATGACTCGGTTGAAACAAGAATTGGGTCGTGAAAATAAATCACACCCCAAGAATTTCATCAACCAACACCTCAAATATTTCACCAGACTCACCTCAAGAATTTTATTAGATTATTTCTGATGAGGAGACATTTCACTATGATTCAACCATTTTGAGGAAAGTATGCGCCCTGAGATGAATCATCAATTTGCGATTTCTCTATCTGAAGACAAAATTGACGAGACATTGCGAGAGAGTAAGAGATACAGAAAAAGTGAACAACGGGAAAAAATGGATGTTAGATATGCTGTGGCGCAGTGGGCAATACAAGCTTCACTGCAGCCGCACGCCCCAAACTTCTGTGATGACGATTTGTGCTATTTCGGCTTGTGGAAATCGGCAGATTATATTTTTTTCTTTATTATTAAATTATTCCCTTCAAACTAAAAAAAATCGACCGCGCTCGAGAATGTCAAGGTGACGTTTTTTGTGAAAGTTTGTGACCCTCCCACTCCATTGCGTCACGCTCAAATCGTCATATTATTGTAATGCACGCACTTTTTAGCATGTGATTACCTCACCTTACCTTAATCTGACACGCTCGAGTAGTTCGAAAGATCGATTTTTTTCAATAATCTGATCGGCTGTTCTAGACGTTCGATTCTATATTGAGGGCTCATATATGGTGGAAATAACAGGGTGTAAAAGGTATCCCCTTTTATGTTAATCGAGTAAATCCCAAAATCCCCTATTGGGCTACCCTACTAGTATTCAGATATCTGAACACAACGCTAATCATAATTATAATGAAAAATATTGAACATGATGCCAGAGCATTGCGCAGTGGTAAAGCGTCTTACTCTGGGTCTAAAGATCCCGAGTTCGAGCTCCAGTTGAAGCTGAGATATTTCTTTCATCTATGTTTCACCAAAAAAATACTAAAGTTTCGCGGCTCGACTGGGGTGAGAGCAAATTAAAAATGCTGCTCCTAAGGTAGCGTATGGAGTTAGTTGTAACACAGCCAACCTGGAACAATAGTGATCATAGCAATCGATGCCATTATAAAAATTGAATAAAAAAAAATTATTTAAGACAACGGCTGAAAAACTAAAGCTCATTACTCAATAGTCATTAAGCTATGTAAATGAAGAATGCATGTTCAAATTAACATTAGAAAGTTGTACTTTTCGGATCGCAGTATTCAACTTCATGAACAATTCCAATAGAATCAAGAATTGCTTCAGAAACTAGATTAGCATTTCTAAAAATTCTTGGCAGTAATAAAATAAGAAATGTGCCTCTCTGACTATAATAGCATTGAAATCATCTTAGATGCACATTTCAAATACAAGATAGGCTTTGTGAATTTGGTCAGTGGATTCTTCACTTTCTCAAATCAAACTTTGAACAGTTCAATTTATCGATCTGGACTCGTTCATAATGTAATAAATGTAATATATATAAACAAAATACCGTTATCTTATATTTATATTAATATCCGTTCCTAGAACTAGGTTTCATCCTGAGTGTTTGTGTTCTGTGGATCCTAGTAATATTAACCACGCTGGGATATCAATGATCCAAATCGTTGTAAAATTATTTATTTATTCCATTTCAAATAAATGCTTTGTCTCCTATATATATATCTGACATCACTAGACACCTTGATCGAACTAACCATAACTACAGTGTTTCAACTGATACAACATGAGAAATATAAATATAAATAATAATAAATAAAATCTCCCTCTCTCTTCAGTATCTCAAAAAATCTTTATATCTAGATGGTGGTCGTCTATTTCTGGGAAATCTATTCACATTTATATTTGATGTATTATCAAGAACATCAGAACCTTCTGTATCATCACAATTACCGTTTGATTTTGTGGGAACATTATTTTGAATGGTATCATTATTACCCTGTTCAATGAGTTCCTCAAGCTCACCATGTAATAGATCGATATCAGTTTGGAAACTTCTATTAGTAACTGAATCTCTTAGATCTCTTCGAACCTGTATCAATCAAGTATGATCTTGGACATTCATATTTTTCAATAATGGTTGCAGGCATCCATTGACTATTTTTTCTGAAAACAATATTTTGACCGTTTTCAAAATCATTTCTATCTCTCACATGCCTATCATAAATTTAGATTTCTGATTCGTTTTTCCTAACCCCTGTCTGAATTCTCTAATTTAATTTTTCTGATAGTCAACAACGGATATCCTTGGTTTCAGTTTTCTAGAGAACTATAAATCCGCAGGAAATCTTTTCAAACCTGTTAGTGGTGTATTTCTATATTGCATGAGAGAAACTTGCAAATCATCTGATTTTCATAATATATTTTTTGCTGTTAATAAAACGTTCATAATTTTGATATGCCTGTTTTAAATTCAAATCCAAAACGTTGAGGAAATTTTTTACATTTATAGGAAGCATAAGCCGTATTGTCTGAAATAATTTCATTAGGAACACCATGTGTGGTAAAAATCTGTCAGTTGAGCCGGTGTATGAACGGATATATGAGCAAGGAGGGTCAAACGGGGTCGCTGGCTGCAAGAAGAACCTGCTGAACGACAGGTGCATCACGCAGGACTCCGTGCAGTTTAAGCGTAACCTTTCAATGCCTTGGATTGACTATTGCAACGCATTTGATACAACATCGCATGAGCTCATCATGCATTTGCTGAGATGAGCAAATAATGAGATGCATTGAACAGCTGATGCAGCTCTGGAGGACTCGCTTCACCATAACATCTGGTCAATTCAGAGTCTAAACAGAGCAGGTTATCTTTAGAAGGGGCGTGTTTCAGGGAGACTCCCTCAGCCTTCTTCTCTTCTGCATCTCATTACTGTCATTGCCCGTTGCACTACGAAAAACCCGCGGATTCAACTGCGACACTCCCAGCAACCGGAGGTATAAGGTCACCCATTATGCCTAGGGAGAAAAAGATCTTCATCAGTTCTTAAGGTGGTGCAAGAGTACACGCATGCTATCAGAATGGAATTTGGGATTGACAAATGTGTCTCGTTTTATCTCAAAAAAGGATGATTCAAGAAATACGGAGAGGACGTCCAGCTCGGAGACGGAAGCATCCAACATCATCTTCATACCAGAAAGACGTATACATACCAAGGGGTGCAACAACGCCGCTCCCAAGAGGTGACCACTGTTAAAAATCTCACCGTGGCAAGTATTAGCACAAATTTTAATGCTTTCATTTAGCCAATTATGATAAATTTTCAGCTCTAATTCTGCAGTTTTATAAACCTCTTCTCAAGAATCATGTATGAAGGTTATAGATGTATCATCTGCATATGAAGTGACAAGTCTTGTCGTATTTTTTGGGCAACCAATGTTGTTGATATATATATCAGAAATAATACAGGCCGTAATCAATGGAAGACGGTTCCCTGAGGGACTCCAATTGAAATTGGTAACGATTCACTGATAGTTCCATTGATTTTTACCCTCTGCATTCGTTCAGAAAAATAATCTTGGATTATACTAAGTGAAGAACCTCTTATTCCAATTTCATTCAAACGGTCGAATAATATTTTCTGGTTGACAGTGTCGAATGCCTTGGCTAAATCCATGAATACTGTAGACACTTTTTATTTGCATTCAAATTGTTCACGACATTATTTATAAGCTGGAATATTGCCTTATCAGTACATTTATTTTCTCTGAAGCCAAACTGATTGTTTGATATTATATTATGTTTTTCCAGAAAATTCATGACTCATCTTGAGCGATTTTTCAAAAATTTTGTAAAAGTTATTGATAACAGTGATTGGTCGGTAATTTGTAGTAAGGTTTTTATTTCCTGCTATAAAAATTGGAGTGGTTATTGATTTTTTCCATTGATTTGGGATAGAGCCAGAACAAAAACATAAATTCATAATATAACATAGTGGATCTATATAATAATTAGAGAATTTTTTGAGAAAGGAGACTGAGATGCCGTCCGGTCCTGGTGATGAGTTATTTTTCAGACTCGATATTATATTCGATAAATCGGTATTTGTTAAAGTCTTCAAAAAAAGTGATTCCCTGAGGTAATTCTGGTTTGCAGTGGTATTGTTTTAACGTCTAATTTTATCTGCCATAACAACATTTTTAATTCGTCAATTTTGTCATATTGAAACGATTAGCAACTAAGGGTATTCATATCTTCATTTGAAAGGTCGATTAAGAATATCATCATTAATAATGCTTGTCTCACCCTGTGCCCAACAATACTTTTTATTAAAAACCAGTCTGAAGTTATTGTTTTGTGGATGAGCAATATTTGTCGCGAAAAACGTTTTTATTTAAGATGGTTAACTGAGAACAATGCTACATCAAAGAAATGGACACTTTTCAACCTCTACACCCTGTATCTCGAGTCAGGTTTGGCCCAAAACGATTTAGATCATATTCTACGATATACAAAAAGTTCATAAAAATCATCAGGTGACAATTTTTCCATAAGTCAGCTGCCTGGTCTCCAGAAATGGGTCCGAACAATCTCCCATTTTGAACTGTGCACAAATTGAGTCAATTGAAAATTTTTCTTCAAACTTCAAAACGTTGATATTGTAACAGAGCGAAAAACTTGTTTAATTCTGTACTTCAAGTTCTCTGATGTTGTTTTCTCGCGGTACACCCAAATACTAATAAATCAAGTGAATGAGGTCTTAAGACCATGCTGCCCCTCTAGACCTGTTTTGTTTACGATTCCCTTGTTCTTATGTGAGATTCTCAACAGGTCATGACATCATTGCTAATTTTTGTTCTTTTTCTTTCCCGTTTTATTTTCTTCTCGTTCTCAACCGTTACTGTTTCATCAAACTCCCCGTACAATAATTCTCGTATCATCCATTCTTCGAACTACTATAATATCTAACAGGAATGTTGATAATTTTATCAATTATTATCAAATCACCCTTCGAACATATGAATATTATAGAAATTCTCAAAAAATTTGATATTCAATTGTCGAGGCGAATTGATAGTTTATACCGGATATTCTTTTGCTCTAAAATTAAATTATTCACTGGCAAAATGATAAACGTGATCTACATTTTGGGAAAAATACAGTTTATTCAGTGACGGGTTCAAATTCAGAATTGATAGATACAATTGCCGCTCTCGACAGAAAATCCCTATTTGGTCGGAGAAGTTGATAACCAAAACAGATGATCAATGAATATTTGGAGAAACCGTAATTGGAGATCAGGTCATAGAACTACATTTTTGGGATAGCACGTTGAACGAAGAAATTTACAGAAATATTCTTCAAGATGATTCACCAAATTTCTTTGAAGCATGTACGTACCACTTGACACCAGACACAACCAATATCTCTCCACAATCACGAATGGATATGAAGGTTTCTGAACAGATATTCCCAGACCTCAGACCTCTAGATTTCCATTTCTGTGGATATGTTGATGAAGGGGTGTACGGTAAGAAACAACGACACCAGAAGACATAAGGAATTTATTTGAAGCTTTCTCTCCATCACATCATCGACTTGAATTGAAGTTCGAAGAATAGTTGTAGGAAGACCAACTTTGTGCAAAGCTTAAAATGGAAGATCTGCTGTGAATTCACACGTTTACAAATTATTTAAATTAATTTCGTTACCTCCTTCGTAACGCAATGATATTGATATTATGACTTTTTCATATTTCTTTAAGAATTAGATATATTTTATATGAAAATCATGTCGACAAATTTTACATTTCTGCAAGGTCATGCTGTGGACTATTCTAGTATTGCCTATTTACTGGGTGTTCTTATTGAAAACTGCGAGAGACGTGTTTGGTGGATTATTTGACACTCTATAGTAAGAGCACCATTTAGTAAAATTATGATATTTGGTGTTGAATGAACCTATTTTGTTATATAGATCCCACCGTATAACTTCTGAACCACCTGATATAAATTCATATAAGCCTATATTTCTTAAAAACACTCTTTCAAAATGATAGCAAAATTAAATAGGGTTTGAAAAACATCTTTGATAAGTCACACATTCACGTTGGTATTTACATTTGGAAATAGTTATAATTGCTCTCAACAACTTTTATTTCAAGACATTTTTTCCTTATCTCAAATAGGAAAGCAGCTATTTTCCACACACACGTTATTATTTTACGTGCTAGGAATCGCACGCTAAAAGGTAAGACCTCGTTAATCCATAGCTCGCACAAGTTTCGACTTCTGAGGACTGTCGTTCGTAGGGGGATGCCAGCTGGTTAACGAAAAAATCAATTTTAAACAACAACAACAACAATATGCCAGAGAGAGTTTTCTCATCTCCATTATCTGAATGAACTTTCGTGTAAATCAATATTGCCATTTGACTACTAACAATCCACTTCGTAACCTGAAAAAAAAAAATTCGAAAATTTTCCAAAGAAAAATGACTATGCTATCTGCTATTAAAGTGGAGTATAAAAATATACGACTCGAAAATTATTGTGGAAACTGAGTGGTAGTTTTGCTTCATCTCATAGTTCATTTCAGATAATTTAATTTATTTTCCCTTCATTTTCAGAAATTCAAAATTCAGATATTATGCATTTTCTGTCTCGTTTGTTTGATCGTCAACATTATTAATTTTTTATAGCAATACTTTAACTTAGCCTCACAATCTGATTTGACTAAAGCGTAGAATAAAAGTATAATTTTCAAAGGGAAAATGGTAGCTCTGCTACAATAACTGATCTTTTAATTCAGAAACATTCATTGTGAGTTTCCCATAATTAAAGGTGAAGTTGGCAACCTTGCCAGGATGCCACTCTGCAAGGAAAACAGATATACAGATGCCAAACTATACCGTTCTTCAATATGTATATAGAAGGATGCCAACTAGTACGTGAAATGTATTTTCAGTATATAAATGTGCTACCATAACGCCGCGCACGGAAACTCCGCGAACCTTGGTGTATAGTTTCATACAGAAACGACTAAAATGACGCCCCGCTGATTTCAGCAGCAATGGGTTTCCAATGGTTAACTGAACCGTACTGTACATAAGAAACACACGTACGATGCAATTCATTAATGCTGTGTCATAATATACCACAAAGGAAAAAGACGTATTCATTTACCAAAACTATTCCAAAAGAAAGAATACACGACATTGTATGCAAAAAAATATTGAAGGCACTTTTTGCACGTGGAATTTAGAACTGCCTCAAAACGAAAGTGTTTCAGTGCCATGTCATTAGGCATGGCATAATATGCAGAAATTTACATGTATATCTGATGAAATTGCTTATGACCCACTTACCCTCTGCTGCCAGATACCAAACTCTTCCACCTTACTGCAAATCATTGAGTATGAAATTATCATAACGTGATTGACGAATTATTTATTTTGTAGAAATTCATGTTGTGGAATTGTGTGGAGAGACAGGCATTTTTCGGTTTTACGGAATATTTTGTTTCTTAGAATTGAACTCCCCTATACACACACTCGAACTTTGTTCGTTTTATGTACTTTTGATCTCTGCCTGGAGACAGTGCTACCAGGAGGGTTACTTGATCTGTTGGCGGATGGCGCTGCGAATTACTTTATTGCGAGTCGCAGCTCCATTCGTAGACGGGTACTATAAGGCTTTTGAATATTATCATTCATATTTGTGGAACAAGACGACTACATGTCGTCTGACCTATCCTTGCACTGATGAGAGGAAAATAACCTCGAAACATGCATGTATGCAGGTGGTCATTTCCAACAAAAATGAAGGATTAATATTCAATGGCTTTATAACAAGTAGCACTTGCAATTATATGTTCGTGAGGAACGGTTGCACAAATAGAAGACAGATATAATTCAATATCCGTAGGGGGAAGTAGTTGTTTTCTGTCAGATATTTGCCTTAATATCCACTTTGTGGAATTGTGTGGAGAGACAGGCATATTTCGGTTTTACGAAATATTTTGTTTCTTTACTAAGGATATAATACAACACTTTCATCTAGTTTCCACTTATAATCGAATAATTTGAATTATTAGGTCATATTTTTCATGCCGTATAAAATAAAAATAATTATACGTTAACATAATCCAATTACGTTGCCAAGGCAGGATCCCCTAAGCATACTTATTTCAAAAAACAAGAAAAATTGCTTTGGTGATGAGAAGTCGCCTTCAATAGGTACCAATATACTACACTCCACTTAGGAATTGTCATGTATTTTTTAGTTGGCTTAAATGAATTTACTGAAGTAAGTGAATCTGAAAGTACCTTTTTTCTATTATTTATTATCAAATATACATAATAACATTCATTTCCTATTCACAACGACATGACCCAGGTCATATTTTCCTCTTACACACTTGATCTTTACACCAGGGCAATCTTGTACTCTTCCCACTCGGCAAAGGACTATGTTGTGTTCCTGAAAAAGTAAAAATTCATGAATGGATGTTACCAATGCGCATTGTTGAAATTAAAAATTTTGTTGGCAAATATGTGCTGAAATGAAAAATAAAAGAATAATCATTTCTTTCGATGCATCGAAAGAATTGCTGAACAACAAATTTTCTAGCTATTTCCAAGACAATGAACCACATTTGAAGTTGAAGAAATTGAATAAACGAGGAAAGTAAATGAGCAAGAAGATCTTATTTCCAAGTATTACGAGTGCCAATGCTGTTACTGTATCAAAAATCGGCGAACTCAAGAATGCATAGTCTTGAGCATCGGCGTGATAAGAGTATTCCATTATAATTATTGCAGACCAGTGATGAACTGACATTTTCTGAACAACTTATTGATCATTACCTGCTATAGAGGTGCATTTAGGAATTTTCAATGTAGATCAATCTTGAATTGATGACTAATATCATACGATAGACATATTAGTTTCCATAGACCAATTACAGCAGGGGTTCCCATCCTTTTTGCACCTGCGTATCACATGACTTTTTGAGAAATTTTATCGTATCACCAGATCTAAATATTTTAATAAACGTTTAATATTTACTCTTCTAAAAGTGTTCAAAGGCTTTTTGATTTGAATTCCTGAGAAAACTTCATATTTAATGGTTAGATATTTGTTTATTTATAACTTATTAATAAAGGAAAAAATTAAAATTTTAAAGGCATATTATAAAATATACTTCAAAAGTCTTTAGTGCGAAACTTGTTTGCCTGTGATTAAAATATCAACATTGGGAATAATGGAACGTATCTTTACTCTTGAGTCATCTTAAACACTTTTTTGCTTCTATGTTTATTTTTTATGTACAAGAGTTCAGAAAATCCATTCTCACACAAGTACCCCTTAAAAATGGCATCAAAAATAGCAGAGCTTGCCGGAAGATCAAAGGGTACTCGGTACATCCGATCCAGAAGATAATTAAAGATTTCTCTTTAAAATAATCTTTCATATCTTCTGTAACTTTGATGAAAATTTCTTTTAGTGCCAATTCATTTGGTGAGGTTCCCGAAAAAGAATTTCTGATGCAGTCCACGTTTGAATAATCTTCGGAGAAATATTACTTAACGCTTTTTTGAAGGCCTTCCATGCAAGTGAACAATGATATCTGCAACCATATCTGGCATTGAACATATTTTATTTTCTTCAAAAAACGATGATATAGTGGGGAATGCAGATAAATGCTCCTCCTGTATTTGTGAACGAATCAGGACCAACTTTCTCTTAAAGGAGTATATTTTTTCACTGGCTGTGGGGGCTGTTGAGTTTGTCAAAAATGTCGGCTAGATAAGCCAATCTTGATAACCATTCTTCATCAGCAAACAATTTTTTCCTGTCATGATTGTCTTTACTTTAAAACATAAAAACTTATGATTTCAGTTCAAAGAGACGGTTCAAAATTTTACCCCGAGATAACCACCTCACTTCTGTATGCAGGAGTATAAAGTCTTGAACTTGCCACCCATTTTTTCATACATCAAGGAGAATAAACTTGTGTTTAGAGCCCTAACCTTCATGAAGTTAATAACTTTCACAGCATCTGATAGAACGGAGTTAAGATTTTTCGGTATACCTTTAGCAGCTAATGCTTCTCGATGGATGACACTACTTTGAGCACATATTCATCAATTACTTTAAAAATGAGTTGCGCTGTGGTATTTGATTCAAGTGGTTTGCAAACAAAAACTCTTCTATCACCTCTCCATTATATTAAAATCGCAGTAAAACAAGTAGCTGCGCCATATGTGTAACATCGGTGCTTTCATCAACTTGAAGTGCAAAATAAGTGCATTCTTGGAGTTTTAAAGCCAGTTTTTCCTCAATATTATTAGACATATCGACAATTCGTCTTTTTACTGTATTATTTGACACTGGTATTTTTTTAATTTCTTTGGCTGCCTTTTCTCCTAACACGGCTTGGACCATATCCACAGCGGCCGGCAGTAAAAGCGCCTCACCGATTGTGTGAGGCTTTCCATCTTTTGCAACTCTCAAACTAGCAAGGTATGACGCCTTTATCAAGTTAGTATATCCTCGTCAAACATTGGGTTTCTTTCTTAAAAAAATTTGATTTTCTACTTCAATGGGCTTACCAATCAAAAAAGGCTTCATGCTTTGATTCGAAACTGTTTCAAGATATACAACACATTGAGGAATAGTACTGTTAGTAGCTTTCATAATATTTCCGATTGGCCGATGATTTAGGGTTTTGAGCACAATCATTTGAAGTAGAAGAGGACGTCAGAAAACGTTGCATAGTTCAATTTTCTTATATGAAATCACAATCAATTATTACAACACCCACAACGAACCATTACAACAACATACCGGGTGATTCTCCTAGGTGGCTCACCCCTATAACTTTTTTCATTATTGGAGGCCGTTTCTTTTATCATGTGGTAACATTGCTATATTCTAAACCGTGATAGATACAAAGACGATTAAATGGGAAAAAATGTAACTATTGTGGTGAGCACTACATTGGTCAGAGAAAATTTACGGGGACTCTCGCCCTTCCCGACTTTACGGGGAAAACTAAAAATGCTGTTTTCGGTTTTTTACGAATAGAATGGATATTTCAGAAAATATAAAAAAATTAAAGATGAAAGTTTTATTGTATTCAAAATGTACTAGAACTACGTAATGATAAATTTTTAATTAAATGTAAAAAACCGAAAACAGCATTTTCAGTTTTCCCTGTATAAGTTGGGAAGGGCAAGAGTCCCCGTAAATTTTCTATGACCAATTTACTGCTCACCATAATAGTTACCTTTTTTCCCATTTAATCGTCTTTGTATCTATTACGGTTTAGAATATAGCAATGTTACCACATGATAAAAGAAACGGCCTGTAGTTCAATTTACATTTTTTACACACTCACTTTCTTTGTCATATTTCCGGTTCGACCGGAAAGGACAATAACTTTCGATATTTAAATGGGACATCCTATATATTTTTACTTATTTCGATCCAGAATTACATCCTCACCTCACTTGTCAATATTTGACAAATGAAGTAATTTTTATTTCAACTTTTAATTTTCGACCTAGAATGCCCTGGATCGTGTTAATCGCTCCATTCTTGATCAAGTAGTAAAAATACGACTTTGAGGCTTTTGACTCCACAGTCGTTGTAAGAATTATTTAAAAGTCACAAATATGAATTTTTCCAGTTTGAATTTTTTAGAGCCGGCTTTTTGTGAAAGATCATTTTCTTACGGATGATTTGATACCACATACTTTTACTTTATTTTCACTATTTCGGTGAATGATTGCAAGAAGCGGTCATACCTAATAACAAATGATACGTATTCGGTATACATATGCACCAAGTCCTGTTATTCTAGTTATTCGTGACAAACAATTGAAGCTGTTGCTAGGACTACCTAAACGAATAGGCCAATGAATATCACTTTCAAATATTTATCTGTTGTGTAGTACATAATTCGATATGGAAAATTATACTAGAAACGAGAAAATTGACCTGTCATTGCTTCATCGAATAGAACAATATAAGATCTTGGCTCATCAGCTTTTTTATTCACCACTCCATACCTCTGCATGTCAGGTATCCAAACTCGTTGACCTGGATTCAATGGGGAACGATCTCTGCTCTATGACGATCACTGAAATATTTTCTTTGTTTTTCTCTCTGAATGTTGAATTTGTTCATGATCTTGCTAACACCTGTCCAATGAGGTTTCAGAGAATTTTCAGGCTGAGGTAGTGTTCCTTAATTTTCTTCCGAATAAAAGTTCAGCAGGAGACAAACCGCACTCTAATGGAGTACTGCGATAAGTGAGTAATGCTAAATTAATGTCTTTATTTTTGGAAACAATATTCTTAGCAATAGCTACCCCTCGTTCGACTTGACCGTTGGATTGGGGAAACTTTGGACTTGAGGTAATCACTCTGAAGCCATACTCCTTTCCAAAAATTTTAAATTCATCCCGAAACTGCGGGCCATTGTCAGTTCTGACGATTTCTGGAATGCCATGTCTAGCAAATATATTCTTCAATTTGCCAATAACATAGACTGAAGTAGTTTGTGGTAGAGATATGACTTCTAAATATTTTGAATAATAGTCCATTATACAAAGAAACTTTTCTGCTTCACCTCAAACAAATCAACTCCAATTTGTGCCCATGGTCTATTTGGATAGGAAGTCAAAATAATAGATTCCACAGGATTACTTCGATGTTCAATACAGATATTACAATTTTCAACCAGAGATTTTATTTGGGACGAAATACCTGGCCACCAAACTGATTGTCTTGATCTGGCTCTACACTTGGTAACTCCAAAATGACCTTCATGTATTTTCTTGAGGATATCTGGTTGCATAGTCTTCGTACATCGTTGTGGATATCATCGCCTTCATTAACATTTTTCTCAACAGGTGATCTGGATAAATTATCTGGGATATGAAATTCTTTTCCAGAAACACATTCAATTTCTTAATTGAATCTCATCAGTCTCATTCGAAAACGCTGTAACCTTGGAGAAAGTTCGGCTATTGGTTTGCTTTTCAAAAGCGACAATAATGGTTTACAGTCTGTTCGAATAAGGAAACTACTGCCGATCAGAAAATTTTGGAATTTCTCGCAAGCATACAAAATACCCAGGTTTTCCTTTTCTATCTGAACGTATCTCCGCTCTGTCTAGCTCAAGGTTCTGGAAGCATACATAACTGGTTTCTACGTTTCTCCATGTAGTTGTTCCATCACTGCACCAATCCCAAAATGAGAGGCGATCTTCGCATCAAAGAGGACTAAATGTGCAGCTTTAAATATTTCTCCTTTGATTTCCTTCAGGGTTTCATCGTGCTGAGGCGACCAGTACCAAGCATGTTCTTTCTTTAATAAATCTTGAATCGGTTCAACTTTCTCAGAAAGTTTCGGTATGAATTTTCTCATATAATTTACCATACCTAGCAATCTTCTCACTTCCGAAACGTTTTGAGGAGGTTTCATTTCAGAAATAACAGACGTTTTATTTGGATCAGGTTGGACACTATTTTCATGGATGAGATGACCTAGGAACTCGATTTTATTGGTAAAAAAGTACATTTTTCTTTATTCAAAGTTATTCCTGCTTGTTGAAGTCTCAACAATACAGCTCTCAATCTTGAATCGTGTTCTGATTTCGTTTCTGAAAGTGTTCTGAACTAGATGATAAACCGAATGGTAATCTTTTGAATGCGAACCTTCCAAAAGGAGTAACGAAAGTGGTATATGGAATGCTGTCTGAACTTAATGGAATTTGCCAAAAACCACTAGTAGCACCGAGTTTCGAGAAGATTTTGGCTCCTGCCATCTGTCCTAATGTTTCTTCTACTGACGGAAAAAGTAACCTTTCTCTGCAAATACTCTTGTTTAATTTGGTAAAATCACCACATATTCGAACTGCAACCATTAGAGCACACCAAGGGGTTGCTTCTTCCATAGGAACTATCACATCATTGTCAACCATTTTCTTCAGCTGGGCTTTTACTTTATTTTGGATAGGCAATGGAATACGTCTGCTGGTACAAACCGCATATGTAATTGCATTTGTATCTACTTTCAACTTGTATTCTTGTAAAATTTTCCCTAAACCATTGAAAACTTCGGAAAACTGATGGACGATATTTATTCACCAACGAAATTTAATATGTTCAGGGCTTCGATAGCAGGTCTTCCTAACAAGGGAATTTGAACACCATCTTCAACGTATACTCTCTGAATTGATTCGGATTTGTACTTCATTAATGCTTCGAAATAACCTAATACCGATAATGGAATCCTTCCAGCGCCTATCAATTTCGCTCCAGTGTTCTGAATTTGCTTGCCAATTTTGTCAACGACATTTTTTCCGATGACAGTGACGTCTGCTCCTGTGTCCACTTCAAATCTTATAGGGTAATTCTCCAAAAATATTTCTACGAAACAAGGGTTTATGTAGTGTTTGGTTCGTTCTACTACACCCAAATAATAATATTCATCAGATTCATCATTTTGAACCTCAACTTCTTGAATTTTTTTGTCTTATGACAGAAATGACAATCTGCAGATCTCGCTGGACAATCATCCCATTTATGTGCTGGTTTCGATCCACACCTCCTACATTAAAATTTGTTGGCTTTTTTGACAAACGTCTTAGATTTATTCTTCCCAAATTTCCTGTGAATAGTTTCAATCGAAGTTTCGGTTCTTCTTATGACGCCTTGCTGCGATCTGACTATTTCACTTTGTTTGGCACGATGAACAGCTTTCTCCAAAGTTGATTCGGAATCCATTTGTAAAACTTCGCTCACTTTTTCATCACGTACTCCAACTACGATTCTATCTCTTATCATATCTGCTTGTAATTGTCCAAATTCACAGTGTTCGGCATGTTTGTACAAATCATTGATGAAAACTTCTACGGATTCACCTTCTTGTTGAAAACGTTTGAAGAACTTAGCTCGCTCATATATAACATTTCTCTTGACTAGAAAGTGACCGTCAAACATCTTTCTGATGATCTCATATTTCTGTAAATCTTCGGATGATAACTTGAAAGTATTAAGCATATCATCTGCTTCATCTCCTAGATAGTACATAAGAGTATTGATCTGTTGTTCATCTGGTTTCTGGCTGAGACTCGACGCTTGTCTGAATTTTTTAAACCTTCGAATCCATTCTGCCATTCCTGAGGTTTTTGAGAATCAAACGGTTCTGGCGGAACAACCATAAATGAAGCTTGTGGAGTTGTAGACGAACTTGTGATTTCTCTCGGTATACCTTCACTGCATTCACCAGGAATGTATTTTTATCTTTCTTATGAGTGAAAATCACCTGATACCATGCTAAGATATACCAATAGAGATATTCAAAATATATCGAAGTATCTTCAATGTTTATTTATTATTTTACCGCTTCATCTGTAACTATCTATCTGACAATTCACAGCTAACTATCAAATACAAAATAATATACAGTATGAACTATCATTACACCTACTTATTTATTCAGTTTTGAATTTAATTTTCCTGTCTGCTACGCCATGAACCTATTTTCGACTTGAATATTCATAAATCGCGAAATATCGTTTGAAATTTGAAAGGCTGTAAGGAGTTATTATTTCATCAATCATTCAATTTATTCATTTCAAAAATAAACATATCAATTCAATGAGCAAGGACTAAAGACAGAAGAATTTTCACCAGACTAGTTAAAAATGGAATATAATTATACCTATTCATGATTCAGTTAAATTATAAATACATTCTACAACTTGAGCATTTCTTCTACATTATAAAAAACTTGTTTCGTGACAAAAAGGCTCGATTTTTTTTCTAAAAGGCACGTTAGTATATTCTTCAACACATATACGTTTCAGCTCATTATATAGCTTGATAGTAGTAGGTATGACTAATTACAATAAATTTTGTTTTGCATGAAATGGTAAATACTTATCGTTGAAGAAAAAAAATTCAAAGAAAATGTAACACAATCATAAATAAACAGTCTGTCCACAAAAATATTAATGGCGATGCACGCCATTACGAAAGATTTTTTAAATAATATTGGGGATCGAGTGATACTTTATTAGGAACATCATTCAACTCCCTTCACCACAGCGAAATTGCAGACAAAAATATTCATCCGAAACAAAATGGCAGTACATAACAAGCTCCGGTAAATTGAAAAATAATATTTTGATACTTACAGACTTGTCCCTGAAAATGGCAGATGATTGCCGTCTTCGAAAGAAATTCAAATGATAAGGCAGGCAGTGGAATAACTAACTTGTTTCAATGAATCTCAGCAAAATTGAGGATATCATCTTCTGAGAGACAGATAAAGTTGATACCAAAAAATATTGTTTCATTTTACTAGAGCTTGTTAATTGTCATCTAGTCAAAAGAATTCCCCTAAAAAAGTTGGATTATTTTTCGAATTTTGCTGTTGTATAAAGAATGGATAGACGTTTGGAATAGGTATCACTCGACCTATAATGCCATTAAAAAAAAATTGTTCAAAATGGCCAAAATGGAGTACTTTTAAGGATACCACAAATCACAAATTTATATGATAAATCAAACGAAGCAAGTTAACCTATTCGGTAACCAACCGGTCCAAAACTGAATTTTTATCCCAGGTGGCCAACTGAAATGACATCACCTCTTTTCAGTTAGTGAATGTTAGTCTACCATTGATTTTAAGAAGATAATATCTTTGGCACAGATATTATGTTAGTATGGTACGGTCAAATCAAATAGCGACGATACTAAATATTCAATGTTCTATTCATTGTGAATAAGGACTGTCCTCAAAAGGCAAAAAAATTCCTTTAATCCGGTTTCTTTAGTAATATTAAATTACTGAACAATGCTTTCAACAAACAAATGGAATTTTTCACAAAAAACAACTGTTGATATATAAATATGTCATATTACCTGTAAGTTGTGCCCTATTCCTGGTATATATGCCACCATTTCCTTTCCATTAGATAATTTGACGAGGACACATTTTCGGTTGGCAGAATTTGGTTTCTTCGGCTTTTTGATGAGTGTTTTTAGAACTACGCCTTTCATGAAAGGATTACCGTCCAAGGGCTGACGCGCAGGTCTTTTTTTAACATGCGGCCCGGTTCTGTGCATCTGGTACAAGGACGCCATTGATCTTTCTGCAAAGAATTGATAATAACATTTTTATGTCCAACAAGCATCTACTTGTTAAAAGTCCTCCTAAAACTTGTAACAGTTGAAAGAGACAAGATGGAAACTTAAACAAAATATTTGTAATGAGAGTTCCAAAAGTATTTCTACTATTTCTCAGTACAAACTAATTCAAAAAATTGCTAAAGGTTGAAATAAGAAAAAAAATCAGACACACCTATCTCATTTTGGTACTTTTCATTGTCAAGTTTGCCATTTAAAAAAATTCATTATTCAATGAAACATGTGTACGATGGGAGGGATACCGCGTATTTATATATGTTTAGAAACTGATACTCTCCACAACAAAACATGATCTGATAGGTTATCTCAACATTTTGGTAGAAACGGTGACATAACCAACACAACTTCTATTACAGACTGCTTCATTGCATGGTGTTTTTACCGTAAAAAAAAATTCTTTGCAGACAGCACGATCCTAACAAATAAGGTTGGGTCAAACTATGAGTGACAGAATTACTAACATCGGATTTGCGCAGAAAGGTCGCACACAGTTTCCTGACAGTTGGATTTATGGGCACGTTTATTATACCAGCTTCAACCAAGCATAACATGACACGATACTTGTAGCGTGATATGTAGTAGAAAATTTCATCCGGCCTCAAATAATCGGAACTATACAGAACAACAATGCATTTGAAATTTTCCAAATCATATTTCAGCAAGTTGACACTCCACCCATTTTTAATCCGTAGATCGCGCGACGAGGGCAATTAAGTGGCCTGTTCGCTAACCAGATCGGATCCCCCCACTTGTGGTGATATCCCAAATCCAAAAATTTTGTCAATCGACTGAAATATTTTTTTTGGATTTCATTTGCACAGTAGATAAATGAATGGTTTTAAGTGGGTACCGCCCCTGGCACCACTTTTCGATTAAGAAATTAGAGTTATTGTAAAAAATAGTGAATTAAAACTCACTTTGCACTCATTTCGTTTCAAGTATCTATCTTATGTATCTATTAGTGCATGGCATCACCAGTTAATAGGTAAGGGCTACATCTTCCCTTGCTCGCACAAGTCTCTGACTTCTGAGGGTTGCTCGTAAGTGTGAAGCAGGTTAACGGATGTAACAATTTTTTCATCTGTTTCACCTGTTAAGAAGGGGGAGAGGGAGGCTCCTGGCAAGCACTGTAGGTACACAGGTGACACATCTACAATCCAGAAGCCACCCTGACAACTGAGTCGACTGCCATATGAAGTGGAACCATTTCACCATGAAATCCTGTAGAATATTTATCGCAGCCTAATTCTCTTCAAAATAGATTATAATGGCGTAGTTTACTCCTCTGCTCGAAACACCAGTTCTCACCATACTTCAAATTTGCCCGAAATAAAACTCGCTTCTTATTTGCACCGACTCTTTGAGTTCCATAAGGCCCTTTCATGATGAATTTATAATTATTCTGACCTCAAATCATAATGTGAAAGAAAATGGTAAAATTATTCGCTTCATGTGGGTGCCCAGCCATGGTGGAATGAAGAGTAACAAGGACGTAGACAAAGCCGCAAAAATAGTTGGTTACTCCAACTTCCACGATGATATGCCCTTCACCCAGAAGATCTAGAGAAACACAAATAAACCAAAAAAGAATGAGACTGGCAGAATCTTTTGTATGGAACTGAAATTAAAATAAAAAGTTTGAAACCAACCGTGAAGATGCGAATCTTACCCTTGAACTCGACCAGAAGAAAACAAGTTGTTCTCGCACATCTCCGAATTGGTCATAATAAAATGACATACTTCCTGCTACTCCCAGAGGAAAACAGCAACCTTTTTTTGTACATACTCAACACTAGTAACAGTGCAACATAAACTTATTAAAGGTCCTGAATATGAGGTAACCAGGATACAACATAATATAACTGGATCAATGAATGATATTCTGTGCAACGATAGACAAACTTAAAATAACATGGGAGTGTCAGAAATTATCATAGAGCAGTGACAATATTAAAAAAAATATTAAAAAAATTGAGCACTATATGAGTGGTCGGAAAATGTAGTATCATTTTGAAAAAAGTGTTTCATTGGTTTTTCCATTTTTATATAAAATTAAATTGAAAATGAAATTAATATTTTACTTAACAAAAATTCACAGCTTTTCATAGTCAAAAATGTATCTTTTCATAAAATTCAACAGAATAAAATTATTTTTGTCGTATAAGAGAGGAATGAATAGTTTTCAATATTTTTGCGGTTGGTTGAAAATATGACTGGTATAAAGATTGTGAAACTTTCATTATTCTACAACTTTCACCGACAACTTTTTTTCGATAGGACGTCCACTTTTGCCATAAATCGTAAAAACACGTCTCACCCTTAAAAACGCAACTTTTCATACGTCTCACCCTCACAAACACTCTACGCACCCACTTCCAATCCAATAGTTTGTTTTCTTCCCATACAACCAACCGAAATACATTTACATACCTCCATACATTTTACTATCGCCCACATACTGCTAAAAATAATTCCTTGAGAGTAATACAATGCACATCAATGGATGATCAACTTGTTTACTATAAGCACGTAGTGCTGATTTTACACTTTTATAACTATATGAACAGGATGATGCTGTGATATATGATTTTTACACCAACACTTGTTTCTGTGTGATACAGAATCACACCAACGCGTGATTTGTACAAAAAATAAAAACAAAGAATCAAAAAACTAGTTAAGATCAAAATTACCGAGTTTCACTGTGAATTCTTGAGTGATTTTAGAAGTAGATTTAATATATTATTTTACATAATTATTATTTTATGACGAATATTGATAACCTTATTGAATCCTTTTCATCATTGAACGTATCAAACATGGCCCAAGAAATGAATTGCACATTGTTCAAAATATATTCAGATACCATTCCTATTTCTGATGGATCCTCTGAAAATCTTGAAATTTTTATAAATGCTGTAGAATAATTTCATACTAGATATTATGGCAACGATACGATTTTCAAACAATGTATTGTGAGTATAATTTTGAGTTAACTAAAGGATAGATCAAAACTATTAATTAGTTCACGGGCAGAATTAAACTCGTGACTATTGATAAAAAAATTAATTAAGAAACACTTTTGGTGATAGATTGAGCCTTGATAACTTACAACAGAAACTTTTTACTATGATACCAAATAAAAGTGAACATATGCTAGATTTTGGAAAAAGGGTTAAAATTTAACGCAGTAAACTTATTTTCAAAATAAACTTGAATCCTGATATGGACCAACCAACGAAACTAATTCATATTAGACAATATGAATCCCAATCATTGAAAGTATTTGAAATATTTGATTACAAGACAAACTTTTAGCTCAACACCCAGTTTCATTAGAAGAGGCGATGAACTTAGTACTTGAAGACGAAAGTTTTAGACAGATCCAAAACATGACATTACAACACCAACTATTCCATAAGCCCCAAAGACCTCAAAACATACAACCTCAGTTTGTTCAACATCGAGTACAATCGCAACAGACTCAACAACAATTCCAACCCCAATATCAATATTGCATGATGCAACCTCATGTACAAACTCGACAACAGAAAAAATAATGTCCAACTACTTAGAAAAACATAATCGAAATATAAAAATTATAAATGATATAATAAAAACAAATAATGATAAAGCAAAAGCAACTATTGGAACTACTCATTCACCACCCTCAGAAAAATACAAGCCAATAAGCCTGATGTAGTCCTCCTCGACCATCAAAGTAGGACGATTTTGGTCATTGAGTTTTCAGCTCCCGGCGAAACGAACATCGTCCGAAAAGAGGAGGAAAAAAAAAGTTCTGTCAAAATGGTGGCCGTAATTCTTGGTTCACTCTGCCTGCTCAGGGCACATGATTCTCGAACCCAATAGTCACCTAACCCAACGACGTGGGGAGTGGTTATTGGGATGAATGATCCAGCGCGCCCTTCGGAAGTATCGGGGCTCCGGAGACAGGGCCTGTCTGGGAACTTCCTAGCGGAAAAAAGCAGAAGCATCCCTAGAAAAAGTTAACATACAAAGAAAAGAACCCTCAGAAATAAAACTTGATCAACAGGTTTATTTACATGACAAACAAAGAAATAAAACAACACCCCTTTATAGTGTAACGTGCATTGGGTGCAGCCGGGCGGCGGACGTTACTATGACGCTCTCGGTTGTTGTCTCCGACAATTCCCGAACACCAGGAACTTGTCAGAACCCAACAAATCCTCGGGCGCCAGCTGTTTTAAAGTGATATGCTCCACTCTCCCAGTCTAGAGCACGGTGGGAGGCCCAGGGCAGCTACAGATGGAGATACGGTATTCCAGGGGTCAGTTCTTATGACACTCTATCGATTCCTCAAGAGATTGCAGGCTTTAATTGCAATCGCTTGTTTATCAGGAATACCGGCTGCTTTATGAATACGCTCTACAATGTACGGCGGACAGAATACTCCGTACGGCGGAAAGCACACAACCGTAACCAAGTATTGACAACCTATCTATGCTATTTGGCGGTTTTGCGAAAATGGACGGACGGGTGCATATAATACCTGTAATAGGGCTTCGGCGGCGGCGGCTGCGGTGAATAGAACCAAGGCTGAGGGCAACGGGTGCTCGGCTTCTACGGTCTCAATGAAATCGGCGAAACTTCCACGCTCTACTGTACTTTTGGGAACCGTAGCAAGTATTTTTCTTCTTAAATGTAATACGGCTAATCCCGAATGATCTGTTGTACAGGCCTCAGGGATTAGAAGTCGCGGTACAGAGCTTGACCCAGAGAAATCAAATTAAAACTTGCTACGGCGGTTTCCACGTATACCGGTGCCGAACGGAACCCTGAGGAATCCCTAATTTGATTCAAAACTTCGCGGACAACCTGCGTTCGACAGCCGAAAGGGTGTCCTGACTGTGGAACGCAGTTATGAGCTCCCTGGTGAGCACGGAGTCGACAACCGAAAGGGTGTCCTAGTTATCGAGTCCGTACGTTTCCGGCTCGGTTGATAAAACGGAAATGGGGTTCCTTACGGGTTTGAAGAAGCACAGAGAGGAGAACTTCTACCACCTTTGAACGGAATAATACTCGTGCCAACAAGAAAACTACTGCACACCGTTCGACAACCGAAAAAGGTGTCCTAGTCGTCGAACAGGATAATTTTATTTAACACGCGGAAGTCTGGTAGAAGTAACCCGGACGGGAGCACGAGTTTCGATTCAGAAGTTCGAATGAACGTTAAATAGTTTGTCAATACTTTTGGGAAAGAAATAAAACACCTGCGTTAAATGCACTTGGTAGTATTCTATTACAAAAAAAAAAAATAAAAATAACGGTTTCGAAGAAATAGCCCTAATTACAGATAAGATTACGGAAAATGTCTTACTTTACTTCGGCTGGTGAAACACTAGGCACACACTCGGTCTATGGAATCAAAATTGCTAGCTCAGTCTTTTTGGCTGATAGCTGAATTATTCAAATAAACGGTTGAATTGAACACTGCCAGATCTATACCGGCTAATGGCTGGAGCACCAAAGAGAAAAAAAACAAAAACCCCCCCGGCCAGTCGGTGAGGCCTATATTTATATGGTTCGTTTCACCTTCGTAGACGGTCGTAGCAAAATGCCTGAAAAACAAAAAAAAATTCGTCCTGACTTCTCAACCATCCAAAGAATGGGGCTGCAAGAAATCGGAGCTGGAAACCTATTTAAAAGTTAAAATTTTTAACACACCACAAAAAGTGCAAAAACGGAGTTTCTTGGCGTGATACGGCAGCAGAGTTTACTGGAATGAATAAACATGAACACAGGAGGCAGATCCATATACGAGGGTTTCGAATCGACGAATAAGTGGAAAATGCCGGCGTTCGGTCCATATACGGGGGTTCGAAAAGATCTTCGGAGTCCAAAATAACGCTTCGTCACATCCCCCTCTTCCTTCCGGTAAAAAAAAAATATCAACTTCGTTGCAGTTTTTTTTTTTTTTTTTTCATCTTCTCCTGGTTCTCTGGAAACGCTCTGAAGCTGCGACCATCACCGTCTGGTGGGTGGGTGGTTACGTGAAGTCTTCGGCGGAAGCTCTCTAGGTTCTGGATGGCGGGCGGATGACGTTTCGAACCTAAAAGTGGTGGTTGCGGCATGTACACAAGCGGCACTGGATGCCTCGGTTAGCGACCCGTCGGGTGATCGTCCGGGTATTGACGGACGTCCTCCTAGGCGGGATACTGGTTGGGCTTCCCTCCGGGGAACAAGTACACTCTCGGGACATAACGCCATATCGGCCGCATCGGGAACAGAACAGGCGGCGCGGCTGGTTGCACGTTCCTCGGGTGTGGCCGTGGTATCCACATCGCCAGCACAAATCGCGCTCAACGGGTAAATAGATGGCGGCGGAGTCCTGGGTGGCATCCTCGGGGTAGTACCGGGTCGGGGCCATTCGGGCGACGCTAGTCGGATGCAGAGGAACCGGAACGGAGGTGGTCGACCTTGGTACTTCTAGGGTGGCATCATATGCGTCCTGCGAAGCTCGAAGTACGGGGTCCATCTTGACCACAGTATACGGGGCGGCGGTCCTGTAAGGGAGGTCGGAGCGTGACGAGTCTGGTGGTATAGTGTAGTAGGCATTGTCGGCAAAGGGGTCCTCTTCTGATCCCAGCTCGTCGCCTACGAGTGTCTTCCGATCTGAGGAGGTCGGGCCTGGTATGGGGTCTTGGAGGTCATCTCCGGGAAGGCTTTCATCAGGCTCTCGGTGGGCGGGCTCTGCCGGGGGTCGTACCGGATCGGACATCGGGGTGTTCGGACAAACATCCTGGGGGTTGGAGTGGTTATCAAGGGCGGAGGTCAGAGGGGTGTCAACTGGGGTCACCACGCACCACTCCTCTGGCGGTGGGGACGTATTGAGTGTAAGTAGTTCGGACATCGGGGTGTTCTGAGGGCAGTGACTTAGTCTCTAAAAAGGCGAATGGCGGCCCACGTCGATACCCAACCTGTAAATTACCGAGATATTAGCTATGGTGTCTTCGGCGTATTTACGGTCGGTTTTACATTTGCTCAAAGCTCGGCGGGGATGGTAACCCAAATGAGTCGGCCATCCAATGTCGGTAACCGGAGGCGGTAACGGCGGTCACGGGGCACGTGGCGGGGTCGCAGCCGGAACAGGATCTGTCGGGCGACGGAGGTGTATCCGCGGTCGACATTGCGGACCCAGTTCTCGGCTACCCAAGTTCGTATGGCCATCCTCATTATTGTAGTCGGCGCGAGCACGGTCGGGGATTCGAGGCGTCGGAGGGCGAGTTCCAAGGCCACGTGACATATCTCCCGGTCTACGGGATGCTGCTGGGCTAGGATGTCGTATACCTCTTGCATTGCCCGGATATCTTGGCTGTTGAGGCGTTCCCACCCCGGCCATTCGGGTCTACGCAGCTCAGTGCAGATGGGGTCTCTCTCTAGGTGAGGAGAACAAGGAATAGCTGGAGCTGTGAGGCTTGGCGAAGGGGTCGTCAGGTCGAGACTGTATAGGATTCGCTGGAATCTCTCTACGTGAGATCCCTCGGCCTCCTGAGGCACAACGGATCCTGGCAAAGGAACGTCGGGAGCGATCGAGGGGCCTGGTACAGGAGAGGTCACGACAGGGCGTATCGGGAGAGGATGGGTTCTCTCGGTGTCGTATTCCTCGGGCGCTGGACGGACGGATTCTGACGATGAAGAGGGCGAGAGGCTTAGCAACGGAGTTGTCAAGGCTATGCTGTTCGGGAGTCGATGGATTCCCTCAACGGCGTATCCATCGGATTCCCGGCGGACGGATTCGGTCAGAGGGAGATCCTGAGCAGACGAGGGACCTGGCAAGGGAGACGCCAGGGCCATACCGGCGCGGATCGGATAAATCCCTTCGACGTCATAAGCGTCGGAGCAGCTACCAACGGCGGCAAAACGATCGGTCATGGTACCTGAAATCAGTCATACTAGGGATGGTTCTCTTCCTGGAAGGGCTTCAGGTCCTTGATATGCACCCGTTGTACCCGTTTACCATGGGGTCCTTTAAGGTCATATACTACCGGAGAATGTACACGGACAATCGTGAATGGACCGGAGTATTTCGGGGCCAGCTTGGCGGCGTGTCCTTGTACCTTGGAGGAAAGGGTATGTTCTTTCTTCATTACTCGTTCTCCCAGTTGACACCTCCACTCTCGGCGACGGAGATTATAATAATGACTTTGAGTAGTGAAAGCTCGGTCCAGGTTGAGACGTACTAGTTCATGGACCTCCTGGAGCTTCTCCAGGTTCGGGGTCCAGATGCTCGGAGACAAGGCCTCGGGTCCATCGTCAGGCTTGGCTGTCGGAAAGACGGTTTTAGGAGGGTCAATTCCCTCCCAAAATTCAAAAAGGCGGAACTGAATCCAGTCGATTCCTGACAGGCGGTGTTTATGGCAAACTGCAGTTCCGGAAGATATTGGTCCCACTTCCGGTGATCGTTGAGACAGTACTGCGAAATCATCGTTTTCAAGGTTTTGTTAGCCCTCTCCACGGGGTTGGTCTGCGGGGTATAGGGCGGTGTGAAACGGTGATGTATGTCCAACTCGATTAGCAGTTCGGTAAACGCATGTCCGGTATACTGAGTCCCATTATCGCTAATGACGGTATCGGGACGGCCGAAACGGAGTACGATATCTTCGTAAAAAGCTTGTGCTACAGCACGAGACGTAGCTTTTCGAAGAGGACGGACTTGTACCCATTTCGTGAATCTGTCCAGGAAAACACACAGGTAGCTATTGTTCTTGCTGGACCGTGGTAGGGGATCTACCAAGTCGGTAGAAACCGTACTCCAAGGCTTGACATTTGGAGACGGATGCATCTTTCCTGGGGGCTGTTGTTGGGATACCTTGTACTGCTGGCAGCTCAAACACCTTCGAACATATTGGGAAATGTCATGGAACATTCCTGGCCAGTAATACCTTCGTGATATACGAGCGGTAGTCTTAGCTATCCCCATGTCCCCAGTACCCTTGCTCGGAGGGGTTTGGGCACACATAGTTTCCACGGATCCGACATTTCAGGCTCAGTCATGTCACTGGTATCCCAGAAATGGCGGAATAATTTACCCTCTCTCACACAATAGTCCGGAAACATTTCGGGGTTATGGCTAACTTCCTCTTTCTTCCGTACGTACCAAGGGCAGCCAGATTCATCAACATCTGCGCCTGTCAGACAAGCGGCACTGAGTTCGGCGGCGGCGGCTAGCGGCTGGCGGGACAAGGCGTCGGCTACTCGGTTCAACGCACCTTTACGGTACTTGACCTCATAATCAAATTGTTGTAGGAACATTGCCCAACGGGCAATACGGCCGGACGGACTTTTGAGTGACCTAATCCATTTCAGGGATTGATGATCACTCAAATCAGGTAAAACGGTAACCTTCGAGGTACGGTCTCAGTTTCTCTATTCCCCACACAATAGAAAGACATTCTTTTTCAGTGACGGAGTAATTCCTCTCAGGGGGAGACAGAGTTCGACTGGCGTACGCTATCACGTGCTCTGAACCATCCACGGTCTGAGTTAGGGCGGCATCTATCCCATATTCACATGCATCGGTCTGTAAGACAAACGGTTTCGTGAAGTCCGGGCAAGTCAGTACAGGGGCTTCAGTCAGACAAAGTTTGAGTTTCTCAAACGCATCATTTTGGGCTTGTTCCCACCTCCAGCGATAATTCCTCCTCAGAAGCTTGGTCAACGGAGACGCCAATTGAGAAAAATTCTGCATGAACCTGCGGTACCAGGATATCATCCCCAGAAACTGTCGGAGTTTCTTGACGGAGGTAGGGGCGGGCCATTTGATGATTGACTCAATTTTATCGGGATCGGTTCGTATACCCTCCGGAGTGACTAAATGTCCGAGATATCGGAGCGAGCTCAGGCAGAACTTACATTTCTCGGGATTCAGCTGAAGGTTAGCTAGTTTCAACCTGCTGAACACTCTATGTAGGTTTTCCAAGTGTTCTTCAAAGGTTTTACCTAAGACGATGATGTCGTCTAGGTAAGCGAAGGCAAACGGTTCCATGTCGGGTCCGATGATGGTGTCCATGAGCCGCTGAAACGTGGCTGGGGCCGAATGCAGTCCGAACGGCATAACGGTAAACTGGAACAGCCCACGCCCTGGTACCGTAAACGCAGTTATCGGCTTACTAGCTGGAGCGAGGGGTATCTGCCAGTATCCCTGTCTGAGGTCGAGACTGGATATATACCTTGCTTCACGGAGCTTATCAAGGATGGCATGGATAAAGGGCAACGGATACGCATCCTTCTCGGAGACTTCATTGACCTTCTGGAAGTCTATACAGAAACGGGGCTTGCCATCTTTCTTTCGGACAATAACTACAGGAGAGCTCCACGGACTGCTGGACGGCTCAATTTGACCCTCACTCAACATCTTATCTACCTCTTGGTTGATAACTTCCTGCATCTTCGGGTTTTGAGGGCGGTATCGTTGTTTCCAACCGGTCTTGTTGAGCGGGAGTTAGGTTCCTCCCCTCCGTAACAGTCGTACACGGGAGTCGCCTATCCAGTGGTAGTTCGGGGTTTTCGGGGCGGACACCCATTGGTTGAACGGAGGTTAGGTTCCTCCCCTCTGTATCTGCCGTACACGGGAGTTGCCTTTCCAGTGGTAATTCGGGGCTTTCGGGGCGGCCACTCATTTGTTGGTATCCCAGCACGTTAGGCTCCGGTTGAAGAGGACATGCCTCCTCGGGAGCGGACGTAGTCGTTAAGGGGTGTTTGTTCGCTCCGGCGTCATGATTGTGGTGATAGGTAACGTCCTCCTGATCTAGGAATACAGTAGCACTACCCAAGTCCACTTGGAAGTTGTGTGAACTTAGGACGTCCATGCCTATCACTATGTCTATAGTGAGGTGTGGCACAATCAAAAGTTCGGCGGATATCTGTCCTTGTCCGATTGACATGGTTGGTCTATCAGTCTATCAGGGCCAGGAAGATGGTATCACCGATAGCAAAATATTTTTGGCGGGTTACGGCAGTCAGCTCTCATGTGTCCGGTCTCTCCACACCTACAGCAGGTCGCTCTTCCCGGCACCGCTGGTGGTGAGTTTCCTTGTGGGATTCTTGGGGGCGGCGGCGGTCGTTCACGATACGATGTACCCGGTGCATCTCGTGGTGAGGTTGCCACTGCAGGGGTATGGCGGGCCGTACCGTTCTGCCGAACGGCTTGGCTGGCCGTACCGTTCTGCCAAACGGTACGGTTGGCAGCGGCGGCGGCGGCGGCGTTCCCGGCGGGGGTATACGGCCTGGAGGGGAACGGGGTTGTTATGGACGGACCTGTATACGTACTCCCCTGAGATAACCGGGGGGGTGCTGAAACAGGTAACGATGGGGCGGACGGACGGATGGTACAAGGGTATGTCACTGGGGCCTGCGACTGGTCAATTTCGGCGAGCAGCAGCTCGTACTCTCTGACAGCTTTAGCAAAGCTGGGGACATCAGCAAAGTCTGTTCTCCGTATCTGACGTCTGAACTCTGGATGCAGATTCCGGTAGAGCCAGTTCAGTTCTTGTTCCTGCGAGATTCCTCCATGCCGGCGGATGAGAGCTTGCATATCAGTCACATACACCGAGCTACATTCGTGTAGTTGATGTATCCTTCTACTGATAGCAACTTCCAAATCGAAACGGTAGTTCACAGGAAAGAAGAAGTCTTGGAAGCTGTTGTAGAACTCTTGCCAGTTCCTCCAATATTTCCGGTTATTTCTGAACCACAGGGCAGGCATTCCTTGTAATAACTCGGGCATAGCCGGCAGAAGGCGACAATTCCCGAACACCAGGAACTTGTCAGAACCCAACAAATCCTCGGGCGCCAGCTGTTTTAAAGTGATATGCTCCACTCTCCCAGTCTAGAGCACGGTGGGAGGCCCAGGGCAGCTACAGATGGAGATACGGTATTCCAGGGGTCAGTTCTTATGACACTCTATCGATTCCTCAAGAGATTGCAGGCTTTAATTGCAATCGCTTGTTTATCAGGAATACCGGCTGCTTTATGAATACGCTCTACAATGTACGGCGGACAGAATACTCCGTACGGCGGAAAGCACACAACCGTAACCAAGTATTGACAACCTATCTATGCTATTTGGCGGTTTTGCGAAAATGGACGGACGGGTGCATATAATACCTGTAATAGGGCTTCGGCGGCGGCGGCTGCGGTGAATAGAACCAAGGCTGAGGGCAACGGGTGCTCGGCTTCTACGGTCTCAATGAAATCGGCGAAACTTCCACGCTCTACTGTACTTTTGGGAACCGTAGCAAGTATTTTTCTTCTTAAATGTAATACGGCTAATCCCGAATGATCTGTTGTACAGGCCTCAGGGATTAGAAGTCGCGGTACAGAACTTGACCCAGAGAAATCAAATTAAAACTTGCTACGGCGGTTTCCACGTATACCGGTGCCGAACGGAACCCTGAGGAATCCCTAATTTGATTCAAAACTTCGCGGACAACCTGCGTTCGACAGCCGAAAGGGTGTCCTGACTGTGGAACGCAGTTATGAGCTCCCTGGTGAGCACGGAGTCGACAACCGAAAGGGTGTCCTAGTTATCGAGTCCGTACGTTTCCGGCTCGGTTGATAAAACGGAAATGGGGTTCCTTACGGGTTTGAAGAAGGACAGAGAGGAGAACTTCTACCACCTTTGAACGGAATAATACTCGTGCCAACAAGAAAACTACTGCACACCGTTCGACAACCGAAAAAGGTGTCCTAGTCGTCGAACAGGATAATTTTATTTAACACGCGGAAGTCTGGTAGAAGTTCCCCGGACGGGAGCACGAGTTTCGATTCAGAACTTCGAATGAACGTTAAATAGTTTGTCAATACTTTTGGGAAAGAAATAAAACACCTGCGTTAAATGCACTTGGTAGTATTCTATTACAAAAAAAAATAAAAATAACGGTTTCGAAGAAATAGCCCTAATTACAGATAAGATTACGGAAAATGTCTTAACTTACTTCGGCTGGTGAAACACTAGGCACACACTCGGTCTATGGAATCAAAATTGCTAGCTCAGTCTTTTTGGCTGATAGCTGAATTATTCAAATAAACGGTTGAATTGAACACTGCCAGATCTATACCGGCTAATGGCTGGAGCACCAAAGAGAAAAAAAACAAAAACCCCCCCGGCCAGTCGGTGAGGCCTATATTTATATGGTTCGTTTCACCTTCGTAGACGGTCAGACGGTCGTAGCAAAATGCCTGAAAAACAAAAAAAAATCGTCCTGACTTCTTAACCATCCAAAGAACGGGGCTGCAAGAAATCGGAGCTGGAAACCTATTTAAAAGTTAAAATTTTTAACACACCACAAAAAGTGCAAAAACGGAGTTTCTTGGCGTGATACGGCAGCAGAGTTTACTGGAATGAATAAACATGAACACAGGAGGCAGATCCATATACGAGGGTTTCGAATCGACGAATAAGTGGAAAATGCCGGCGTTCGATCCATATACGGGGGGTTTGAAAAGATCTTCGGAGTCCAAAATAACGCTTCGTCACAATAGAGAGGTAGAGCCAGTAGAAAATAAATATATTGAATTTAAAACTCGTAAGGCAACCTATCATAAACAACAACTGAAACCTCAACGTATTGTTTCAGATGCTAATGCAAATAATACTCCTTATAGGAATAATCATGACAGGAGGACAACATATCAAGTTGAAGAATCTGACTGACCCAATTCTTCCTTTTATCCTTGGACAACAAGCAAGAACTACATTTAAAAAACAGACTTTCATCAAATACTTAGAATTGAGAAAATTCAACAAACCTTTACAAAGTATTAAAGACAACTCGAACACAATTGAGGACTTAGTTTCGATAAATGACGAATTATATCCTCAACTCCAACATATGAACATTTAACATACCTTCTTGAACAAATTACGAATAAACTCAATAATATTAAACATCAAAAATATAAACGACTCAAAAGAGGACTTATGAATGTAGGAGGTAGAATTCATAAATGGGTATTCGGCACTTTAGATGATGGAGATGGTGAAAGATATGATAAAGCTAAAATTAAACACATTAAAGATGAACACTCTCCGAAAATAAAAATAATTTACATCATGACATGAAAAATTATTCAACTGTAACTCAAGATGTCATGAAACAGCTCAAAATTTAAAGAAAATAGTGGGTAAGCAATCAAGGAATAATTTAAAAACAAATTCAAAATGCTTTAGATACCATGATTATTGATGGTCAAAATATGGTGTCTCTTTTAAACAATATCGAAGACTCGATACACTCAAAAAAATCTTGTTTCTAATATCAATAAACAGCATTCATCAACTCTATTTACATTCATGCTACGAATATTACATTGTTTCAATGTTTACAAATATCTAATTTTTGACAGATTCATCATTGGGTTCATTGATATAATGTATCGAGGATCATTGACAATCGATGACCAATTATACATCACACAATGAAAATATTCATTATATGCATAAAATGTTCATGTAACTCATAAAAATAGTTATTCTGTTCATCAAATAAATATCAACTCCATAGAAGAGTTGTTGATCACCGATAACATAACGCCAATAACTAAAAACATCTTTCAATTAATTTAAAAAATAAACTCAGTTCGTTGGTATAATGTATGGATACATGAGTTGATGTAGAAAGTCATCGTATAAATAATATCGTCATATACCCATACTTTCTTCCGTTGTTTCTATGATCGATTCGTCGAGGCAATGTACCAGTTCTTCGAAAAGTCCGGTAACTATTTCATAGATGCAGGGCTAGGTAACGGATGAAACAGGATCAGTCGATCAGTGCTTACCGTCATTTGCAGAAGTAGGTGATGAGAACAAATTTGAGTAACAAGTGGAAGAAGTGTGTGAAAATCGCAAAGGAGCATAGGCCGTTATTGGATAATTCATTTGCCAAATGTTCGAAGAGAAATCTCTTCAGATGTCTTTACGAACCGTTACCGTTTAGAAAAAGAAATCTTGAAAAAATTTCGGAATGAAAAATTTGTGAGTTAACTTGAGCTTCCAGTTACATTTTTATTTTATTAGTTTCACATCTTTCTAGGAATTCTATTGAATATCTTCGAGGGGAAAGCTTTACAACAAAAGAGTCATCATGAAAATTGCCTTCAACATTGTTGTGACCAATCACAACAAATGATATATGTAAGTTTCCGATGAGGATTATATTATCATCTATTTAATATAATATTGAAATCTTCATATCCTTTTACATATAATGTCGTTTCGTATAAGTGAATCTTGCCTGATGCAACTACTACTCATTATGTTTATCCCAACTTTTTTGTTGTTACAGGACAGAAATTTTTACAATCTCCTAATAAAAATATCTGATTCTTTTCTGCTGCATTCTATTTGTCGAACAGTCCTAAATGTTTGCTGAGACCTGTGACGGAACACATTTCAGGGCGCAAGTTGTATTGGTCACAAAGTATTATTATAGTTCGAATTCAAATGGCCTTCACAATGACAGAGAAAAGGCCAGGGGCTTTCTCGTCGTCGAGCAACGGTACCCGTGGTGACTCCAGTTGAGGCCTATTTTCTGTCTAGAAGTCTGTCACTAAACATGGTTTAGATTCATCCAATTTTGGATGGTTATTTTGTTAACGAAGTAAAATGAATACGGGGTACATTTCTTTCCAAGCGTTTCCATCAAGTGGAAAAATTAAATCAAACAACTGTCAGAAAACAAATACTTTCCTGGCTAATACCACGACCGACACTGAACTACATCTGACAGATATTTGTACAACGTTCTTTCAAGAAGACCCAATTGCGAGTGCGTATCTTGTAATTAAACGGTAGATTATCCTTCATTTGGCTGCGAATGACCACCTGCAGACATGCATGTTTCGAGACATTGCCTCTCATGAGTGCCAGGGTAAGTCGAACAACATTATAATTGTCCTGTCCCTGCCAAATGAATTATAATCAACTGTTTAACTAATATTTCCCCACGGATGAAGCCATGACCCAGGAAGGAATCTAATGGTAACGGTTATATGGTGGGAGGAGGGTTGCCCTGTCAAGAAAACTTGATGCCCCTCCACATGTTCGCCAGTAATATGTGAAATCATATGGCCTCACCATTAGGCACATGGCGTATTCAATTTTTTTTACAGCTTCATCCCAAAAGCTTCCGGTATTTGTCGAAAGACAAGTGAACTGAGGCTGCGGAGCCTATGCCGAGCATGGTTGCCGGACCATTAAATGATCTTCTTTTCGATTTCTTCGTTAATTACTGTGAATAGAACTATTTATAAGTCAAGTGTTCTGTAATATAATACTTATCCTGCTCTGCTATCATTTGTTCTATTATTATACCTGTTCTGGAAATCAAAACAATTTTTTTAAATATACGGATACACGGAAATAACACTTATTTATCATCTGTTCTGGTAGGAAATCAACAAAAAAATTGTTTGGGTTCATTTGGCAAAAGTATATACGGATGGGTTGGCTGCCCTGTAAGGGCTCTATCCGCCAATGTCGGTGCCCTAAGAAAAAACGCCCCGATACCGATAATTTTCGCAAATAGCACGCTGTACAACTTGACATGCAATGCAGATTCATTCTTTCATTGCAGTCTATGGCTGGATGGTTCCTTTTTTTGTCCTCACAAATTCATGAACGTCTTATTCCCTGAATTTATGTAACGAACAAATACATCCGTCGGGAGTTCTGAATGGAAAGATTTACGGAAATTGGCATGCTGACACTAATGATGAGACAGCATTTTCGAACGATCGTGACAGTTCTATTCAGTGTATATGAGCAAAATCCATGAGATAATGATCAACCCACACCTATATTTTATCGTTACGGCTGCTGCTGTGAATTACTCAGGACCGCACTCAATTCTTACAGTCGAATGACTAATTGAAAATTCAAAATTAGATGCAAGAACCAAAGTAGCGAAATATGTACATCAATAAATCGACACTCCCAACGAACAAAGACGTAACTCCTTTTTTATCATATTTCAGGAGAGCCGAAATACTGAATTTTTTTTCAATGTTTAAGTCTTAATACAACTTTTTTCAAGTAGATTTCTTCGTTACTACTTGGTCTAGAGATAAGTACGACTTTTTATCGTCAGCATCAGTTTTTTAAGCTGAATACGCCTACACCTATAACTGAAAATAGCTGTAATTTTAGTTACGGCTTTGTTCGTTGGGGGAATCGAAATATAGTTTGCTTTAAAATTACTATGATTGAAGTCATTGCTTATATATATTTTTTTGAATATTTATTGTAATAAAATTCTGGTACATATAGGTATTTAGTGAAAATTAAATTTCTGTTGACACAATATAGATACATACATCTAATTTTGAATTCCCAGTTACTACATATTTTTAGTTGCATGCCGTTATGGAGAGTCAAAATATATGAATAACCCCCATTTGATGGATTGACAGTTTTGAACGACATTTCAGTAATCGTCACGAGGTGATTAGAGTTTTTTCAACCTTCAAACTATTTAGTCAAGTTACCTCCTAATCTATAATTATCCTACAATAAACAAAAGAATTAACATTATACTGTATCCTCTTTATAAATCAATAATGAAACTCACGTGGTAACATTAGATGCAAAATATGAATGTTAGTAAAACTCGGAGCAAAGGCGTTCAATAGTAACCAGCGAGATGAGACAAAACTATTGGATTACTGGACAAGGTAGGTTTGTGAAGATTATTTCCCTCATCTGTCAAAATTGTATGATGATAATTGAAAAGGAACCAAGTGACTTTGACCATATTTTATGAACGGTATCGAAATGTTGGATCTTTTTCTATAATGGGAAACTGCTTATTCCTTCTAAGTCGTTTGAATCATTAGTAAATAGGTGTCGCCAGAGTTCGGTTAGGCGCCTTATACTTTTAGACATAATAAATGAATGTCAAGCTGTCGGTTGGAACTTTCATCTCAGTTTTTGCAATTTGGCGCTTGGTTCCTTTTCAATTATCATCATCCAATTTATTCGCTAATGAACCCGCTTCGTTCCTTTTGCGACTAAACTGCATGGTCCTTCTTGTTAGTTGCCTGAATGTATGCAACACTTTTCACAAGTCGTGTGACATATTATGTTCGTTAATGTAATACACATAATTATGTACGCCGTGGAATAAATTTTGTTGGTTTATTGACATGTTTGGGAAATAATCTGATCAAATATATCTCGACCATTGTTTATCAAATCGAATGAATTTTGGAATTTCCACTCGAATTCTCTAGAAAAGAAATGTTTGAAGAATTCGAAGATTTATGTTCAAAGAATAAAACCCTCGATCTTAAATCTATGGTGGGTGGGAAAAAGAGTATAAGTCAAAAAATTGCGAAAATCAGTTTGATACAAATTTCGATATTAGGTGATGTAGTCTGCAACATGGTCTAACCAGTATAAGTCAAAATGTAATCAAACCTGATTTATCGAATATGCTCCGTTTAGTACACCTGTTTGAATGAAAAGATTTCGGTGGGAGAAACAGTCTAATATCTTACGAGTCTCACTATACAAGAAGAATCAACGAAAAAAAGTATCTAGCTCCACATTTGTCATTACAGATAATGTACAATTTGTATTGTTCTCGAGAAATTAAGGTTTCCAGGCGAATTTATGAACAAGAGTTCCATAAACTGAAATTGGCATTCAAGAAGCCAAAGGTAGACACGTGTCATAAATGTGATGTCCTACAAATGAAACTGAAAACTGTTGAAGGTGAAGATGAAATGAAAAAAAATGTAAAAAATTAAATAGATGATCATCATGCTGAAGCCGATAAGACGTATATCCAGAAGGATACAGATAAAAAGCTGGCTGTGGACAATAACAGAATTAAGTGCTACACGTTTGATTTGCAACAGTGTCTCCCAACACCATATGTGAATTCTTCAGTATCTTTTTATAAGAGACAGTTATGGACATACAACCTAACTATACATGAATTAGGAAGCGGTGATGTAACATGCGTTATGTGGCATGAAGGGGAAGGAGCACGAGGTGGAAATCAAATTGCTACATGCTTATTTTATTCGCTAATGGACTTAACTCCACATGTAGAGCACGTTTTATTGTACTCCGATACATGTGGAGGACAGAATAAAAATTCACATGTAGCTGCAATGTTTCTTACTGTACTGCAAGAAAAAACGAATATCAAAATTATTGATCACAAATTTATGGTTCCTGGTCATAGTCACATGGAATGTGACGTTGACCATGCTATCATAGAACGTCAGAAAAAAAAACTTGCCATACAAATTTTTCATCCTCATGGTTGGTACCAGTTAGTGAGAACTGCAGGAAAGAAAAGGAAATTTATGGTAAAAGAGCTTACATTTGATAAATTCCTGAATTTTGCGAATTTATACAAAACTTGAGAAAAACAGATTCCACACGAAACCCCTTCAAATGGCATGACGTTCGCTGGTTTAGATATACTAAGAAAGCTGGAACAATATTTTTTAAACAATCTCTAAATCAAGAAGAGCCTTTTAAGGAAATTTGCTTTTCAAGACGAGGTATAAGTAGCTTAAACCCCAAGCCATTATATGATCGAAATCCACCAATTTCTGAACAGAAAAAAAACGATCTCATTGATTTATTGCCCTTGATATCACCACCATTTCGGCATTTTTATCTCAATCTGCGAACCTCAGGTGATGCTCCAGACAGCTATCCTGATGTCGAAGAATTTTCAGAAGATAGTACATAGTGTCAATTTTGTGTGGGGATTTGTTAAAATAAAGGTATTAAAAAAAAATTAAAAAATATTGAAAAATTTCTTGTTGGTTGATTTAATACAAGTCTGCAAAGTAAGTGGGAAAAAAGTACAAGTCACCTCAAAAACCAAAAATGAAAAAAAATTAGAAAATTTCCATTAAAATAATACTTATACCTCACCAATATTCAAAATATTTTGTCAAACAAAATTTATAATAGAAGTGACCATTTTCTACTAATAATGCTTCATAAAACGGAAGAAATTTCTATCTGTCATTACTCAAAGTGAGAAATATTGACTTGTACTCTTTTTCCCACCCACCATTCAGAACATAAATCTCCGAATTCAACTCGATAAATTTTCAAACAAAATCGTTTTTGTTGGAATTGAAAAATTCATTCGCTGTCTTGTTATATTGCCCCCAAAAATTGGTTATGATTGTCAGATATGTGAAAATGAGGAAGCGATACCAGTACGGTGTCAGTTACTTCGGATCCTATAACGTTGAAAAATCATATTCACCTGCTTTACTATCCGAGCAGTGCCAGAATTTTTATTTTTAATGAGGCACCTCATTAAATACCTTCAGCCAACCCTGCGTTAAACCGCACCCGTACAGCCAAATTTCCGAATCCAAAAATTCACCCTTTACTGACCACAAGCAAGTATCAGAACCATCAACTTCGGATGGGCAGGTGACGTGGCTTAGATATGGACATTGTCCAATGACATGAATGCAACTCGACCACAATACATTGCTCGCATTCACGCTGTATTACACTAGGAAATGACGGCAGAATATGGGAATATCGAGATTAGAAGCGCACAACAACGATGACCACACACATATTTGCGAAAGGGAAACGTTCCCGCAGTATCGGAAGAGAGAAAGGATTAGGACGAATGACATTATCGTCGGTGACATCTGAATTCATTGCAGTACAAGTTTGGCCTTTCTTATTGATAATTATTATAACAATTTTTTCATTTCCTTGGAAATTAACAATGTTGAAAAATATGATTGAAAGAACCGACACCAAGAGAAAAGATTCCAAACTTACAAATCTGAAGATTGAAAATTAAGAACAAGTTTTAAAAAAATTGTGATATTTTAAAATTGTTTTTTTCGTTAACCAGCTGTCATCCCCCTACGAACGACAGCCCTCAGAAGTCGAAACTTGTGCGAGCAAAGGATTAACGAGGTCTTACCTTTTAACGTGCGATTCCTAGTATAAAAAACATAATTAATTCGAATTATAGTATGGACGGAGGTTTCGAACAAAAAATCTGATGAATTTGCCAGGGAGAGAAAAAATGTGGACGAATAATTACGACAAAATAAAAAAATTTGTTCACCGATAATTCTACAAGTGGGGATATACGAGGAACACATTTGATAAAAAATAATTGCCCTATATTATAACACGACGGATTTTAAAATGTTTTTTCTACATTCATGCAAAAAGCTCATCTCATCTGTCATTCTACTTAAACGTCCTGTCGTCATGATAAACATAAACGTTCAAAACCACTACATATTTAGCAGATATTCTGTGAGATTGGCCATACGTTTTAAACTGCTACATATTTTATATTATTTTGTACTAATGTTAGCAGTCAGAGTTGAACAAACAATGCCTTCCCGAGAATAACTCCATAATCAAAACCGATCCGCTATGTTCTAACCGTCTACCTGCATAGAGCTAACTGTCTGTACTATGACCACACCTCGTGATAACATACGCGCTCATGGCTACTATGATTTTGATTTTTATAATGCAACTGTGGTTATATAAACGTCAGTCAAAATTTAATTCTGACAATTACAGAACTGAAAGTTTTAAAATGAATAATATTAATGGAAAACTAGATGATGGTGATGAATCGATAGTAATAATTATTTATTTGAATTGCGTATTTCATTTTTCTTCACCTAGTGCCGCACCTGAATAAATAACTCTTTGCTTTTTGCATGAACGTAGAAAAAATGATGTATGCAACTCGTGCAAAAAATGTTTATTGCACTCGACGTGTTGTCCAACTCGGCCTAACGGGCTCGTCGGACAATTTCACGTCGAGTGCAATAAACACTTACTTTTTGCACTTGTTGCATAAATAACTATTGACATATTTCGCACACTTACCTATCTTTGGCCATATAATTACTATAGACAATGTTTTCCAAAACATTCTTCCATAAGATAGGCAAAAACTTCTTTTATAATTTGATTTGGAATGTTCTTATGCCACACCCCTTTTTAAATGAATTTCTCTTCTGAAAATAGAAAAAGTGTTGTCTTCGCCGAGCTTTCCCTCGATCTAGAACGCGGTTATCGTAGAGAAGTAGAAAAATAATAAAAAATATCACTTTAAGAGAGAGTTATTGAGAAGTCCCTACACTTTCTCTCTTATGAAGCAGGACAGTCAAATTTCAACGATATTCGACAATGAAGATGTACTTATTCTACCACATGACTTCGACAGAAATAAAAAGTATCGAATATTTCATGGTCCTTCAGAGCTATAGGAAAACATATCAGACAACTGAAAGATAACAGACACAAAGCGGAAGAAATGGAGATGAAGGAGAACATGAACATCTGACGAATCAAACTTTGGACATAATGATGAAGAGGGTCAAAGAAGGGGGTCGCTGGCTGCAAGGAGAACCTGCTGATCGACAGATGCATCACGCAGGACTCCGTGCAGTATAAGCGTAATCTTTCAATGGCTTGGAACGACTATCGCAAGGCATTTGATACAGCATCGCATGAGCTCATCATGCATTTGCTCAGATGTATTGAACAGCTGATGCCGCTCTGGAGGACTCGCTTTACCATAACATCTGCTCAAGTCGGAGTCCAAACAGAGCAGGTTATCTTTAGAAGGGGCGTGTTTCAGGGAGACTTCCTCAGCCCTCTTCTCTTCTGCATCTCACTACTGCAATTGTCCGTTTCACTACGGAAAATCCGCGGATACAAATGCGGCACCCCCAGCAACCGAAGGCATAAGGTCACCCATTTGTTTTACATGGATGACCTTCATCAGTCTCTAAGGGTGGTGCAAGAGTATACGCATTCTATCGGAATGGAGTTTGGGATCGACAAATGTGCCAAGGTTCATCTCAACAGAGGACGATGCGAGGAATACGGAGAGGACGTTCAGCTCGTAGACGGAAGCATCCTCTGTTCATCATCTGGATGCCGGAGAGACGTATACCTACCTAGGGGTGGAACAACGCCACACCCAAGAGGTAGCTACTGTTAAAAACTCTCTCCGCGGCAAGTATCAGCACAAACTCCGACAGATCTGGTCATCAGAACTGTCGGGGAAGAAAAAAGTTGCTGCAACTAATATGCTTGCCGTTCCGATTTTACTTTACTCCTTTGGAGTAATGAAATGGACTCAAGAAGAGCTGCGACAACTCGACGTGAAAACTCGCAAAATGATGCATCTCCATAGGAGCTTGCATCCCAAATCGTGCGTTCCACGGTTATACTTCCCCAGACAACAGGGAGGCCGTGGACTATTGAGTTTGGAGTGTCTACATAACAGAATGATACTGGATGGAGCCTGTAAAGTCATCAGGAGTTCAGATCCCCATCTCTGCTTGGTATGCGATCACGAAAAAGTAGGGATTGGAGCATTTCTTTTCCAGGCAGCAACCCGTGCAGCCGATGAACTCGGTCTCGTATTCGACACTGAACGGACGAACCCAAACTCTATCACCGAGTTGGAACCCGTTCAGCAAAAAGCCCACGTGTAAGCTGCGGAGTGTGACAGGCTCCTACAGCTACATAAAGATAAGCCAATGCATGGGGTCTTCTTCAAGAACATTGAAGACCTTGGCTTATCCAGAAACCTGACCTTCGCTTTTCTCAGGTCAAGTGGGCTGAAGTCGGACACCGAGGGATTCATAATGGCCTGCCAGGATGGTGTCTTCAACACCCTCGTCTACCGTAGTCGCGTGATGGGTACAGAGGTCCCTGACACTAGATGCAGAGCGTGTCGTGGGGCAGCTGAGACCATAATGTATTTGCTGTCTGCTTATCCAGCTTATGCGGTCTCAGCCTATATCCACAGGCATAACGCGGCCCTATGAGTGTTGTACTACCATCTACGACACTCGTACGGTGTAGAAGAGACACCGGTGTTGCCTTATGCTCCGGGGGATATTGAGTCCGTTATGGAGAATGAGAAGTACCGAATCTATTGGAACTACTCATTCCCCACCCTCAGGCAGATACAAGCCAATAAGCCTGATGTAGTCCTCCTCGACCATCAAAGTAGGACGATTTTCGTCATTGAGTTTTCATCTCTTGGCGAAACGAACATCGTCCGAAAAGAGGAGGAGAAACGGACTAAATATCGAGATCTACTCTTTGAACTCCGCAGGCTTTACCCAAACTATTCTGTAAAGATGGAGGTTCTGATAATAGGGGTCCTTGGTGGAATGATCGACACATTGGCTCTCAAACTTAAATATCAGACCGGCTTGCCGTGATATGGCAGAAATCTTAGCCGGGCGAATGCAAAAGGCCGTAATTCTTGGTTCACTTCGCCTGCTCAGGGCACATGATTCTCGGAGCCAATAGTCACTTACCCCACGGCGTGGGGAGTGGTTATGGGATAAATGATCCAGCGCGCCCTTCGGAAGTATCGGGGCTCCGGAGACAGGGCCTGTCAGGGAAATTCCTAACGAAAAAAAAATAATAATGATAAATATACTTTATTGTCATTAAGAAAAAATACAGTAAGAATATAGATTAGAAAAATGTAAATAATGGATAAATATATAAATAAAAACAGCTACAATAAGTGTTGAACTTATTCAGTATTATGAGCGACTTCGCTCAGAGTCACAAAACATAAAGTGGACTGTTTCGACTAAAATATATACATGCATACACACAGTTATATATACCTACACAAATATACATATAAAACACATATATATATATAAACACAAACACACCTACTTAATAGTAACGTTACACTTTAAAAAATTTATCATTATTATACTCCTGCAAACTTTTTAATAATTTTTCTAAAGTTTATAATGCTACTGTTCGCCTCCCTTATGTCTGAGGGTAGGTGATTGAACATCTTGACCCCATTATAACAAATCGAATCTTTAATTAAATTTGTTGAGAGAATTGGCAATTTCAACACGTTTGAACAGGTGTTGTAATGACTGCATGAAACCTCGAACAATGACACGTTCTCGTAAATGAGGCAAACTGATTCCAAAATGAATAACGCGACTACCGTTAATATTTTTTCCCCAACAAATGTGTTTCTACATGAATCCCTAGGTTTAAGATTACACATATACCTTATGGCTCTTTTCTGCAGTACTAGGACTGATTGAAGTGCAGAAACTCCCCAAAAAGGTATTTCATAGCGTAAATGGGACTCTATTACGGCGTAGTACACAGTTTTGGCTGTTTCAGATCCCAGATTCAATGTAGTTAACCTCACTGCATAACACCCGGAAGAGATTTTACTTTTAATATATGCCCGTCAAATTTGAGCTTATTATCAATATTGATAGAAACTTAGTTATAGACTTGTTCTCAATCAATCCATTATCACTGAGTGAAAGGTATTCAAGTACATCTGAATGAAATGACATTTGTTTTTGTTGTATTGAAGGATAATAAATTTGCATCACACCATTCCTTAATTTTTTTCATATCAGTTGATATTAAGTTGGGTAAATGAAGCTTTTGTTGTAAGTAGGAAGGTGGATAAGCCTGTTTTCATTTTATGCACAAATATCGCATTATATAAAAGACATTCCTTGACTGGTAACCACCGTAATGTTAGTTGCATGTCCAGAATTGGAGTATACTTAGAGCAGGACAATAGTATTCTCATTGCCCTATTTTTCATTTTTTGCAATCTGGAGATTTCATTTTGATTTAACAAGAACAGTAGTTGAAGTGTGGCAGAATTATAGTGTTGAAGATTACTTCTTTGGTCCATTATGATAATCCATAGGAACACCTAAATAGGTAATTGAGCTTGTATGATATGATTTTGATGATATGGTTTGCATGGTCTTTGAATTTTAACTGCCGGTCTATGATTACACCTAGATATTTGAATTTATCTACCATATTTATTTTATTCTTACCTATTTGTATAGTGCAGTTTTTATCGATAAATTGTGAATGAATAGGACTATTTCCAATAACCATATATTTTGTTTTATTTGAGTTCACCTTCAGTAGGTTACTAGAGCACCATTCATTTATATTTTTCAATGTGTCATTGACAGTTCCAACTAGAGATTCAGTGTCTTTCGATGAGAAGTATATAAGTGTGTCATCAGCAAATATACGAATAATACAATGACCTCTGACATCAACAATGTCATGTATATAAATAATAAAAAAAAGTGGGCCCAATACACTTCCTTGTGGTACGCCTTTATCACAATTTATTTCATCAGATATGATGCTGTTCAGTTTCAGTTTGTGTTTCCTATTCGTCAGGTAGTCTATGCACCATTTTAAAGCCATTCCCATAATTCCTACCCTTTGTAACTTTTTTATCAGTATATAATATTTCGATCCACTGCTTCGAAAGCCCTCTGTAAATCAACGAAAACTGCCAGAGTAATATTTTCATCTAATTGGATCTTCCAGTCATCTAGTACGCATTGGATGGCAGTTTCACAGCTATGTTTTCCCCTGAACCCTGATTGATTTATAGTAATAACTTGATTTTGCTCTAGGAAACTTACAATCTGTTCATATACAATCTTTTCAATAATCTTATCTATTGCGATAAGTATGAAATATGATGATTCATTTTGCAAAGCAACAACTTTTGGAAAATTCGTACGTTTTTAGAAATACTTTGAAAGCTCTATTCGTAAATAACATTTTTATTCACATTTGAATATCATATTATTTTTTTACATAATTTTCGTAAACGACGTAATCACTGTTTTTTCTTTTGTTGGGCATCTGATCTCAATGCACTATGTTATTCTATCTGGCGATGTCCCAAAAATAATTTCTGTAATCCACATTTGAAGATTTTCAGACCCCTTTGATGTTCTACGTCTATATACTTCTTTCCTAACTGCTTCCAACAGTAGTCCTCACTTCACTGGATCAGTTGAGAGGGGTTTAGATACTCCTAAATTTGTTTCAACTAAAACTCCTCTCACAGTTTTACATTTAGCCGTTTCATATGTATGTCCCAAAGGAAAATTCGTACGTTTTTAGAAATACTTTGAAAACTCTATTCGTAAATAACATTTTTATTCACATCTGAATATCATATTATTTTTTCACATCATTTTCGTAAACATAATCACTGTTTTTTCTTTTGTCGGGCATCTGATCTCAATGCAATATATGTTATTCTATCTGGCGATGTCCCAAAAATAATTTCTGTAATCCACATTTGAAGATTTTCAGACCCCTTTGATGTTCTACGTCTATATACTTCTTTCCTAACTGCTTCCAACAGTAGTCCTCACTTCACTGGATCAGTTGAGAGGAATTTAGTACTCCTAAATTTGTTTCAACTAAAACTCCTCTCACAGTTTTACATTTAGCCGTTTCATATGTCCCAAAGGAAAATTCTTACGTTTTTAGAAATACTTTGAAAGCTCTATTCGTAAATAAATTTTTTTTTCACATCTGAATATCATATTATTTTTTCACATCATTTTCGTAAACATAATCACTGTTTTTTCTTTTGTTGGGCATCTGATCTCAATGCGATATATGTTACTCTATCTGGCGATGCCCAAAAAGTAGTTTCTGTAATCCACATTTGAAGATTTTCAGACCCCTTTGATGTTCTACGTCTACTTCTTTCCTAACTGCTTCCTCACTTCACTGGATCAGTTGAGAGGGGTTTAGATACTCCCAAATTTGTTTCAACTAGAACTCCTCTCACAGTTTTACATTTAGCCGTTTCATATGTCCCAAAGGCTGTTACTTTTCCAAATGCAAATATTGCAACTGCAACAACAAATGTTAACCTCAAATCCCGAATATAACCACAAAACAAATATATGTGTTCTGAGGTAATAACAACTTTTGTTCCACAAGAACTGTTAAGTATTATAATTTGCGGTGTTGCCAACAATAGTTTTTCATCAAAAGGCAGGTTCATTCAGAAAATTTGAAAGTTACAAATAATATGAAAAATTGCTTTTAGGGTAAATATTTTGATGTGTTGATCCAGTGACAAAGTTTTTATTATTTATCGATGGCTTATAATCAGCCAGTAGCTATATTTTATGGGAGAACGTGTTTCCCTATTTCGGAACGTGGATTATGGTGGAGGATATTTTCGATGAACGTGACGTCAGAGGCATACTTTGAAATGTGATGTTTTTCTTAAATAAAAAAGTAGAGTGGCACTCGTTGTTAAATAGACATTTCAGACTATCAACTATCCATTAAAACGAGTTTTGCAATTAATTTTTTGTAAATGTAAAGGTATAGTAAGCTCGGGTAAGTGTGACCGTGATTTTCATTAGTTCGCATTGAATTTAGTCCATCTGATGAACCTGAACTAATATAACAATGAACTTTTGCAGGTATTTACGTCGAAGGTCAGTCTTTGTAATATGCCACAGAAAACTGATGAAAAACGTATTCTATGAATTTTATTTATATATTCAGATATACATCTCCATAGTTCACACTTCCCCGGAAATTTGGGGCAAGTGTGATTCTGGCCAAATTTAAAGATATTAATGCACGTAAATCTCTTTGGGGCAGGTGTGAGTAAACAGTAAAGGAACTTTCACCACAATTAATTTTTTTCGAGATATCTTTATTCAAAACATAGTTAGGAACTTTTCAATATTGAATTTGAAATGCCCCATTGGAAAAAAAAACAAAAAATAATCGTGAGAGTGAACATTTGTTGAAAAGAAAAATTTACAGGTAGAAATCTGAAAAATCGAATGTGAATTTCATTGATTCCCATCTTCTGACAAGTGGTGATGGAAGCACAGTTGTTATTTCATCCTCTGAAAGTGTATCAATGTCTTCCACATCTGGCCAGGTATATTGTTCTGCTCTCTGAGATTTCCGTATATAATTTCGTACTATAGCTGAAAAAATATTACTGTTTAGATTGGCCAAATGAACCAGGTTCCCACTTACCCCGAAAGATAGGTCACACTATCCCCAATAACATTTAATTTCGGGGTAAGTGTGACATGCAATGGAAAAATAAAAAAAAAACAACTTCATGAAAAAACGGCATTCTATAGTCAGATTCATTGTGTAGGCAGAAGAAAAGTGTATAAAATGGATTCTTACCTTAGATTTTAACAATACACTCAAAGCTTGACATAAACTCGTTATACTCGTTCGGGTTGATGAATTGTAGGTTAGAAAATTGGGGAAAATATTTGGATATCACAAGATCTCTTTTGTATTTTATATGATGGTTATGGATTCATTATGAGTGTAGGCTATTCGTCAATAGATGGCATTGGGCTGTCGCTCGGTTTAGAGAAGATAGCGAGCAAACTCACACTTGCCCCAAATTCACACTTACCCGAGCTTACCTTACATTAAATTTATATGAATGTTGCCTGTGGGTCTTCAAAATCATATGTACGGAACTCTTCGAGATACCTGATTCCTCAGCAACTCCTCTTAACGATGAATGAGGATTTTGGTGTATGTATGCTAAAATGTTAATCGATATATTATCATTCACAATTGACTGTGAATATCCTGGTTGTTTGTTTGATGGTAATTACTCATCGTTTCGCAGTTCAGCCTCAAGTCTAATGAAGGTATTTTTTCCTGTTGGTATTTGATCTGGGTAACGTTGACTTCACTGTACAACACACAAGCTCTGCGAGAGTTTTTTCTCGCTTCGCCAAAATATGAGCAACATATCAACATATTTAGCTGGTGAAAATAGCTGTGGTATTTCCATAACAATTCTTCCACAAATAATGGGGCAGCAACTAAATCCGTCTTGAGGGGCTTTGGACAATAAAACTGCTTTATTGGATATAATCCTCAAAAACATAATAATTATTTATGCACTAATTTATTTTTATTGAATGAGCTAGTGTCATATAAGTGAAATGACTTCAATTGTCCAAAGCCACCCCAGAAAGATTGGGTTATTAATTTGTCCTTGATCGTTTGAAGGATACACAAGCTTGAAAGAAATGTTGGTTATCAATTTGTTTTACTATAGTTACAAAAGTGATTACCTGTAGAGGAATATACGATTCAAATGTTGAATTTGGAGCAATTGCAGAAGATGGTTATTGAAGTTTAAAACGCAAGTATTGCAAAATATCACAAAAATTACCTGTCTTTCAGTAAACTGAAGGCAGTCTGAACATTCATGAAGTAATTTATCAGAAGCGGTTTTAGACATCTACTGGATATATTATCGTGCCTAGTTATTCCTAAAGAAGGTGGTTTTTTGTTGGGACTGATAGGTAGGTAGTTAATTACACTAGAATACGTAGTTTGAAGATTTTTTATAAATGCATTTGCACTTTTTCACAACTATTGACCATAACTAATCAAACCACCAATGGGATATAAAATCATGCATGTTGTAAGGTGCACTATTTGAAAAATTGATTTGAAGAAAGTTTGAGTTTTGAGAAAATTTTCTGACCACTCTGTATAACTATCGAAGAAGAGGAGTATTTTATATGATAGAATATGCTACCGAGTACCAAGAGCCTCGAATGATTTCATAAATTCTTCGTATATAGTATGAATAATGGGGTTGTCTTAAAAAATGTCTGCATTTAATGAAAAACTGGTATAACTTGGCAACGCCTTGTCGGATTTTCAAAAATGAAAAAGATCAATTACATAGCTTAATTGAATGAGAATTCAGATATGTTGAAATATATGGAGTGCTCCATTAAAAAAAACTTATGTTCGATATTGTGAGCATTTCTTTCGTATAGAAAACCAATAATCATTCCTGAAGATATCTCTCAAAATGTGATATGATGTGAAATTATAATATTTTGAAAATTCCTATTGATTCAAGAGATATTCAAATATCCCTCTGGTCTAGGGACACACTGTATAGTTTTCAAGAAAATCTACACACGGCAAATAAACCAAATTGCCCAGATAAGACACTGCGTTTTCAAGACTGCTGTCTTGAATGAAATCAATTATCCGATTTTGTTAATATCATATCTTGCTTTGAAATTTGATATTTTGAAAAGATTAATTAAAATGAACTGAACATACTTCAATTTTTCAGGAAAACGTTGACATTTCGGAGACTATTTCTGCCTCCGGTTTGATGTGAGGAATTGATTTCAATGTTCTTTTCCTCCAAAAATCCGGGTAGCCGCGACCAGGTTAAATTGAAATTCACCATAGATTCTGAAAATGCAATGAACAACAGGGTGTTCCATTAAAAAAAAAAGTTGGGGTACATTTCCGTTATAACGGAAAGTCGTAGAAAACTGGAATATTTCAACTCGAACGAGCTCCTCGGGATATTTCCGTATAGAAATTTTCAGAAAAATACTACCAGTATATACTGGACTTTTATCCCAACACCAAACCACTATTTTCAACACTTGGGATAAAATTTCAGTATATTCATTACTACACCAAAGGTACTACCAGTATAGTTTTCCATATTCATATCGACTCAGCTCATCATGGTATACTCTGTATGATTGTCAATATGAGTTTGTGGATGAATTTGTTTTCCGCATACCAAAATCATTTGGTGAACAAGTATCCAACACAGGAAATAGCTAAGCCCCTTACAACAACTGATTTTCATCCATCAGACTGCCGGCAAAGATTCTTCACGAACAACTTTGCAAGTACTCGCTTGACAAAGCTTTCAATCAGTCCAACTTAAATGGGATCCAATTCGCATACTAGTTTCATCTTGTCTATCTGTGGTAACAGCAAAACACTATCTATGCAAAGGAGAAGCACTACGACTTTCACTACTTTGTTGAAAATAAACTTCATCTGAATTTCTGAATGCTGAAGATATACCTACACTAGAGCGTTGTTTCCTATTCATTTCAAGTTGGGTAGACTAATTTCAATACATGAGTTTTGTATCTGAATTACGGGACATTCATGAAAAATTTCATGTTTTCGTTTTAATAAGGAATACCGCACCTCATTTTGAACTCCGATGACTGGTCTAACAGCTTACTTTTTCGTCGTTCTTTCCTAAAATCGAAAAAACTTGGATAAAGTATAAATCGTAGTATGTCAGTAATATCAGTCTCGTATACAATTCGTCAGTATAGAATAAGGTTTTGGTAATTTTCAAAGGAAATATTCAGATAAAAATCATGACAGATTTCATAATTCCAGATGAAATCATAGAAAATCTGCTTTGCCACTCGTGTTTCAAATATTTGTCAGTTGCACCAGTGAAAGTGTATTCTGGAGGACATATTAAGTGTGGGAGGTGTTCACAAAATGACGATGGTGGAATAGTTTCATTGTTTGGATTAGTAGCAGGAAGAAGTTTGTTCAGATGTGTTAATCGTTTCGAAGGCTGCAAACAACGTCTTCATTACTCTCGGGTTACAGAACATGAATCAGTTTGCGAAACCTTTACATTCACTTGTCAGTATTGTCGTGACCAAATTCCAAATTTTCTCTTAGCCGGTCATTTTGAACAGAAACACTGCTATTACGTTTTAAAAACAACCTATTTTTCTGTCAACCTCACGAAGTGGATGGGAATTCCAAATATCTTCCTGTACCAATTTAAAGACAACCTACTTGTCATTTCCGTCGCATTCGTAGAACAAAGATTATATCTGAACAGTCATCAGTTGAGGTATAGCCGGAAATGCTCGACAATAATGCAGACGTTCTCTGTGAAATCTCCTAAGGGAATCACTCTAGCTGAAGAGGAGATAAGCTGCAACTCACTCCTTATACCTACCGACGGATGCTGGGTCGAAATACCAAAAATGGAAGAGGTTTGTTACATAGAATTTTCAGTGGATGTTTGTGACAGTGGCGAGTTGATCAAATTACAATATTCAGAGTGCGTTCCTGAAACTCCAAAGACCATATCCATTGATAAGTGCACAAGTACCAAGAAGAAAAAAAATAAATCAAACTATAAATTGGTCAGATTTATGTCTCCCACACCAATGTTTTCTGAAAAAAGTATGAATTGGCCGAGGACACTGAGAATACCCTGGGAAGGTAGACAGAAATACCAGGAACTGTCCCTGAATGTAGATTTCAATGCTCTCATAGTTACCGAAACTAATTCTGATAGAGAACTGGTGATTTTTCCCAACTGTATAAACTGTGCTGAAATATATAACTCTTATTATGTGAAAAACAGTCGCTCTGAGGGCTCTTTTATAAAGAAAGAAGATGGCTACAATGCCATCTGTTATTTCTGTCAGCATTATTACAAAGATATCTGCAAAACTCAATTAATACCTGCGCAAGAAGTTGACCATTTCACGTATTCTCATTACTGCATGTGGGGATGTGATACATCCACTCATTCATTGCTTCAGCATGAAATAACTTGTACGGATCAACCGAAGCGTCGCTGTCCTGAACAACACTGTATTTTCGAAGAAACTTTGGTTAACGTTTCCAAACATTTTCATCTCCATCGTCCAAGTAAATTAACGCTTAATGCGACGTTTCCACTGTCCTTGAGCCAAGAAAATAACGGGCAATTGTACATTTGGGTGGCTCCTTACTTTGCCGTTTTGAGCTGGAACTTTCTCAACTCAAAATTTCAATTAAACCTTTCTATGAGCAATAGAAGTGACTATATTCTAGTAAAACCTCAAGCATTGATTTACACTTCAAATAAAGATATAAAAATAGAAAATATGAGGTGTGTTTCTAGAAATTTAAAATATATTGGTTGTATTTCAGATGAAAAAGATACGATGAAAGTAGATGTTGCGCCGCCTTACTTGCTAGTTAAATGTTATTTGAAATACTCGAATTGAGGTATTTATTGTATTTCATGAAAGTTTCCTGAGAAGCTACGAATAAAATAAATGTGTTATGAGATGGTTTGTTTATTTGATTCACAACCGTCTGTCTGGTTCAGTAGGTTAGGATATGTGTTTTAATTGTTAATTCTTTTCAAAATAAAATTATTATTTCTTCATCGTTTCATGTTTTTATTGAAAGTCATATATTTGGACTGTAGATAATGACTATATTGAAAAAATTACATTTTGTGGGTTTGTTTTTCGATTTGTACACTGTATTGGAAATTGTATCCAGAAAAAAGTTAAAAATATGAATGAGATTAGGTTTGACTTTGAAAATGTGTGCATTTTAAGAAATATCTTGCAGTAAAACATTTGATTCGTTCAGAATGTGTTCTTCTGTCAACTGGCTCTACCTTTAAGAGCAAAGCAGTCCGGAATGAAAAGAAAAGGAAATTCTAGTTAAGTACAGAAAACATCGAAGGAACCAATCAGGAAATAATGAAACTGCCAAAACGAATTCTCATTTCTTTTCAACATTGAGAATATATAGACAGGTAGATTTATTTTGATTTCTCACACGATATACATACAGGGCTATTTAAATTCGGGTCTCTGCAAAGTTGTGTATTCCAGAGGTCAATTAGGTACGTGAAACAAAAAAATCTGATGTAGCTTCTTTGGTTCTGGAATTACATGGGAAAAACTGAAATTTTTTGAATTCTTCTTTTGCCTGTATCTTTTTATTATGTGAAGATTTTCTACAACTCTTGGCAGTTAGCCGTGGCAAACATGCGAATAAAAATTATATACAAAGTATCTTACGAATGGGGCCACCCCAACTTTTCATTTTCAAATACGGACCTGTATTTTTTATCGTATTTTGTCAAATGCCAAGAGTTTTGACAAATTGACGTAGTATTTTCATCTCATTTACAGAGTGTTTTGGAATCAGTGAACTATTAGCATTAAAATATCAATATTGTTTATATCTATAACAGATCTGATTGAACAATATCAGAAAATGAATACTGGATCAATGACAAGTTGACATTTTTCTATTACAGCTGATATGGAATAAAAAACATATAGAAATTTTATTAGATATTGTTTGAAATTACCACAACACTGCGTAGTTCAGATTAAAATAATTTGCTACTATGAAACATGACCCTTAAAATTTGAAAAAATTCAATAAAAAATACAAATCCGTATTTGAAAATTGAAAGTTGAGGGTGGCCCGGCTTGTACGAAAATTTGTATATAATTTTTATTTGCATATTTGGATAGTCACAAAAACTTGCTATGGCGAAGTGCAAAAAGCTTTAGGAAATCTTCACAAAATAAAAAGATATGGGCAGAAAAAGAATTTAGAAATTTTTTATTTTTCCTGTATAACTCCAGATCTAAGGAAGCTAGATAAGATTTGTTTATTTCATGTAACTGACTTCTGAAATACGTAACTATCCCCTCTATCATTTACCGCTACCGAGATCTTCATGTATAGACTCGAATTTGAATAGCCCTGTATATAATGATCAAACTGAAATTGAATGCACTATGTATCATCAATTGGTATAGAAGAATTATCACATGTATCACCAAGGCTTATGGAAAATATAGCTGACTCTGCATCCAGAAGATTACAAAAATTTCAGAAAATACAGCACTGCCACAGAAATTATCAGCAAGTAATATTCAGCAAAAGGGTATTTTTGTGATAAAATGTGTTAAGGTTTTAAAACACATTTTGAGTTGGCTGCATATAAAAAACTTTTTCAAAGTTTTGTTCTAGAAAAAAAATCAATGTTTATAAAACATTCTGAATGTTATAACACCCAATTTGAACGAACGAAGTACTTCTACTTGTGACAATATCAAAAAAATTTATTTTGACTATTTGACGCACTTGAATGTTGATTCTGACTGTCCTGTCAAGTTCGGTGTTTCCTGTTTATTAAACTTTATTAATTTTTCAGATCTACTTCTTAACTTTTTTTCCTAATTTCCTCTAATTCTGCCGAATTTCAGATTTTTTTGCCTTTCACTATGTGAAATAGTCTAATAAAATTCCACTCATGATTGAATTCATCTCATGGGTCTGTCTTTAATTTCTGAACTTAACTTAATTTATTCAAGAAAACACCTCTCGTCCTGCGGACTCGTGAAGTTTTCTCGAAGCAATTCATTTTCAGAAATAAATCGACAAACTTGTCGCGACAATTCAATCAGTTGTGGTATTACTACTGAACAGTTGTTCATAATCGAAAATTAGATTCAAATGTTCCATCATATCTATCTATTGAATGAGACTAGAACTCCTGTACTGTATTTTTGATGTATTCTAGTCAAAATCAATTCGTACCTACAAATAGAAGTTTGCATGGAGGGACCTACCAAAAAAGTATACTCACAGTGCTGATGATAACCAGGAAGTTTGGAACAGCTATCCACTGTTTCCACATCATTTTTGATGAAAAACAAATCGAATATCAAAATCTGCGAGAATATATCCATCTGCAATGCATGAAATACATTGCAAAGATGCCATGGGGGTTCCGATTGTCTGTTCTTCATCAATTCTACAATGATAATAATAATACTCCCTCAAAGCATGGGGTCTTCCTCAAAAACACTGAAGACCTTGGCTCATCCAGAAACCTGACATTTGCTTCTTTCAGGCATAAGTTTATCCAACTTACGCGGGCTCAGCCTATATCCAGAGGCTTAACACGGCGCTACGAGTACTGTACTACCATCTACGGTATTGACGAGACACCGGTGTTGCCTTATGCTCCGGGGGATATTGAAATCGTTGTGGAGAATGAAAAGTGCCGAATCTATTGGAACTACTCATTCCCCACCCGGAGACGAATATCGAGATCTACTCTTTGAACTCCGCAAGCTTCACCCAAACTATTCTGTTAAAATGGTGGTTCTGCTAATAGGGGTCCTGTAAAGCTTAAAAATCATACCGGCTCAACTACTCAGGGCCCATGATTCTTAGACCCAGTAATCACTCAACCCACGGACATATGGAGTGGTTACTGGGGTTAACGACACACCAGCTCGCCCAAAGGCATAGCCTGTGCGGGTAGAGGACGGCTATTATTATTATTTGCCGTGGCGTATTCACTTTTCAATTGCTGGAAAACCCGGAAAACATACAGCACTACCCCGGGTGGTCGGTGCGAACTCCAAGCAAGCACCAGACGTTGTGATTGGCATCTAGACAAATTACATTGCATGTTTTCGATTTTGTAGTTCGGCTCTTGATATGTATATAGACCTACAGCTGTCAGTCAGTTGCCAAGTTCCGGAATCGAAGAACAACAAATAATTGAAGTCACTGGCCATAGTAGTTCAAATGGTTTAGATTTTATTTTATTCATGAAGTAATCTCAACAAATACAACTCGTGTTATCGGCGATTATCGTTAATTCCTTCTCGTTTTCAAAACAAATTATGTTGCTTTAGGCAACCACACTCGCGCAAGCGCTCTTGTGGTTGCCAAGCAGCTATTGAATTCAATAGAGACATCAGGATTGGGATGCCATTAGTCACACTACGGTGAGTCGGATAAGTAGATAATTCAACAGCTTGGGAACTGTGCTGAATTCAACAAGAAGGGGGCGCGGGAGACAAGCAAATGACAATAGAAACATTTCAGATCATTTCAATCATAATCCCTCAAGTAGTCTTAGAGAATGCTCTCTCGATTTCGGCATACCAAAATAAAAAATTTGGAGGTATTTGAAAAATAAAAACGTCATTCCATTCAAACCAAAATTCCTTCACACTTGAGGGTGGAGACAATATTAGAAGACTGGAATATTGTCATCGGTGCCATTCAGAATTTATGTACAATCAAAAATTTCTGAATAACGTTTTATTCACGGACGAGGCAAGCTTCACAACAAACGGTATAGTTTCCTCTCAAAATTCCCGTTATTGGAGAACCGAAAACGTACGTATTTTAGGGGAAAAAATATTGGACCATTTTTGTTTTCGAAGGCAGCGTGAATTCACAAATTTTTCTCAATTTTTTGAATAATCAATTATCGCATGAGCTGGAAAACATTCCGATAGAGCTACGACGGAAAATATATTTTCAGTTAGATTGTGCAAGCATTCATAATGCTAGAGAAGTGCGCGCTGGGTGGGAAACCAAGTTCAGAAGAAAATGGATAGGTCGCAATAGTCCAGTTATTCACTGGCCAGCAGAGCAAGGTCCCCGGACCTGAATTTACTTGATTTCTCCTTGTGGGGTACCTTGAAGCAAAACTTGTATAAGTCCAGACCTAGAAGTGAATCATTTTCCCTAATATTTTGAAGAAGATGGCAACAAACAACATGAGGAGAATTCTAAATCGCATAGAAAATAATGCAGGATTAATAGAGAATACTAAAATATGAAAAAAATAACCAAGTGTATTCGTAAGTTTTCATTATTTGTTTTTGTTTTGAAGTATTAATAGTAATAAATTTCATTTGGTTATCAATTTTTATAATTTCCTTTCAATAATCAAAATATAATCATAGAAACTACCAAATTGTATAGGAAAATCAGAAAAGATCAAAATTTGATTGAAGTGTACATGAATTTCAGAATAATAGAACTTAAAAATTAATTCATTACTAGTGCAAACAACACCCTGTGCAAAAAAAATACTGAACAGATGTTCAAGGGGTATATAAATATATTCATAATGTTATACTGTCCTTTTTTATTATTTTTGTTCATGGGATAATTATTCTCAATTAAAAACACCCTATATACGACACCGACGTTAAAATTTGAACACATGTGTTTGAGAGAGTTCTCAACGTGTTTATAATATTAGTTTTTCGCCAAAAAAATCCCTGATCATACTAAATACTAACTGATTTTTTGCATTTTCAATTGATCATAGTTGGCCGTGTTAAATTACAATTACAGCTGTCATAGAATTAAAAAATTGTTGAAATTTCACTGACAATTTCCCTCATATTATATAAACCAATCAAATGCCGTAATTTTCTCATTTCGAACCAATGAGAACAGGACTTTTTGAAAACACTTCCTCCAGCCAGTGGTATTTTCAAAACGGTGTTACGCTTCTAGCTTGTGTATACATTTCGATAGTTACGACAATCACGGTAAATATAGAAACGTCAGTTTGACGGTTCAACTCTTCAACTGACATTAATGACACAAGATGAACCGTTTTCCTGCAATGCGCATTTAGTCCATAATAATTTAATGTATTCGTGAAATTGTCTGATCGAATATCCTTCAAAATGCAGAGTTTTCAAAATACTTTCACCTTGCCAGTCGCTCAAACTGTGTTGCTGTGTTTCTAAGCAACACAGTTTTCGTGACAGCAAGGTGAAAGTATTTTTTGAAAATTCAGCATTGTGTCGGGATATTACTACTGATAATAGTTCAATATTAAATACTCTGTAGTTCAGACAACAATACTACGCCAATAAAAAACATGACTATTGGCATTTGCAAAAATGTAATAAAAAAATACAGATCCATGTTTGAAAATGAAACGTTCAGGGTGGCCTAATTTATACGATGCTTTGTATAGAATTTTTATTCACATATTTGGATAGTTCATAAGTGGTTGCAACGGCAAAGGTCCAAAATTTACATTATTTCCTAACATAAAAAGATATAGGAAAAAAAAATCGATATTTTCAATTCATCCTGTTTAACTCCATAACTACTAGATCAGATTTTTCATGGTTCGCCCTTCCATATTTTACCATTACCAAAATCCCAATGCATATACCCATATTTGAATATACTGGGTGAGAGTTAGCGGGTTTGTTAAACGGTGGCAGAGTAGTGTATTTCAGAGGTCAATTATGTGAATTAAAAAAATCTCATCTTGCTTCTCTAGTTCTAGAATTATAAGTTATGCAGAAAAAATGAAAGGGGCACTTCAATTAGTGTAGGCATCCATTTCCATTTGCACGACCGTAAATAGAAACAAAAATGCATTTTGGAGAATTCATCATTTGTTCACTTACATACTACTTCCTCTCGTAAACAATGTAGTACATAGTTGAACTAAAGTAAATGGATAGGTAATAATTTCTCCAAACCAGATTACAAACGCGTGCTCAACTTCTGATTAATAACACGTACATTATATTATTATGAAATTGTTTGATGCAAAAACATAGAGAGAAAATGCTTTCGCAGGTTTATGCACAACGTTGTGTAATACACGGTTGTGCAGATATTTTACACAATTGTCCAATCTTTCATCATGCGCGTTTTGTGAAATTCAATTAATTTTTGTGCAAGGTAATTTGTATAGTATATATGCACTTCTACATTGTCGAAAAGTACACAAAAATATACCCAACTTGTATAGAAAAAATTACAACGCATTGAACTCAACTAACACGTATTTTGCACACTTTAATTCATTTGCACAGATCGTATACTATTTGAACACAATTGTATAAAATAGCCAACACTTGGCAGGAGTCATGTCACCCTACTTAATGCGCATGCTCGCGGCACATGCACCTGTTGAATCTTGAATATTCTGCAATGTCCATCATTTTTTATGCTGATCGTATGGTGAAACCGGCGAAGTGGGACTATAGAGTCAAAAATACCTTCTTATTATTCAGTATTTTTTGCTTATGTGTATAGGGTTTAGTGCAATTACCTATTCACGAATCTGTTGATGAAATGGATGTGTTAGGATACTTGCGAGGTTGGGAACTTTCCTAATTAATACCAATATTTGAAGGTAAGTCTCACCATTTCTTGTTATAACTTGAAACGTACAAAATTACCTACTTATAGTTTGTCATTTGTAAACGTTTGATAAGGGCATCGTCTCACCTACTTTCTACTTGCATGTGAGTTTGATATGAAGATTACTACCACTTTATTATTCAAAGTGTACATTTTTCTGTAAAAGTAAACTATTTAGGTACCTTAGCACCTACTTTTGGAAAAAAGTCTGGTGCTACATTCAATTCTTTGATGTATATAAAGTTAGCAAGGCCACTTGCCGGAAAATCGATGAAATCAAGTGTCGAATAATTGTCGAGAATTTGTCGTGATAGAAAAAAATTTGTCGCGTTTAATTTTTTTTTATATTGGGTGGCTGTGCTAACTTTATATTGAGTTAGCACTGCCACTGATATAACTTGACAAATAAACATCAAATTGTATCACTGTGGTAACCAACAATTGTCGAGTAATTGTCGAAGTCTCTTTGAAGTAAAAATAATGCGAAAAGTCTTTTCTTTACAGCTTATATATGTATTTTTTATTGGCATTCTTGATATTCGGGGAAATTTTGAGTAAGTTACAACACCGCATGCCTATAAGGATAGTTTGAGCTTTTTTCATTAAACTATTGTCAAATATGAATTGATTAGGCATTCTTTAGCAAATGAAAAATTTATTGTGAAAAATAAGAAAACTCAGTGTTCAATGAAAAAACTCATCAAACTAGGTGCGTAGGTAAATCGAGAGACCGGAAATAATTGAATTTTACCGATTACAGGTAGTATGTCTGCTTCCGGAAATTTCAACGTTCCACGACAAATTTGATTTAGTTATTCGACAATTGATGATCTAATTTTCAGGAGCAGAAAAAATAATCAAACCAACTTATGTGTGTGTATTACTATGAAAAGGGAATTTATTCATTATTTAGCGTTTAAAAGTAATTTTCCGGCTTTTCAAGGATGAAAATTTTCACGACAAATATGTTTTCGTCGTTCGACAATTGTTCCATAAATTTCCGACCAAAATAAATACCGGGTGGCTACGGAAGTATTGCCTAAGGAATATCTCAGTTATTGTATGAAGTAGGTTTGTGAAATTTAGAGCGTCGATATAACGACATAAGAGCTAGAATTTGAGCATATTGACATGTCTAAGTTAACTTCCTGTCTGACCGGAAGTAACATCAACTTTCTTATTTTAAATGAAAACCCTATTTTTTTTTCTTTTCGCTTTATTCACCATTCAATTCCCTTTCTAATGACATATCACAAGTTGGTATCTAACCAGAAACTAGATCAGAAAAAAATTATTATTGAAATTCACCGAGTAGGCCGTGGAAGCAAAATGAAAGCCAAAAATTGAAAAGTTGGCTATGGAAACCATACGTCACAGTTGCTACTACTGTGATATTTTATTTTCATTCGTCAGCGTTATAAAAAGCCGCCAAAAAAAATATTGGAAAAATTGGGAAAAAATCAATACTCTGTAGGTCCATAACTTAAATAGGAACATACAACTTTTTCTTGCCTGTACTATTCAGCATAACCATTCCTTTCTAATGATATAATAGAAAGTAATTTTTTGAAATTAAATACCAAAAAATCCAATTATTATTATTCAAATAACAAAACAGATTATCGCCATACGCAAAAATAACATTAAAAATAATGTGGAATGATAAATTATATCCTGTAGGTTCTAGGTTAAATAGGAACATAAACGTACTTGGTCTGTGCCATCGTCCATAGATATTCTAATATCTATCTATGGACGATGTTTGTGCTATTCAGAATAATCATTCCATTGCAATAATCATTCGAACCAAAATATTAACAAGTAGGCTGATTAAGACGTATTTTGGAATGAAACAAAAAAGAAACGAGAGCTCTCACGAACGCTGCTATCCATATTATTTTGACGTTCGAAGTAGTGTTTATGATTCTGCCATTTTAAAAGGGTTTGGAAATCGAAATCAGTTAGTGGAATATTCAAAAAATTCCCCGTTATTCACGAACCGAACAAATTTGACATGCTTCTCATTTATGGTGAATGTTTAAAAAATTCTTATGCCGCTGAACGATTGTATTTAGAGCGATATCCAGGGAGGCAGCAACCGTCAATAAGGTATTTCCAGTGGCTTGAAGAAAAATTAAGAACTCAGCCTGATGTTCACGAAGACCAAGAAGCATTTGTTATTAATGAGGAAACTGAAATTAATGTATTAGCTTTAGCACAATTTCCTCAAGGCAGATTGGCGCCGAATTAGCTATAAGTATGGACTCTGCTAGGAAAATTTTGAAAAATCATCGATTTAAATCCTTCAAGTATCAGTTGCATCAACATTTGTATGAAAATGACGGTGAAAGGCGCCTGGAATATTGTAATTGGTTTCTTCGACAAAATGCTGAGAATCACCTATTTAACTATTATATCTTGTTTACGGACGAGTCAAGATTTACCAACAATGGATTATTTAACAGGAATAATACAAGGTAGGTACTGTACTTTATTTGGATTATTGTCGATAGTCGAAGTGTAAAGTGCTAAAAGTGTGAACGATCTTTTGTTTCAGGTACTGGGCGATAGAAAACGAGCACCGGTTTCGACAAGGTGGCTTCTAGGAGAGATTTGGTGTGAATGTTTGGGCAGGAATAGTTGGAACTCATATTGTTGGCCCCATTCTTTTTCAAGGCCAACTAACCGGAGAGAGATACTTTAATTTTTTAACGAATGAAATTTCGGAATTCATTAACAACCTACCAGCGGAAATAACTGAGAGAATGTACTTTCAGCAAGATGGCGCCCCTCCGCATAATTCAAGAATAGCGAGAAATTATCTTCAAAATCGCTTTCAAGAGAGACTTATAACAACCCATGGTCCAGTCAGGTGGCCACCAAGGTCACCTGATCTTACTCCGTGCGACTTTTTTCTATGGGGGCATCTTAAAAATAGGGTGTATTCCACACAGCCTACAACTCTACATGAGCTAGAAGTAAAAATTCGTAGAGCTTTCCAAGATATCACGCCCCAAATGTTGAGAAACGTTCTACATGAAAATATCACCAGAGTCAATAAATGTATTGACGCTGAGGGAATGCATTTCGAACATTTGTTATGAATTTATTTTATCTTTAATACTATCAATTTGAATTTTTTTTTCGATAAATCTGTTTTTTTTTTGTTATTTGAATAATAATAATTGGATTTTTTGGTATGTCATTTCAAAAAATTACTTTCTATTATATCATTAGAAATGAATGGTTATGCTGAATAGTACAGGCAAGAAAAAGTTGTATGTTCCTATTTAAGTTATGGACCTACAGAGTATTGTTTTTTTCCCAATTTTTCCAATATTTTTTTTGGCGGCTTTTTATAACGCCGACGAATGAAAATAAAATTTCACAGTAGTAGCAACTGTTATCAAGTGACGTATGGTTTCCATAGCCAACTTTTCAATTTTTGGCTTTCATTTTGCTTCCACGGCCTACTCGGTGAATTTCAATAATAATTTTTTTCTGATCTAGTTTCTGGTTAGATACCAACTTGTGATATGTCATTAGAAAGGAAATTGAATGCTGAATAAAGCGAAAAGAAAAAAAAATAGGGTTTCCATTTAAAATAAGAAAGTTGATGTTACTTCCGGTCAGACCGGAAGTTAACTTCGACATGTCAATATGCTCAAATTCTAGCTCTTATGTCATTATATCGACGCTCCAAATTTCACAAACCTACTTCATACAATAACTGAGATATTCCGTAGGCAATACTTCCGTAGCCACCCGGTATGTGTTCTAATACCTCCAGCATAAAACCACCGATTACCTAGTAACAAAGAATAGAGTGTTTCAAATATATTGAGCGATGTAATTATGACATTGGAAAATTGTTACATATTTTATTCTAATACATCTGTGCTAAAGTTTAATTTTGCTAAGTATAGGGGTTGACCGGAAAAAAAATGGATTTATTTCGGCGCCCTACAACTAAGTCCAGTGGACTACTCTAATACGATGTAGGCAAAAAAATTCACTAACTAAAATTTAATATTTATTGAATATACATAAATGACCAAAACGATAGTAGAGAAACATTTTTTTTAACAATAACCTTATATGAAAAACAACAATTTTTAAATCAATCGCAGGCTGTAAGTATAAAGTATTTAAAAAAATCAACTTTACAAATCTTAACTGTTTTTTAAAATGGTAAACAATGGTAATTAATAAAATATTTTGAAAAAATCTATTGCGAATTGAACAACAATTAAACTTTCCCATACGACTTACCAACTCATATATTAATTATATTAAGTTCTTCCAGCTGCAAACTTTTATTAATTTGCTGCTTTCAAATAACATTTAACTAGCATGTTTGGTGCCTCAGTACCAACTTCCACTGTGGTGTTTTCATTTAAAATGCAACCAGAAAATTGTAAATTTTTACAGCGGATCTCAACATATTTTGAGTAATCAATCTCTCGGTCAGACGTGAATATTAACGCCTGAGGCCTAACTAGAGCATGATCAGATTCTTTGCACATAGATAAATTTATTTCAAATTGTTTGTTTAACGATTTCCATTTCAAAATGGCAAAATAAGGCGGAAGCCAAATGTAATATTCGTTGCTGCTTTCCAATTTAACATGAAAAGTCGTATAGGGGGTTAATCGACTTGGCCAATGGTCAAGAAAATGATTAACAATATCAATTATGCTTCCTTCAAAAAGACACTGTTCCATAGGACAGCAACGGTTCGGCTGTTTTCCACATGTCATTTCATGCTTAAGCAAATCGTACTTAGAAGAATTACAACCCCACAAGCAAACGTGAGAATAATCAATATAGTCAAGCTCCTTAGCAGGAATGAATTTATTGTCACATATTTGTTTGTAATACTGATAACAAAAATAACAAATGGCAGTATAGCTACCTCCAGTTCTTATAAAAAAGCCTTTAGGGCGATCGTCTTTCAAATGAAAGACTGAATACATTTCAGCACAGTTTATACAATGAAGGGAAAACTCCAACCTTTTAGAGCCAGTCTTGGTACTTATAAAGGCAGTGTGATTTGAATTCAATATTTCTGAGGAATTTCTTCTTCTATCTTTCTCAATTCTGATTCCTCTTGGCCATTTCATACCTCTTTCCGAATACATTGGTGTTGGGGACATGAACTTTGCAAGTTTATCATTTACTTCTGCTTCCATATTAGTATTTGTTGACCTATCAATGAAGTTGGTTGGTTTCACCGTCCTAGGTACACACTCAACATGTTCCAACTTAATCAAATTCCACACATCATGAAACTTTAGTTGAAATGTTACAGTCAAAATTTTAGCAGAAGGTCCCATTTCTTCTATATAGAGAATGAAATCGGAAGTAGTTCTAGAAACAACTTCGCAATCTATTTCCTTTTTTCCCATGATGGTACCTTGCAAAGATATAATCATAAAGTTTTGCTTGATTTTCGTAGAATTATTGAGATTCCTCAGCTGATAAGTATTCAGGTTCACACCTATTTCGCAATATTCGGCTACAATGAAAAACAAATGATCATTGACTTGGTACAAGAATGTTTTTGTTGTTTCGATCCAATTCCTGATATCAATTTGAAAATACATTTTTTCCAATATGTATTCAAAGTGATTTTCTTCAAAATGCTTGATCATCAAAAATGTTGGCATTTCTATGAGTGGACAATGCGGACAATGATATTTTTCGGGATTGCACGATGATTCATGTTGGAGTACTTTCGAGTATTCAAGAAGTTGTTTGCATCCGTCCAGGCGATTGACACATTTGAACAAACTTCGCTCTGCTACTATTCCAAATAATGAAACTATTCCACCATCGTCATTGTGTGAACACCTACCACACTTTCTTTGTCCTCCAGGGTACACTTTCACTGGCGCAACTGACAAAAATTTAAAGCACGAGTGGCAAATCAACCTCTCCAAGACTTCACCGGGAATTATGAAATCTGACATATTATTTTAATTTATGCCTGCCTGTGGAAAACTTTCTTACCAATGAACAGTTGAATATACGATTAATTGGTAGGTATAGTGTACCGACGATATTTCAATGCTATTTTTTTTAGGAACAAAAGAAGTTTTTAGACCAGTCATTGGAAACCAAAATAACGATACAATCCCATTCGAGGAAAAGGTTTTTGTCAGTTATCTTTGGTATCGAACATCGAATATCATATATACTTATTAAGAGGTTGACACATATGGAATGATCCAGCACGCCCTCCAAAAGTGCCAGGGCTCCGGAGACAGGGCCTGACTAGAAAATTCCTAACGGATGAAGAAAATTATAATAAGCAGGGAGGGCCAACCACCATCCAAGGCTTTGGTGAGTTGCTACACCACTTTCCTGAGCAACAGGTGCAAAACCGGACCGGTAACCAAGGCGCACCCTGGAAGAAATACTCATTCCTTCTGATGTCGGCTGTGGGTATACTAGGCTAACCCCACGGTATAGGAATAGGGGGTCATAGACAAGATGGCGGAGCCCAAAACGAAGGATTGCCACTTTACAACGACCGCATTGAAAACGGACGCTTCAAAGACGGTGAACCAAGGAACGGTCTTCTGCATTGATATGCGAGCAGTGATACCGGTCAACAAAGTGTTAGATATGCCACGTGTCGGTTTGGCTGATTAGGAGGCCCGCACATCATACCACCAACGGAAGGCATCAGAATCCGCAGCACTGTCTTGATAGGACACGAATGCTAGTGGCTGCAAAAAAGTCACTAGTGAGACGGGCGAGAAGCATCGTGGAAAACATGAAGTTTCGCGATAAACATTCTCGACTATTCTAAGAGCCTCCATATGTTGTGGTTAACTCGCTGGCGGCTGATCGGGTGGAAACCTGAAAGAACATATATGTTTTTCTGCAACCACTCAATGTTGATACTCCAGCCCTAGCGCAGTTCGAAGCTTTCTGCACGAGGCTTTGTGAGCCAAAGCTCAATGAACTGCGCAATCTGTTAACTCCGGAAGAAGTTCGACAGGCAGTCAAAGGCTTGAAGAACTTTTCTACTCCAGGCCCTGATGGGCTGACCATCTAGTAATAGTTTTCAACTCATGGCTAGATGGAAAGCAGCAAATTCCGGATTTGTTTGTCGAGGGACGAACGGTGCTAATCTGATCCGAAGAACTACAGACCGATAACATGCTTGAATGCATGTTATAAGATGTTTAACCGCATCTCGTACATGCGAATACTCCCCGCAGTTGAGTCGGTGTATGAACGGGTATATGTGCAAAGAGGGTCAAAGAAGGGGGTTGCTGGCTGCAAGGAGAACCTGGTGATTGACATATGCATCACGAGCAGTATAAGTGTGACCTTTCAAGGCATTTGATACAACATCGCATGAGGTCATCATGCATTTGCTCAGATGCCTTGCGGTACGTGATAGAACTGTGAGATGCATTGAACAGCTGATGTCGCTCTGGAGGACTCGCTTCTCCATAAAATCTGGTCAAGTCAGAGTCCAAACAGACCAGGTTATTTCTAGAAGAGGCGTGTTTCAGGGAGACTCCCTCAGCCCTCTTCTCTTCTGCATCTTACTACTGCCATTGTCCGTTGCACTACGGAAAACCCGCGGATACAGCTGCGGCACCCCCAGCAACCGATAGCATAGGGTAACCCGTCTGTTTAAGATGGATGACCTCAAACTTTATGCCTCCGAAGAGAAGGATCTTCATCAAGGTTGATGCAAGAGTACACGCATGCTATCAGAATCGAGTTTGGGATCGACAACTGTGCCACAGTTCATCCCAAAAGAGGACTATGCGAGGAATATGGAGAGGACGTTCAGCTTGTGGACGGAAGAATCCTACATCATCTGGATGCCGGAGACCTACCTAGGGTTGGAACAACGCCACACCCAAGACGTAGCTACTGTCCAAAACTCTCTCCGCGGCAAGTATCAGCATAAACTACGACAGATCTGGTCATCAGAACTGTCTGGAAAAAACAAAGTTGCTGCAACTAATATGCTTGCCGTTCAGATTCTACTTTAATCCTTTGGAGTCATGAAATGGACCCAGGATCTGCGAAAAATCGATGTTAAAACTCGCAGCATCCCCATTGGAACTTGCATCTTGAATCGTTCGTTCCGCGGTTATACTTCCCCCGACAACAGGGAGGCCGTGGACTTTTGGGTTTGGAGTGTCTACACAACAGAATGGTGCTGGATGGAGCCTATAAAGTCATTAAGAGTTCAGATCCCCTCCTCTGCTTGGTATGCGATCATGAAAAAGCAGAAATTGGAGCATTTCTTTTCATGGCAGCAACCCGTGCAGCCGATGAACTCGGTCTCGTATGCGACGCTGAATGGACGAACCCAAACTTTGTCACCGAGTTGGAACTTGTTCAGCAGAAATCCCACGTCAAAGCTGCGGAGAGTGAGAGGCTACTAGCTACATAAGGATAAGCCAATGCATGGGGTCTTCTTTAAGAACATTGAAGACCTTGGCTTATCCAGAAACCTGACCTTCGCTTTCCTCAGTCGGAAACCGAGGAATAGATAACGGCCTGCCAGAATGGTGTCTTCAACACCATTGTCTACCGTAGTCGCCTGATGGGTATAGAGGTCCCTGACACTAGATGCAGAGCGAGTTGTGGGGCAGCTGAGACCATAATGTATTTGCTGTCAGCTCGTCCAGCTTATGCGGTCTCAGCCTATATCTACAAGCAGGTGTTGTGCTACTATTTACGACACTCGTACGTTGTAGACGAGACACCGGTGTTGCCTTATGCTCCGGGGGATATTGAGTCTGTTGTGGAGAATGAGAAGTGCTACTCATTCCCGACCCTCAGGCAAATACAAGCCAATAAGCCATGTACTAAAAGCTACACCAGCATTTATGGCACACTCCAAAAAAAATTATTATACAATTTTGTACACATTTATTACAAATTTGCGTCCCATCTAAAAAAATTTTTACACTCCCCGTTTTCTGGGAAATGAGCGTGGGCTAACTTTAAACTAAAACTGCACCACGAACTTAGAATTTTTTAAAAATACGCAATTATTGTTGATCGAAAGGCTGCTGAAATTTCTTACACATCAATTACAAATCATTGACGTGTTGAAAGTTCCAATATTTTGATCCCCAAAGGGTTAAATATCCCTCAATTATAAATAAATCCCCAATAAATACCTACCCAACGTGGCCAGTGCCAGCATTTTCCACAAGATTGTTTAAAATTGATCTGCAAACTATCGAAGAGTTGAGAATTACAAAATGAAGGACCCCCAAGGTGTATACAGTGTGTCAATTCAAGTTGGCGACATACGGAACACCTTTTTATTATTCACTTTCGGAAAAAATTTAATTCCCTTGAAATGTTCTGAAAATTCTAGTACTTAATTTTGAATGATCAAATCGTGAAACTTGTCAGCTGTATACGAGTAGAGTAAAAAAATATGAATTCGGTAATAGAGTGAAATACTTTTATTTTTGGCAATATCGAAGACTGCTTTGATGAAAAATTGTTAAGAATTGAAACTCACGTTTAAATGTGCATTTATATCCATTCAAATTACGACGAGTGGGCTGTTAATAAATAGTTATGACACGATATGATGGGATATTCTACTTGAACTGCATTTCATAGAATATTAGAATTCTTTACAGTATCCCACATGCTTCTACAGAGTATCGTTTGGTGCGTATGGACTATATGAAACAAAAAAATTTAAATTTTGAAAAGTGGGCTGTGTTAATAAATAGTTGTATCACGATATGACGGGAAATTCTTCTTAAGTGTCCTTTTGTGCGTATGGACTGTATCAACTGTGGGATACTGTAAATAATTCTAATACTCGATAAAATGCAGTTCAAGTAGATTTTCCTATCATATTTTGATACAACTATTTATTAACACAGCCCACTTTTGAAAATTTTTATTTTTTTGGTTGATATAGTCCATACGCACCAAAGGACACTTAATAGAAGCTTGTGGGATACTGTAGTTAATTCAAATACTCGATGAAATGCAGTTCAAGTAGAATTTCCCGTCATATCGGATTCGGATTCGGAATCAGCTCGTTGAGATATATTTCAGGGTAGGTACTTTGCGATATCTCGCAGAATTTAAATGAAATAATCGGTTTCAATACCCAATAAGGCAGTATTTGAATTTAATCGTCTGTGAATCTCTTAAAAATGTAGAACCAGCTGGTATTTTTACATTAGAAAGTAATTTCACTAAGAAAATATTGATTTGTGGATAGGTGCATATTTTCGATTAATAATTTTCTGAAATATCAATTAGGTATTCAACGAAATTTATTTTTATGTAAATATTTGGAATCAGCTCGTTCAGATAATTTAAAATATTTTCGAAAATTCGATTTATTTTATTTAGTTTTAATTTTGTATGCTAAACTTGAAACTAAGCTTGAACAAATCATATATTTTTGAAATCAACATGAAATTTTACGTATATAGAGCAAATTTCAAGTAAAACTGATATTCAACTACTTATTACTTACTTAGTATTTCAATTTATTCAATTATGGTGTTCGCAAAATTGATCTATCTTTGACCGCTCTGTCCGCTCTCCAGTTGAAAAGTTGATCTCTAGTTGCAAGGAGGTGATTTTCTCCTTAAAATACAATATTCGTGAAAATTATCGTTATTTCGTTAATCCGCCATCAAGAGAAAACAAATTATCTGGATTTTCACTTGCCACTAGAACTAACCCCAAAACTGAAAACAGAATAGGCGTAAAAAGACGAGAAATGTCAATTTCACATGTTTCGCCATCTGTTTGAGAGGGGATGAACTAAATCTTCGATTAGATAGTTTGCTCAGACATCCACTAGATGGCAATAATGGTAGAAAAATCATAAAATGATGGTTTACTTTTGGTACGTACCATTGTATATATAGCCGAATTTCATACCAAGTATATGAACTCGTGACATTCAAAGAGTCAAACGAAGACATTTTCTACTACGAGTTCTTCAGACAGAGATGTGTGAACTGAAAACATGCATTTTTCAAATGACCAATTTTGACCATCACGTGACAGATACCCCAGACACAGTTTATAGCTAAAAGAATCAGTTCGCTCACTCGCCGCCATCTTGTGTACAAGATAGAATAAGCGCAGGGGAAACATATTCGGGTTGCGCAATAGATTTGCACACAAACTTACATAGTTGTCCAGTGTACTAAAAGTATTCAGTTTCCAGAAGTATATAAATTTCGCCTGATTAATTTTTCATTGAAACGATTTCTGGGCTACTATAGGAAACTGCAAACATACTTCTTTATTCATGAAATACCATTATTTTTCTAGGCAATTTTCAGAAAATGAGAGCAACATATGCAGCTCAAGTGTTCAGTGCCACTGTTTCTGCAGGAACAAATGCTTGTTTATCTTTCAAAAAACTCCCATTAGCAGACTTCAAGACAGTTGAATTCATAGAAAAAATTGATAATTTCTTTGATCTATTCAATTCATCAAAAGTCCACAAGGCATAATCCTTCAATAGGACTTTCATGGGGACAGATACACAAACTAAATTTCCTAAAGATATGTTGGCGTTCTATGAATCACTTTGTTGTCTAACGAAACAAAAATATAACCAAAGGGATGAAATTTATTTTTGGGTGGGAATTGTCAATCTCGGCCTTTTTGCAAATGTGGGATGTTATAAAGGAAAACAAAATTCATACAAGAAGAATGAATCAGGCCTGTTTAGAATTTTTTTCGGTAAAATCAGGCAATAAAGTGGAAATTGCGGAAATTCTATACCCATACAATTTTAAAGGACATTTAAAAAAATGTTTGCAAGTAGCTATTTGGATAATTCCGAAGGAACAAACTGCCTTGATTTTGATTCAACAACCACGTCAATTGAATTCTCTCAAAGTAGAAGAAAACGACTACATCAACCTCAATATAACATAAAGAATGATTTCGTTCCGTTTAAAAAAAACACAAGTGAAAAACATATTCGAATCGAAATATGGCATGAACAAGCCGACTCAAACGATTTACAGTTTTCGCAGGGCTCATCCAAATGCCAATAATGATTCATTTGACAACTTAAAAATGCTTGATACTATTTTTTTTTGTGATATATACATGCCCTTGAAAACTGTTCTTGTGAACTTTTTGAAAATTTGGCCACAAAAGAAGGTATTGGATAGAATATTAAAAATTGTCCTTCAAAAATTGATTTCTGTAAGCCTTGTCAAGACTTCTCAAACTATTACTCATTGTCACTTTTAACGAGAGTTCGTATTTCTTGTACTATTAAATTTCTATATTAGAATAAAGTCCACAGGTAATAAAAAAACAATCATAAACTGACTATTTTAAAACATTATTAGTTTATGTATATGAAAACTCATTTATCTACATTCAGTTATTTTTAATGTTTACGAATATTGCATTTACCCCAATATTTACGAACTGCTTGTTTATCTTTCTGGACCGTAAAAGTGCCATTTGGTTTACCACATTCAATAGGACTCTATAGTTTTTATTCAAGATCAAGATCCTGACATTGAAAAAATGTAGATATCTTCTCAGTGTTTCGAAGAAGTTGAAATAATTGTGAATGGAAAATTGAAATACTTTCTCCTATAAAATTACAATTACTAGAGTGTGGTAATCACTAATATTGAAATAAATCGTGTCATAAGAAATTTCTCATGTTTCTTTAATTCATTAACTTATATATGTTCTCAAAATTAGCTTCTGAATATTTAATTTCGATACGTCATCGTCAGCTAGAATACACTGATCGCAAAACTTTTCCGACATATTCAAAGTAACAAAAAAATGAGTAATATTTCCATCACAAACTCCTACCCAATTTTGAAAGAAGACAGTACAATAACCACAAAACTTTGTTGCCCTTTAAAGTTTTTGTCACAAAATTTGGTATCTTCCTCAAAACTTCTAGATTTTCAGAAATTTTTTAATAGGTAGCCCATAATGCATACATTTTATCAATTGAATGATATTAAAAAACAATAATCTGCAATAAAAAAACAGACCTCAATACGGTCAAAATATCCACAGTTTAGGTACCTATTTTTAGTTCCAGCAGTGTATCCATTTTTATGTTGAGCATTGTATGAATTGTAAGCGCCTGTATGCGCCAGGGATAAGGTTACAGGTTGCGCAGTGCACAAACGTGCACAAAAAGATCAAAGTGCCGACGCCAAGTGAGCGAACTGATTCTTTTAGCTATAAACTGTGCCCCAGACTCAAAAGATTTAAACATCAAGAATTCGGCTAATGTAGTTAAAGAATATGAAAAATATTACTTATGTTATATTAATTGATCTATGGTGTATTGGTCGAATCATTGGAAAATGTGGAGATATATGTTTGTCATAAAATTCCTCAAATAAACTTTTGGAGTTTTCACTAGGCAAAAAAAATTATATCGATACCATCGAAAGGCAGCATAATAGAATAGCACGTATTTTACGGACTATGATGATATCCTAGTTAGTACTCAATGATAATGAAATTAACAAACTAACTACTAACACAAACCCAACTGTGTTGTACCGGGACCGTTGACTTAGCCACTGCTAGGTATGATCTTAAACAACCTTGTCAAAATAATAAAAACCGCTTATTAATGTATGTCTAGGTATATTATAAAATAACTCACCTTGTATGGTCATACACGATAACTTATTCGTTATACTTGATGTGATGTTGGAAACATTATTATTTTCACTTATCCTGAGAACTAAAAGTCCTGCTTGTGATTGTATTCTTCTAAAAACTTGCTGCAGAATATTCATAATTCCTGGATTACCGACCACGCTAAGACACAGGCACTAGGGAATTAATAAGATTGTTTCAAAAGAATATTCACAAATGTTCTACAAATTTGGAGGTTAACTATCGCCAACACAAATAGTAATTGCAACGTTGCCGGACTGTTGTTACGTTGTGACTAATTTTGTTACTCTAATCCCACTGTAATAGTATATTTTGAACAAGAGATGAAAATGTTTTTTTTTTCATGAGGTGAGAGTTTGTCCACGAGCGAAGCGTAGCGGAGCGAGTGTGGCAATCTCACGAACGAAAAAAACGTATTTTATCTCGAGTATGAAGTGCTATATTTACTACAATAGATGTTGTTTATAAAATACTGGAATTTCTCTATCAGAGTCCATTTCGATTATATTTATAGAAAGAAGTTCAAATATAATCGTGAAAATGTTTCTAAACTGATAAACGAAGAAGTGACGTTCATTTGCTGATTCATGTGCCAAGTAGTGTCATTAGTGTCAAAAATCCATCAAATTGTTATGAATATATTTCCATCGGGTCGCATGATAATTTTCATTTGCTTCATTTCCATCTCCCAGCAGTGGCGCAGCCAGGGAGAAGGCTTTGGGGCTGCAGCCCCCCCAAGCAAGTCACCAAAGTCACCATTATCGTTAAAAATCTATTGACCCGTTGCTTCTTTCCAGAATGTGAAAGCAAAACAATCAAACAACCTCGAAACATTTTCCATCTGAAATATACCTATATATAAAAAAAAAATATTTCAAGGACCATTCAAATCTAATTTCCACATTCCCATTCAATAAAACTATTACTGTTTTCGTATTCCTTTTATTGCTGCCGCTGTCGGCTATCGCCTTTGAGCTTTTGATGAGTAGAATATTTGCCGCTTACCGCCAATAGTAACGCCGATACCGTGTTCTTTCTCTCAAAATGTTTTTAATAGTAAGCGATTAGCGGTAGAAGAGTACCGGAGCTCAAACAAGACAGTATTTTATGAATAGATTTGACACAGAATCACTTTTTGTGTTGCTTGTCCTGTTTTTGTAGTTACGTAAGTTTATATTATATTATAAAAAAGTTTTTCGAAAAACATGTGTTACTTTATTGCATAGTTACTGAACTACCTCTGACTTAGAAATGAATAATGAAATAATGAAAGTGAGAGTTGTTATTATATGATCCAGGTCTTGTTCAGCGGGCAGCCCCCCCCCCCAAACTGAAATCCTGGTTGCGCCACTGTCCCCCAGAATATAAATTTTTTCAATCTTCAGATTCCAGGTCAAGTTCGGTTTAAGCGTTTCACGTCAATTACTTCTTCATGAAGGCTGGATGGTATCAAAATGTCTACAAGTAAAAATTCGATTTCACACTTTCCATTTTCATGTAGGGTATGGTTGAATACAAATTTGATTATAATTTTCTTTTATTCTTTTCATCACTTTTTGGTATTGATGATAATACAATAATAATAATGAATAGGCATGGATCCAACCAACACCTGAGGAGACATGAGCAAAACTGGACCGGCAAAACAGACGCACTCGAGAGGGAAAGAGCAAAGAGTCTGATGTCGACCGTGGGCACTAGGGTTACTACCCGGTATGTCCAGACACTCGGTTCCAAATGAATGAGGCTAAGACCCCATCGTATATTAGTGGTGAGGCCACAAAAATAATTAATTGAATGGACTAATCAATTGAAGGATGATTTACTGCATTGCTATAGTGGGGCAGTGATCCCATCCGAAGAGACTATGTGGCTAGAATGCATGCTCTATGGCGTTAAAGACATCTAGAGCATGTCGCCTTTTCCATCCAGAACCTAAGGGATTATGTAACCCACCTCCGGGGCTATGTCAGAGCTCCTTCTTAGCCAGTTAACTCAGTGGCAAATATGCTATGAGTCATTCTGTCTGTAAAGGAGAATCCGCATCAAATCACCAACGCAGGACATCAGAACCCGCTTCATAACAATAAGTCCCTGAAGCCACTTGGTACCGGTGAATGTGGAGATCCAAGATACAAAAGAGGTTGACGTCTGCCCTTAACGCCCGTAGTGCTGCAAATTGCAGAAAAATCAAGACAAGCACACCATACACTGAATCAAGGCTTGCTGTTCACCATCAACCAGCAGTGTTTTGATATGATACGAATGGGGTAAACATTGGAGTTTTGCGATAAACCCTTCTGCTTATTCCGAGAGCATTCACTTGTTGGGAATAATCCGCCATCTGCTGATCGAATAGAAACCTTCTGAGTATCTATGAGTTTCCGCCACTACTAAACGTATATACCTAAATGTACATACCCGAGCCGTAGCTTCGACAGGACGCTTCGTCAGCTCTAGCATAATGATCTGCGCAACCCAATTTCCTCGGAAGATGATTGACAGACCCTCAAGGCTCTAAGAACTTCGTTGTTTCTCGCTTTGATGGGTTGAATAACTACTGATGGAAAAATCACCAAGCACCCGTCACCATCTGGCTTGATAGAGGGCAACAAATTCTGGACTGGTTTGTCTTTGGGCAAACCGTGCTCATACCAAAAAGCAGATATTATGCATGAGAATACTCCACAGTAGACCTAGTCTATGAACAGATATATGAGTAAAGAGGGTCAAACTGGGGGTTCGCTGGTTGCAGAGAGAACCTGATCCGCGCAGTCTCTAAGCGTACCATTTGGCCTGGATCGATCACTGCAAGGCATTTGACAATATCGCACCTCATCATGCATTTGATCAGACGCCTTGCGATACCCTACCAAATTGTTAGATATATTGGACAACTGACGCCGCTCTGAAGAACCATAAGATCTGACCAGTTGGAGTCATAATAAGCAGGTTATCTTAAGGAGGGAAGTACTTATCTTCTGTACCTACCTATGTACGTTATACGTTGCATTAAAGAAAACCAGTGGGTACAACTGCGGCATCCCCGGCAACCGGAAGCAAGATAGGGTCACCTATTCATTCAACATGGATGCCTATATGTTTCTGAAGAAAAGGATCTGCATCATAACTAAGGATGGCGGAAGGATACACGCTTGATATCAAAATTAAGTTTGGTATGGACACATATATCAGGGCTCATCTCAAAACAGTATGCGAGGAAAACGAAGTGGATGTTCAGCTCGTTGATCTTGATATCAGAGAGACGTATACTTACTTAGTGGTAAAACAATGCCGCTTTCAAGAGATAGTCACATTTGAAAAATCTTTTGGGGTAATTATCAACAAAAACTTCGACAGATCTGGTCATCAGAACTGTCGGGGAAGAACTAAGTTGCTGCAAATAATATGCTTGCCGTTCCGATTCTAGTCTACTTCTTTTAAGTGGTAATGGACTCAGAAGGATCTGCGACAATTCGACTCGCATCTTGGTGCATCTTCATAGGAGCTTGAAGATTCTTTATTTTCAATTGAGAATGTTTCTCTTTCCACAGGTGATGCCTCATATGCTCCTGGGAATAATTAGTTCATTGTGGAGAATGTAAAGTGTCGATTCTATTTGGTGGTGCTGTAGGTTTTCCTACAGCTGAAAAGTGAATACATCATCTAAAACATCAGTAAGTCGCCCCGGAGCGACATGGCAGATAATAATGATAGCCGTCCTCTACCCGCACAGGCTATGCCTTTGGGTAAACGAGTGTTTATGATGGAGTATTATTATTATTGGAATTACTCATTTATGGCATCCTTATGCAAAAACAAGCCACTAGGCCAGATGAAATCGTCCTCAACCATCAAAGTAAGATGAATATAAATGCAATTGTGTAGAGATAGGAACACATTCTTGGTGTCAATCAATATTTAATACACTTAAAGAGACTCTCCGAGCCGTTATTTGGCCCAGATTTTGATGGAAATCAAAATAGTTTCTTGACAGTATTTCAAATTGCAATGCTTAAGAACTTGTCTGGCAAAGTCATCAGAATTCATGCTCAAACAATTGTATCTACATACCTTGTCGCAGTAACCTACACACAAGGAAGACAAAAGTTAATCATGCATATTCTGAATCTTATTTGAACATGGAATTACGAAGGTTTATCGTTGGTTGTTTCAATGAACAAAATAAAGTTTTGTGATATTTTCACTGAAATGAAAATGGTTTTTGTGAATTCACAACATCATTAAACTTTGACATACGACATGAAGAAAAAATATCCTCAATGATTGAAAAAAAAAAACAGAAATAATTAGATTAAATTCTAATAATGCAATCATAAGTTATCTCTATCTCTTTCTTTCATTCTATTTTCAGTACAAAATAACAGGAGACAATCTCATGATAAAAATGAAATCTGGCAACTTTGTAAGCGGAAATCAATATCTCGTCTGTAATAGGAATGGCCGCACAATGTGGTCGCTTATGCGACTTGGTTTGTAAATCCAAGATACCTTTATACAAGGCCAATTCCCAGCACAAGAACTCTACGTAGTTTGGCTACTCAACACTAGATGGCGATACATATACCATTATTTATTTGTTGAGTTAAGTGCAGGTGATGCAAGGCATAAATTTCATTATGGTCCTAGCTATTATGAAGATTAAAACGATGCCTTCGCAACAATGTTGCAAGATAAAGAGGAAAAGCTATCTTGACTATCCTTTTTCTATTCTAGGAAAGCTATAATAAGTAATTTATTATTGCGACCTGCCTGAACATGAGTTTTGCAACAGTCTCATTTCAGAGGCTGATTCAATAAACACCATTTGATATCATATTGTTTTTATCACCTATAGTCCAGTACGTGGGGGTTTTTTGAATGCAAAAGGTGGGGTAGTAGCGATTTTTTAATATGTTGTTAAGGCTTGGCGCCCTAATGAAATATCCAAGTTTTCGACCTCGAGGCGCATGCGCTCGAGTCGTCATCTTGGATTTTAGGTACAAAAATTTAGTTTCTTTATAATAACTCAAAGACGGTGGCTTTCACGACAAAAGACGTTCTATACAAAGTTGAAGAAGACAAAATTTTCTACATATTTTGTAAGAAATTTTTTTGTAGCACACATACCTATGTTAGGAGTTACAACTCCATGAAGTTGCTGAGGGATTTCGTGATATCCCGAACGATGTAATACTTATACAACTCAATATGTGATATAATGATATTTATTTAAACGATACAAAAGTGAAAACGTCAACAACTTTTTTCTCAATTAACAAAACTTTTGTTTCTCTCCAAAACCTTAACAACCATACACACAATCAAATAGGGTGATTTCGCCAATGAAAGTTCTGATGTAGCGTATGATCCGATTATTTGAAAAAAAAAATGCGGAAACTTCATTTTGGTTGAGTTTTATTTATATTATACATTTTGGTAGGTACGTTTCGATGGTCCGGGTAGGATATTATCGGTGTTCTGGTCGTAGTTGTCTGTGGCCTGGTCGTAGTTTGGGTTCGTAGCCTGAAAAATGTCGTCATCCTCGTCCTCGCTTTCAATGCGGATTTCCGGCATATTTCCGCAAGATTGTCCGTAGCAGAAGCCACATACAACCGAACATTTGGGCCCAGCCTGTCGGCAGCTGCATGCCCCACCACACCCTTTTTTGCAGTTACAAGATACCGTTTTTAATAAGGAATCGGGAGCTGGTTTTTCCGCCAGTGTTATGGGTGTGAGCCCGTGAACGCCATGCTTCCAACCCCAGTCTTCAGGATTTTTCTCTATGCCTCTCCATTTCTGTACTTGCTGGTACGTCCTAAAGGCGTGGAATTGCGCCGCGTCTTTTGTAGGTGGCAAAGAGGCAAGATTAAATTTGCTTTTCAGCGTAGATTTGGCAAAGCGTTGGAGACGAATCTCTTCCAAACTATCTTTATCTATGTTGCCACCATATATATGCCACAAGAAAGCGTACCTACTCCGGCCTGGGCAATCTCCTCTGGCATGGCATCTTGTTTGTTGAAAAATTTCAACTATTTCATGAACCGCTCTGTTCCTTTTCATCAGCGTACAAAATTTAGTTTTTTCTTGATTGAATAGGGATGACGTAGTGTCACAACCACTGAAGGCGTGCAAGAACAGAATGTGCTCGTAGAGATATAATGAGACTATGAGAGAGCTTTGGAAGGAGGGAGTCAATGACCTATTTCAAGGTCAACTATTCGTGTCATGTTACACACGCTTCCGGTCATTTAAGAGGGAAAACAAAACGGATATGAGGGATTCAAAAGTTTTCGTTTTGCGTTTACAGATCGTCTATGCAGTCCCGAGTGCGATTTGAATAATATACGAACAATAATGATTTTAGATGGAATATTCTGAGTTTTAAAGGGTAATAATAATAATGATGTTTCGAAAAGTAGGAAAAAAAAACATGGTAGTTCTTAACGTATAGAGGGTGTCTCATTAACGTGTTGGAAGGAGAAAAACAACAGGGTGTCTCTAAAAATGGTTGTACAGGGCGTCTCAAAGAACACCATTTAAGAGAAAAAAAACATGGCTGCTGCTTGTCACCGTGCTATACCGGGTGTACCGACATTTAAGAGAAAAAACATGGCTGCCTATGTAATTTGTCGAATGTAAGGCGGGAAAATGGACTAAAGGAAAAACGTATCATTGGGGATATGAGGGATTCAAAAGTTTTCGTTTTGCGTTTACAGGACGTCTATGCAGTCCCGAGTGCAATTTGAATAATATACGAACAATAATTATTATAAATGGAATATTCCGAGATTTAAAGTGTGATAATAATAATGATGTTTCGAAAAGTAGGAAAAAAACGTGTCGGAAGAGGAAAAACAACAGGGCCTCTCTCAAAATAAAGCGTTTAGGGAAAAAACATGGCGATTGCTCGTCAAATGGAATACCACGGTGGAAAATGAGTAATCTCGGTGGAAAATTTGGCATTAAACGAATACAGGGAGTCACAAAATGAATTGTTTAAGAGAAAAACAAAAACAACAGAATTTCTCAAAATACATCGTTTGAGAAAAAAACTTGGTAGCTCAACGGATGTCTAGCGTTTCAACGTGCGATCTCAATGAGGATCGTATACATGGTGCCTTAAAATACAGCATATGAGAAAAAAACACGGTATTTTAGCGGGGGTCTCGCGTTTCAACGTGTGATCCAAATGAGAAACGTATACAGGGTGCCTCAAAATATACAGCATATAAGAAAAAAAATTATGATGGTTCAACGGGGGTCTAGCGTTTCAATGTGCGATCCCAATACAGTGTCTCAAAATACATCGCTTCAGGAAAAAAAACGTGACAGTTTAACGGTGGTCTAGCGTTTAAACGTGCGATCCCAATACAGGGTGCCTCAAAATATTTCATATAAAAAAAAACATGTCGGTTCAATAGGAGTCTAGCGTTTCAACGTATGACGCTAATGTCAACAAGAAATATATGTGAAGTACATTTTCGATTTAATTATTGGTAAATATACGATTTAACGAAGTATCGGATCTCTACAAATCATCGATAAATAAGCTTTTCCGGTTTGTAAGAATTGATATAAAAGAAAACTAATGGTGAATTCGAATTGCCCACATCGAGGACAGTCCAAATCTGCAATAAGATGGCTACTTTCGATTTCCACTTCCAGTCATCCGATTTCGATAATTTTGTCAACTATGGATTCGTCTCGATGTCAAGAAACATATTCGTTCAAGGAACATATTTTTCTAAGCCAAAAGGTTATAGGAGGCTAACTTCGTAATTATTGAAGGTACAACGGTGTGCGGGTAATCAACAACAAAACTTTTATTAGAGATTGGGAAAATGATCGAATTTCGACAGTGGTAGCATGTATGTGAACGTTTTGCGTATGTTTATCTGTTTTTTGATTTCGTTTTCGTATTCAGACGTAAACTAGAGGAATTTGAGAGACGTGTTAATGAATTAAGTTGAGATATTCGATTCTATAAAGAAAAAGAAAATGTGACGAAGCAGTTGAATGATTTAACTATATTCAGATCAAATTAATCAATCATGATATGCCGTAAACGAGATATCCGTTACACCTGCCACTGAACTAAAGTGGTTCGGAATCCATTTGTACGTATGCTGTAGGTCCCGGATCTCCCTTGCTCGCACAAGCTCTGCTCTTCAGGGGTTTTCTCCAAAAAACCTGGGTGATTCGTAAAAACAAATTTTGTTTTAACATTTGTCAACACAATATATTAATTGATATGAATTTTACTTGTAGTGTGACTCAAGGTTCAGTTTTCTTAGCATTTTCATGGTGTACCACCGGGAACAGTTTTTCAGGCTGATGATTTAAATATATACCAAAATGACACATTTCACTTCAAAGTTTTTGGAGTGCCTTATTTTTTCATCATTTATAGAACATTCAGTCAATATTATATTTCTTCATGTATATTATAGATTTGAAAATTTATCATAATTCATTTCCCCCTGTATATACCTTATTATTAGCATGCGGGTTAAGTTGTCGCTTCATAAGCCAACGAGCATGAGTTCGAAACTCAGCTTTGCTACCGGTCTCGTGCATGGCATATCACACATATCAAAAGGTAAGGGCTACGTGTCTTCCTATAGCTCGCACAATCTCTGACTTCTGAGGGTTGCACGTAGGGGTGGGTCTTCAATTTCTCAGATTTACAACTCACTCTGTATAAAAATTATGTATGATAGTGAGTGTATGTTTTTTCTTATATCAACTCATTACAGCCTTTTATTTAGCATTTTTCTGCAACTTTACTAGGTATGTCTTCATGTAGTATACCTAAATCATATTAGAACTTTTGTATCATCTACTCATACTAGAAATTAATTGTTTTGGCCGTGTATTTCAAGTCACAATATATTCTATATATTTTCAATAATTAAGCCTCTTCATATGTCATATTCTTAATTTTGTCATTCACTTTCATGTTTTCAACCATGTTTAATTCCCCATCTCCACCCTCTATACACGTAATTTTTTATCATACCCCATTTTCAATCAACTGTACCGTCTTCTATTTCTTAGATTTACTACTCAATCTGTTTGAATATTTAATTAATAGTGTGTATTTTTTCTTCTCATATCAAACCATAAAGCCTTTTATTTGATTTGCTGTTTTCTCAACGAGTTCATGACGTCTTCATTCTGTACCTACCTACTCGTCTATGCATAGAACTTTTCTATTATGAACACTTGAAATAAATTTTCGATCGCGTATTTTATAGTTAGACACAATTCATTTGATACATCCCTATACCATACATTTTCGATAATCAAGCAAGCCTCTGTATATATTCATGCACATATTATGTCACATCCTTAATTTTTCTAATCAATTTTCATTTAGGTATTCGAATTTTTCAGTCTCCTCTTCACTCTTTATATAGGTATTATGCTAACAAAATAAAAGTGTTCAAAATTTATTCTTACCAATCAACCTTGTTTTCGGAGAGAACTCCTCAAAAGCAGAGCTTGTGCGAACAAGGAAGATCCGGGACCTAGAGCTAATGAACAAGTGGATTCCGAACCACTTTAGCTCAGTGGCATGCGGTACGGATTGAACCCAAATCACCTGGGTGAGAGGCAAACGCTCCAACACCACAACCACTTCCCTATATATTTTACTTAATCAGTGTATATGTTTTGTTCTCACTTCAACCCCAATTATACCTTTCATTTGCAAGTTCACTGTGATTAAAGAAAATTTTACATTGGCTTCGATTTTCAAATGACCCTCTATATGCATCTATATGCGAGAGATCAAAACGTTTTTCATTTCTTCAAATTTACTCTACATTTTCATTCCATTTGATTTCAGTTAACCTTCGTATATTTCTCAGGAGTTGTCTTGTTTTTCAATATAGTCATTTTACCCAAATCAATGGCACTTCAACCCCAATTAGACCTTTCATTTACCATTTTACTGTGAAATCACGATATCTTCATATTAAATTCACCCGTATATTTCTTGAAAAGCAGTCGTTTGTAATTTTATAATTGACTCTAGTCATGTACTGAATATTTTGTTCGATCATGTTCCTTTTTGCAATTTAATCGATTTTCTGATCACCCTGTACTATTTGATATTTTCTTGAATCCATTCCCAAGTATAATTTTCATTTGATTTTCTTTTCACTCTGTACTATCTGATATTTTCTTGAATCCATTCCCAAATATTATTTTCAACAAACTATCCGATGATTAAACTCTTCCGGTCTTCAAATCTCATACGCATATTTCTTCGTAGGTATTCTAATTATAACCACACCGTCACACCTGTTTCGACAAGAAATTTTGTCGACGTATGCCTTCCATTGTACGAGAGTGTGACAAATAATTATTATTGCCGCATATTTTACTTTATCGGCTCTTTTAATCTCTACTTTTTCCTTGTCATTCTGGATGACAAGTGATTCAAACTCTGGGAGTTCATTAGCGTAACATGTAAAAAGTCGAAACCTTGCTATTGAAAAATTAATGTAAAAATGAGTATTTTGTGACTGAACGAGTTTATAATCACTTTCATATCTTGAACGACTTTTCCTTTCAATTGTTTCCATGTTTCTCCTTCATATAAGACGACCGTATCGTCCACAAAACTAAAGATGGTGCCAGAGCTGTTCGAAGTAAAAATTTCGTTGATATAAATTATAAATAAGATGGGTCCCAGAACTGTGCCCTGTGGATTACCATATTCAATGGTTTCTTTTTCATCGAGTTTGACATTTATTTCGACGCGTTGTTCTCTATCTTTTAGGTAGCTCTTCATCAAAGCATGTGCTGTGCCTCTGACTCCCCCGTCATGGAGTGTGTCTAACAATCAAGAATATTGTATCGAATGCTTCCGCGTGATCCAGAAACACAGCCAATACAGGTTTACCACCCTCTAGGTTTTTATATATTCTGCATGTGATTAGGCGAATTTCATCTTGAGTAGAATATCCTGCTCTAAATCAAAATTGATCATCAAATAATGTATCGTTTTCTGATAAACAGTTTTCCTTTCTTGATTTAATGACCTTTTCGAAAATTTTCGCTAAATTTTAAATTAACGTTATTGGGCCATAGCCAGAACTTTGGATTTGTCTTCAATTTTGTAACGGGGTTTGATGACTACCACTTTGAAGGCATTAGGACATTTACCTGTTTGAATGATTATATCGATGAGCCAACTGAGAGGACCTGTTATTATCCCGCAGATATTTTGTAGGTTTCCACTGTTTTTTATATGTGCCAGGAGATTTTTGTTTTTCAAGTTTCGGATAATCATATTAATTTCACTTATATTTTTTGTTGCCGATATGTTCTTTCACAACCTTCAGCATCAAATAGATTCGATATGGTGTTCTGGTATAATTTGCCCCTTTCATTCATCGCTTCAGTGAGCCAGGGTTTTCTTTGTTGGTATGTCTTTACGATGATTTCTCAAAGTAGTTTGATATATTTTGATATTAGTTATTATTACATTTTGGCACTTATGGTACAGAATGTATGAAAGTAGATGGAAACAAGAATATTTTTTTAATAAATATGAATCACACCCTTTTGCGAAATTCCATTATTGTGGCAAAATTCGTTTTCTTCATTGACTTTGGATATTATGGACTGAGTCTCAATTTTATCGATACTATAGACTTCACTGACAATATTCGTTTCGAGTTTTCTTATTGGTATTCCCATATCCCATAACATTTATATCGATTTATATTCATAACTTGAATTATACTTGTTTTCATTTATTTATTTATTTACTCTTGGTTTGAAACTCCGCTTACATTTCTCAATTTTTTGGAGCTATGATATCCACTTATAAACCAATTGGAATTATTCACCTTCAAAAAAGTAGATGCTGTAGTCAGAGTGCTCTCTAGAACATAAATATCGCATTGTCTGCAGGTAGTCCTTCTGTCCGAATAAAACCAAAATTCTGATAGTTGGTTACAGGTAACACTTGTAAATGTATGCGCTCATTTAGTGAGGATCATTGCATACGTATCAGTCAGGAAAAAGTTGTCTGACAAAATGAGCATGCAGTGTAGGTATATATGGAAGAAAAAGAGATTGATCATTTTTCGTTACTGAACGAGCACCCATGAGAACTCTGAGCATTATGCTCATTTTCCTAATATACTCCAGTGTTCATCATAGGGACTCCTATCGAATGCTGATATTATTTTTCGATTCAGTTGGGTGAACAAGCCTTCGCTAATGAGTAGCGAGAACCAAGAAAGCCGTTGTCCCATAAAAATCGAAAAATAATTTCAGCTGCGATGTACAGAGACCATTGCAAATTAGTTCTCGTGAAGAACTTTGCCAAGAATCACGAACGTTATAGTTTATTTTGTGGCACGTTTATGGAACCATAATTCAATTTCAATCGAAATCGCCATAGTGTATATAGTGATATTATTTGGAATTATTTTAGGTAGTTCATGGCTATCTAGATCGAAAAATAAAATGTATGTTCTGGCAAATGAAATATCAACTTTAAGGTATCATTGCATTCAGATAGTTTCAAAGATTTTAATAATGTAATAATATACACGGGCTCCAATTTGAATATCAAATGTTGATGTATTTTTCAGAGAAACCGAAAGATGATATTTTTTGTTGAAATATGTCAAAAAAGGCCGTCCAGTTCCAAATTTCAGAAATCTAGCCAGAGAAACAGAGGAGAAAAGGGGGTGTACTATTCTTAAATTAGAAAGCCATTGTATTTAATAAGTTAATTTTTCAATGAAAAATGTTGTTGAATTTATAAAAAATTTACACGATCGCAATAGCAAATATTCTGGGTTTACGAAACCTTCAAACTAACAGCAAACTGATTTTATTTCTCGTGCATGTTTTGCCGTAAGTGAGAGTGTTCGAGTTTCATTTGAGTGGACTCATTATTATACATCAATGTCATGAGAGACAAAGTGGCGGCCTTTGTATCTGTATACATACATTTAAATCTTTACGTTATGTAATATCTACATATCCAGGTGAATAAACCTTGAAGGGGATATGGGATTAAATGAATATTTATCAAGGCACAGTATTCTGTGTGAGTTGAATAGTTCACAGTGGAAAATATATTTGATAAAAAGTTCAATGTACATCTCTTTGAGAAAGGTAGGAAAATAATATTATGTATTTTATTTACATTGCATGAAAAGAAACTCAATTGCGAACTAGTTTCACTGGTCATGGCTTTCTTGGGTATTAATAGTGTCACGGACGGGACAATTATTATTAATTATATTCATAATTAAGGAAGTAATGAGAACTTTATTTCATTAATTTTCACCTAATTAAAGTGTTTTCTTTTATGAAGCACTAGAGTTCATTGGCCAAAATTGCATTTCAGTAGATTGTAGAGAGAATGAGACATGTTATTCTGCTTTCGAAATTGGATGGGTGAGAAATTTATGAAACGTTCGAAAAATGCTTCGCAACTATTACAACATGTAGGTACTGAGCTTGACTACTTCATGTACAGTTCGATTATTTTATCTTTACCCGTGCGTCAACAATGATATGCATATGAAATAAGTCGAGATGGTAAAGCCAAATGACGTCTAAATGTAGAATGCCGTGGCTAATATCCCGGTAAAATTACAACGTGTGGGTAATAAGATAGGATAATGAATTACTAAACTAACATTTTCAAATTCATGGAAATGGCGAACCACCGACAATGAGAGTGTTTTTTTAGTTCCAACAGAATACCGTAGGACACACTCCTGGGTACACCCTCCTTTTCTTCTTTCGTTTTTTCCTTTATTTTCCAAATATGTCAAAAAGTGCCGTCCAGTGAGCATATTCAATGTTCCAAATTTAAAAAATATTGCTGGAGATACAAAGGCGAAAAGGAATGAATCTTTAAAATAGTTTTTTCCGTTAACCAGCTGTCGTCCCCTTACGAACGGCAGCCCACAGTAGTCGAAACTTGTGCGAGCCAGGGATTAACGAGGTCTTACCTTTTAACGTGCGATTCCTAGCACACAGTGTTTTCCTATTATAACGAATCTAGTGACACCAGGTTTAATAGGATAATGAAACATGGAGGTAGTGAGTTTACTAGAAACTTCTGACCTCCCTACTGTATTCTAATTTCAGTCACACTAATATAAGGAAGTTGTTTTATCCATACCTCCGTAGCCGTTTGAGACAAATCCATCACATCCTAATTTCATCCACATTAATGCAAGTTCTCTAGGTAATAGTTAACAAAAAAAGTTGTTCAAAAAACTAGGTTGGAGTGCTATATTTTCAAAACCTTTGCAAACATGGCAGAGTTTTATAACGACATAATGTTTCACTAAATATTTGATAACATATGTCTTTTTCAGCCATGATTATTCATTATGTATACACCTAAACGCCTGCACTGCTTTTAGTAGGTCATAATTTCGTATTTTAGTACTTTAGAATTTTAAATATTTTGTAGCTGTGATATTACATGTTATTAATTTATTATTATATTTCATAATTCAACTGTGTTTGTCAACAAGAAATTGTTCTTATGTACAATAAACATATACTTACATGACTAATACTCAAAAAAGGAATCTTCTAGACTTGGGTCTTCAAACTTTTTCAATTACCTATTCGTGCATGAATGCAAGGACCCACCCCACTAAACATAAACGACTTGCATAGAACTGTCACTAGACTTACATCACCAAGTGCAAGTTATGAACATAACTATCATCCAACTCAATGCAAGTTCTGATCAAGCTTGAAAGGGCCCTTCGACACACTTGGTTCTGTAAACTTACAAAAATGACTTTCTGGCAAGTTAACTACAAGGATTGAATACATAACTTGTATTTAAAAACTTGACAAATAGTTTATGGAACTTCGTTCCAAATCTTCTGAAAATTGTAATTTGTAAGTTTATAATAGGAATCTCATTGTGAACAGCACAGGAGAACTTTCAGATCACTTCTAAAATATGTAGATAGCAAGTGTGCACAAGAATGCCATTAGTGAACTTGAATTCGTAAACTTGCTACGCAGTTTACGAAAGTCCATTTCAAAATTCCCAAAAAATTCCATTTGAAAGTTCGTTACAAATTCTTATTGCAAACTTCAGGTGAAAATTTCTAGAGCATTTCTAAAATGTTATTACAGTATGTTCACTTGAGTTGGCGACATATTGAAAACTTTTTTATTTTACGATTTAAAAAAAAGTTATTCTTCATTGAGAATCCTGCACGTTCTCGATACCTTATATTGAATGATCATACCTTAAAATGTGGCAGTTGTAAATGAGTATAGAGTAAAAAAATATGAATTTGGTACATGTTTAATTTAAAGCACCTTTACTTGTAACAAAATCGGAAATTCAAATTATGAAAAGATGTTCAAAATTATTAATGTTCCAATAAGCAATCATATATATCTAAAAGAAATACTTCTTTTTCATATTCTTCTCCTACCAATTTCTACAGAAATTTTTGTCAAAAACTAGCTAAGCCTTTGAAAATTCTCCGACTTCATTACGACAGCCATTATTCAAATGGTAAACTTTAAAGTGTTACCGTATGAACACCATATTTAGTTCTGATCAAATTTTAATTACAATTTTCGATATTTCCACAAATAAAAGTATCCTCTAACTCGTATTTTTGACACTCTCTCAAATACGACTAACAAATTTTTGATTATTCATAATTAGGTTCTAGAACATGCAAAACTTTTCATAAAGTAACTTTTCTTCTTAAAACGAAAAATAAAAAAGTTTTTCATGAAATATTATGTCGCCAACTCAAATGGATACAATGTTGAACTACTTACCTACATAAAGTTCTATAGAAATGATCGTCAGATTTGTGTTTGATATTTATTGTTTTCTCCAAATACCATCATGTAAAATATTGAGAGTAGGCATGCAAAATTTTTCAAAAATGAACTTTATTGAATTGAAAGTATCAGACTCTAAATCATGATGTTAAACTTTTGTCATACATTTCTATTTTACATCGTAATAATGTAAAAAAAAAAACTAAAATAAAACTTCTCAAAAACTCGTGAGACTTCTTTTGCTATTGTTACTCCAATATTTATTTTCAATGTATCTTCATCAACTGTTTTTTAGCCCCAAGAAGAAAATGGAAGTTATTTCTTTCTGAATATTCTCCATTGTTAGTTCCTACATAAGATAGACGAGTTTAGGGAAAAGAAGTTTTCAATTTACAAAAAACTATTGCACTTATAAAGTGTTTAATAAAATACATATTACATTTCTATATTAATTAGGTCCTAATGTTCCTTCTGTCGTTCCTGCAAAAAAAAAGATGATATGTGAGATTGGTTCTCCTTAACATGAAAGGTATGCCAGAATGAAATTGCCAAAAGAAAATCTGAAGGAATTTCAGAAGAAAAGACTTTTTACTGAAAATATTGGGTTTTCAGTATTTCTCTATAAATATTTCTCAATAATCTTTATTTACATATTCTACTTCATAATTCATATGCTAATAACCAAACTGTCAAGTGATTTTTTTCAACTCAAGACAAATTTCTACTTCATTTGATGGTTTTTGGCAAATGAATTTTGAAACACCCCAAAAACAGATTTTGCAAAAAAACTTTGAAATGATGAAATTGGAGTTGATATCTAATTTTTAACTTTTTGGTGTCATATATTCTCATTAAAACCAATTCATATTTTGAAAGTGCACCTTGATTGTCAAAGCCAATGATATAATTAGGGGAAACAATGAATAATTACATGGTAGTTTTTCGGGTTTTCAGGCCGACGTATATTTTGAGAAGATCTCGACGTTTCGTCAAGATAGGTTTTTGCATGTTTCCAGTTACTTATTCAATTCACATGCAAAAATCTCTCTCTCTTGAGAAGTTCAACCACTCGTGTTTCGTGTTTGCGAAACGTCGAGATCTTCTCAAAATATACGTCGGCCTAAAAACCGGAAGAACCACCATGTAATTAACTATGGCCGCAAAAGCCTTTCACAATTTACAATGAAATATGTTTAAGAGCTTGTTTACTCCCAGCATCCCCACTCTTTCGAATGAGTAATATGATTATAATAATTCTACTCAATAATTATACCTAGCAGAGGACACAGACCTACATTATGTGCAGATTTTGTTTTCACTGAACGGAATAAATAATGCCAGAAGAAGTATAAATAAGCATGTCCCCCCATTGTCCTTTGCTTCATACCTTCATAGGTCTTATTGATAGTCTGATGTAATTTTAATTTCAATATTTTTAAACATACGAAACAGTGAAATTGTTCGTGAAAACAAACAAAAAAATAAGTTTACTAGTAGGTATAGTAAACTGTTACGAATGTGTTTTCCTATATACATATATCTATCTACCTACCTATATAGACATTTACGCGATGATAGCCTTCTCATATGATACACAGTAAACAAATTTTCTGCAATTGAAATCAATTCTGCATATATAACTAGGTACACTAAACAATAATTCACTCACCTTGTTATTCATTTTGAATATATATCTTCATTCTTCACATATTTCAACAATACCAACACAAATGTAATGAAGACGCGAGTGAAGCGGGATTTCGTTATACATCACTACTACACTAGTTCACCAACCACATCAGCATTAGAGCAAAAGCCAAAAGCAAATCCAAAATGGATACGTAGACGGTAGATCACGTGACCACGATATAACCATACAGAGGACGAGATCTGTAATTGGTCACAAGAATGGCGGGAAGTTTAAATGGCAAGAACAGCTGTCTTGTCATTACGTGGATCATGGTCAAATAGTTTAATAAAACCACATCATAACGTCTGTTTTGTGGATAAAACCACAGAACACTTCAAAACTACCTTGCAGAGGCGTTATTTTATGGTGGATTGTTTCAAATTGTGTTAAATAAGCCAATAGAAATGACACCACTGCTAGGCAATTTGATAAAACTATTTGACCATGAGATACGGGCTTTGTTGAGCCACCGGTGAATAAAACAATGTGCCCTTTTTTCAGTTTAATCTGTTTATTAAATAATTCAGGTCAGGTTAGGTTCGTCTAAAATTTACGAATTTTTAACTAAATTTGCTTGCAAAGGTTTTGCATGAATTTCCCAATAATTTATCACCACAAATTTACTGCAATCTTAGGATGCTGAAATAATGTACATCAAAGCTGGGATTCAACTTGGAAATGATAGTTTTGAAAAGAAAACCTTCTAAAAAATTGGTTGTAAAATCCCAAATAATTCATGACCCAAAATTTACAACAATCTTTGGTTTCAGAAATAACACATCAAAGTTTACATCAAACTTACTGATACAAGTTTTAATATGAATATGTTATACAAGTATTATTTTTAATGTGTTTTGAAAGTTAACATTTGTAATTGGTAAAAACCTGTCAGGTATGAATTTATGCCCGGAAGTATTCGGTAAGTTAGCAATATCAACTTAACGTATGCACATTTTCTGCCTTATTGAGTGAATTTTCCGTTTCAAGTTTGCATCTGCAAGGGCCAGGGAGTTCTCTGCAAGTAGTTGTAAGTTTCCATGTTTAGTGGGTACTGCATATTGATAAATAAATGAATATCTAAGAAATAAAAAACACCAGTTGAAATATATTCGGTAATGAAATACTCAACACATGATTAACAAAAAATGTATTCATACATTTATTTATGTAATGCGAGCATGTAGAACTATGTACCATTTATGAAAGTAAAAACAAAATTATTATATTTAATCACTTTCTGATTCAGAACTATCACCAATGTTTATAAAAATGGATTCAATAACCATATCACAATGGAGCTTTTCTCGTTCATACCATTTTTCAATGAGCGATTCGGTGTGTTTTACACATTTTGCCCAGGATTCAGTGTTGCACTTCTCTAATGCTTCATTCCACATACTCAATACTTTTTTATCACTGTATCCATCTCTGCCAATATGATTGTTGTAGTATGTCTTACAATTAGCCCAAATTAATTCAATAGCATTAAAGTCTGGTTGATAAGGTGGTAATCTTAATACTTCATGCCCATGTTCTCGTACCAGTTCATCTATAATATATATGTTTTCCTTTCGGTTCATCTTAGCAAATTGCAATAACCCTGGTTTTGTTAATTTCTCATCAAAATCAATATTATTTTCCTGTAGCCAACACACAATTTCCGATTACCGAGAAGTGGTAGGCTGTTTATTAAAAATTTCACTGTGGTATAGTGCATTGTCCATTATTATCAAATATGGCTCTTCCAAACTGTGAAGTGATCTACTTGGTGAACATTGCACTATTCATTTTTCTATGATAATCTAGAGTCAAAGATTTTGAACAGAATAATAAACTGGCTTCTGGAACAAACACTTTTGCAGAACCAGAATGCACAACAATAAATCGTTTACCATCATATCCTTCGGGTTTGCGTACACTTTTCACATTATCATCCTGCCAAGACTTGGTTTTATTTCCTCTAGAATAAATCCATGTTTCATCTATAAAAACCACTTCTCGTGGATATAAACTTTTTCGGTTTTCTTGGTACTTACGTAAAAAATATGATTTTTGTGAAACAATATGCGTCTTTTCAAAGTTCTTTGATTAATTATCATCTTTTTTTAATTTAAATCCCAGCTCTTTCAGTAAAACATTCGAAGATGATTTGTACATCGAAACAATCTCCTTATTTTTCAGTTCATCGTTCAAGGATAACATGTTTTTCTGGAAGAAAAAAATTCAAATAAATATAGGTACATGTCAAAATTCATACGATAGGACTGATATTATAACTGCATTACAAAAACGAGATACAAGTGAAGTTTCAAATTAAAAAGAAAACTAGATGTGACAATAAAGTTTGACGTTTCAACTAATATACATAAATTCAATGACTTTCCCCCAGAAATTTTTCCCACTAGTCAGTGTCACGTCTATCAAATGAACAATCAATATTATCTTTATTTCCCTCACCAAGTAATGAGGAGGTGTACTCACTTTTTACATACACATCGTACAAAGTATTTCGTACTGTCATTTTCTGTCCTTCAGGTAAATCAGCTGTTTTCTTTTTGAGACGACGTCTACTTTTTCCTGGAGTTGATGGAATGGGTTTATTTTCGTTTCTTATTTTGATGTTGTACACCGTTTTTCGAGATATAATTAAGTGCATCTGCAACTCTCTAAAATACAGTAAAGAAAAGACATTTCTTTTTTGGTTTTAATTGTTACCTCTTGAACAGATGAAACTGGATAAAATGGCCACCATTCGCTCTTTCCTTTTCAAAATACTCGCACAAGTTCAACACAAATTGTTGTGCTTGTGTAGAATAGTTCCAGGCATAATCTAAATCAGAAATAAAATTATGAATGTTTTTGACCTGTATTTATAGATTTAGGTAATGCTTTTTTCTCTCAGTAGGATTTCCACACTATGAATAATTGTTGTGTTAATATCCCGGTAGTACGGAATTATAGTCATAAATGTCAATTGTGAGGTTAACAATTTTGAAGATCAATTGTGAATAAAATACGTTGTATTGTACTTACTTTGAAAGTAATGATTCCAAGAGACGTTTATCTTTGAAAAAAACTGTTTTTATAATATATTCGACTGCAAAACTGGCGACAAACAATACCCCAATGACAGAAAACAATTAAAAAAAATTGTTCAAAAATTGTTTTTTTCCGTTAACCAGCTGTCATCCCCCTACGAACGACAGCCCTCAGAAGTCGAAACTTGTGTGAGCTAAGGATTAACGAGGTCTCACCTTTTAAGGTGTGATTCCTAGCACGAGACCAGTGACCATGCTGGGAATCGAACCCACATCCATCTGATTGATAGACTAGTAAAATAAATAAATAAATAAAGGTTTATTTCCATAGTTCAAATTGACTTCTACACAAAATTTGGTATAATCATCACTCCGGAGACTCATCTTGCCGTCGCCCAAAGGGTTCAGGAGAGGAAGAGGTTCGGGAGGACGCACTGAAGGCCGCCTCCCTCATCCTCCGACCATTTCTGGACGAAGGATGAGGGAGCGCCTGTGCCAAGGGGTGCATAGGATCCCGGCGAAGGGACGCTTGCATCCGCCCCCGCTGATGGTGGCGGTGGGTCGAGTATTCCAAATTTATGCGGGTGTGGTTCGTATAATCCATGCCTCCTGCAAAGCTTATGCATGTCGTTCAGTTTGCCTTCTATGCAGAAAATGCTTTGTCTAAGGTTTGGTCAGAGGTGGTTGTTTCGATGATGTCCCGGAAAAGGCTGTTGCAAAAAACCGGGTTGATAGACTAGTGCTCTACCATCATGACCACTGCGGCCCATGACGCCAATGACGCAATTGATGGTACATGCTAGCCAATACAATGTTTTGCAAGTTTACTTAGTTGAAATGTAAAAGACTGTCGGTTTTATGGCTATCTCTTTTGACTGTTTTGAGTTATAATCACAATACCATAATTCATAGCTTAGAAGACAAATGTTAACGAACTTTGATTTGCTCATAGCGGTTGTTAGAAAGAGATGTTCGATAGAGGGTGTGTGATTTCTTCGATCATAAATTGATGACGCACGGGTAAAGATAAAATAATCGAACTGTATTTAATTTCATTGTATATGTGTGTCAACATCATTTTGTAAATTATTCCGTTATTTGTTTCTACGTATGACTTCGTTGATATTATTCGTTTCATGTATTTGAAACTCTGTCACCAGTGGTGGTGCCACAGAAGGGCAATTGGGTCATTATGCCCCTCCTGCCATTTGGACAATGATGTTCTTAGCGCCCCCTTCGACTTAAGATATCATATCTATGCATTTTACTGACTGCTCGGCGCCCAGCGATGGTGTGCCCTTATGACTTTAATTTCCGAGAACCGACACTCATCGCACTATTCGAACTTTGTTCAAATTCATGCATTCACTCTTCCTGGATTCTGTGCTACCAAGTGCTCCTTTCAAGAGCAAGAAGCACTTCTACCGGTGTTATCATCATTTGAGTGGGATAGGATAACTTTGATGTTGCCTGACCTATCCTAGCACTGATTGGAGGTAAAAACCTTGAAACATGTCATTATATGCAGGTGGTTTAATGGTTATTCACAACCAGATGGGGGATATTATTCAACGCATAATTACAATTAGCACTTGCAAAAGTGTCCTCTTTGAGAAACATTGCACAAAATCGTGTCAGATGTAAGTACTTCAATATCCATAAGGAAAAGTTGTTGTTTTCTGCCAGATATTTGCCTCATATTTTTCATTTCCAGAGAATGTGTGGAGAGAAGGATATTCCTACTTCGTCGAAATCATTCGTTTCATTCATGAGGCGATATCCAAGGGTCTGTAATAGTTTGTATGAAGACAGACACTACTGACAATGGAGAAGTTTCGTACAAAGAGATTTCAAAGTGCATAAAAGTATAAGTAAGTTATTTTTAGACAAACCCTACTGAAAATAGAGAAGCTTACCATGTTGAGTTTTTTATCACTCTTTAAAATATATAAATAAAAATGTAGGTGACTTTTCTTTCATTCGCCAAATAAAATTTTTTTTTAGAAAATAATAATGAATATCTGCTCCTGCACTACTCTGACGACGTACCTTGTGTTAGTTTGAACCCAAATTAATTTCGAGAACAGCGGGTTATATCTAGCAACATCACATATTCTAATTATGAGAAATCAAAAGAATCCCAAGTAATAGGGATATTCGCTGCCAAGTATCCAACAGAAAACAACTTCTTCCTCCTATGACCGTGCAATTACATCTGTTTAATACTTCACAAAGTTTTCTACTAGATCTACCTTGTAATTTTCTCTAAATATCAGAGCTGAAATTAATTTATGATGATTCGATGTAACTGGGGGATAAAAGTTTCTCTAGAACCGAAAGTTTGAAAGTGATATCCTATACATTCTGGTATCTTCGTCTTTCTACCAAATAATTTTATTTCAGGAAATTTTGATTTATGTTTTGTGTTCCAAAATATTCTCAGAAGTTGAAAGCGATTTGACAAAAAGATCACCACTTGAACTTGGTTTTGTCTCATTTCCTGAAATTGAGGAACCTAAAAGACTTGTTGCTGTCAACAAGCAAAACGTAAAGACCAATAATAATATAAGCAGGACTAACCCTAATTCCAGAATATCTCATTCTCATGAATGGATACCAGGTGAGTACGAAACAAGATCTACAATAATATTTTTATTCATCAATAAATAATATTGTTTGAGAGAATGTGCAAAGCATCAACAACATTGCCAGTTCACGTACTTTTAATGAGAATTTATTATTAATATTTTATATTGTATACCTACAGTTCTATAATAACAGCCAAAATTCATCAATTTTCAGTTTGTCCGGTGCATAAAGTTCACGTGTTGAATATAGTTCAAAGAAATATGGAGAATACAGTACATAACAAACTGATAGACTTCTGGTACGAACCACACAAACGAACTTCGATTTCGTAAAAGCTCAGTTGGCAACACTGCATGTGTAATCGCCTTGATATTTAAGTTCAGAGCCGGACTTGCAACCTTTGTGTCTAGCTGTGTCCTAGGTAGGTACAGTACATATTTCAACATATTACGCAATTATATTGATTCATCATCCAGTTCTGGACTTAGTTCATAATTTCACGTTATCGATTGTAAACGTTGTATACTTCAAAGAAAAACATTATTATTAACTTGCTATTACATTTTCAAGGCAAATATTCAGCCCTATGCTGTATCACTTCCGTTAAAAATAACTTCACCGTTATTCGCCATTTCCGCTATTTTGCTATTGCTTGGTAATAGCAAAACAACGGAAATGGCGAAAATAAGGGTGACATTAATTTTAACGGAAGTGATACAGCATAGGGCTGATTATTATCATAACATTTCAACAAATTATACAATATTATTACATAAACGTAGTCAAAATTCAAATTTGGTTTGAGATAAATTATTCCATCAAGTGAAACATTGCTCTAATTTTATTCATGTCAGCGAATAATATGGATATTGGATTACCTAAGTTTACAATACCCACTACAATTGATATCAACCTTAGGGAAAATGACATTTGGTTAAATTTCTCTATTATAGAATTGTCTAGATCTTTACAAATACACAGCATCTTTCTTCACCACACGCGGTTTGGAGGCCCAAGGCTGGTGTTCGGACGCACGGAGAGCCGCCTCCCCCTCTCTCTATTTCTGGGTTGTAGGTGGTATAATACGCGCCTCCTGCGAAGCTTATGCGTGTCGTTCTTTTGCATTAAATGTAGATAATGTCATTGTCTAAGTTCGTGTGATGCTGATTATTGAGACCTAATCCAATCGAATGTATCTATCACTATTATCCTGTCCAACCTCATAAAAGGAGTCTTGGGCAGGCTAAAACATCGCCGGCCGTCGTATGTCTTGTTTGTAAATTGTCATTTTGGCTTCATGCGAGAACCTCTAGCTATTAGAGGGTACATGCGTTTTACCGCAGCCACGGCCCTCTGAATAGCCAGGTATAGGTGCTTGTACCATGTTGTACACCTGTCAAGCTGTACTCCCAGGTATCGCATGTTGGTTGAGACATCCAGGGCTTTGTCCTTGACCTTCAACTTCTGTAGAAATGTAGATAATTTTTAAATTTCTTGGAGAAGTTGATGAGGAAACCGGTCCGTATCACTTCCGCTATTCTAGGTAGTGATGTTGGTCGGGACCCGTTTCCTCAAAATCGCGTTTTCGTCGTTTTGGACCATGGCTTCCACAAAGATTATGCCTGCTGTTTTGGGGCTTTGCATCGGTGGCTCGGCACCGTCTTCGGAGGATGGGCCTCTCGCTAAGGTCTGATCCGCTTCGGAGAAATGGAAAGGGGCGCGAACCCTGCTCGATCAGAGTTCGTTTTCACTCTCCATCTCCGGTGCGTCGATCAGATTTAGGAAGCGTCATTTAGTTGATGGGTCACCCATCCATCTGTTCCAAGTGGATTGGGAAGTGTGTTTGAATAGTTGATTGGAAAGTGTTGCGACTCTCCGCCGTTCTCAATGTTGATTCGCAAGTGTAGTGAACCTAACTCTGACTATTCCATGGATAATGGAAAGTGTGGGGATCTTGTCTGGCCATGAAGGCAGCAAAGCCCCCACTTGTAGAAGTCGATTGAGAAGTGTGGTGAACCATACTTCCCAGGCTGTCTCCACGCTCTTCGTCGCTGCTGCAAGTATTATAGAAGCTGTTGCGAATAGTTTCCTCATTTCATCCAGTTTCTAAAGTCACGAGTGTCACGGAACACGTTGCCAACATTCGGACTTACAATGTTAGAGAGGTTCTTGGCTTCAGCTTCCATTTCGCTGAGTGTGGTTGGGTGGGGTAGGGTTGTAGGCCTTCTACCGTTTGTTGATGGTTGGGGAAGGGTTGGTGAAACTGCTCGGCCTTTTCTGTTAGTCTTGGTTGGGGGAGGGGGGTGGATAATCCAAAGTCACTGGCAGTTTCTCACCTATGCCCTCTGCTTCTCCAGGTATTGGCTTTTCTGCTGGATGCGACACTGTTGCGTCCTGGAGGATGGGACTGGTGCTGTTTCCCTCCGTGTCAGTAGCCGGGCGTTGGAGGTGCTGGCTGCTGCGAGCGATGTTGCATCTCCGTTGCTAGGTTACCGGGCGTCTTTTTCAGGAGTTGCGTCCCAAAGATGGAATGGGCCTTCCGGTTCTGGACGTGATGCAAGGACTGTCTGTGGTGATTGCTTCCATGGTGGTTATCTCCTTTTCTTGAGGCATAAGGTTGCCTGGGGCTCTGGAGTGACGATTATGGTATATATAGCTGCCTCACCTTCTTTGGAGTTTGGTCGACCTCCTGGATCTTTGTTCTCTTGTCCGGTGGTGGGCTGTCGGACGAAGATGTGGTTACATTGTGGGCTACCTTCTAAGTGGAGTTGGTGTTCAAGGCGGAAGTATATTTATCACTGTGGTTGGTGTCTTTACCACTATCACGGGGAGGGTTTCGAGTGTCACTTTCAACAATTTTTTTAGCAATTTCGATAAAAGGAATTTAAATTTTTCCCAAATATATGAGAATGAAGCAAAATTAATTTTTACCTCACAAGGATGAGAAAATGGGGATTGTGGAAACATATATATTTCCAGCGACTCCTTATTGTTGATAAAGAAAATAAAAAACTTTGTGTTTTATTTATATTGGTCATAATTCGAATGATTTGCGAATAGGTCATATTTATGGTATGCATCAATTTCATATAAAATGTGATTATTTTTCATGAAATTTTTCGAAACAAATATCAAGATACATGGGTACCGTGCATTCAGAGCACACAATTCGAGTTCTTTTCTCAATGTGCCCTGCAGAAAATAATCTGCATCTTCGATGGCTCTTCATTTTTCAGGCTAGTGATCTCAGACTGCAGCAAGTCTCACTTCATTGCATCACTATCTTCCTCTTGTTCATAAAGAGTTTCATCATCTGGAAGACTGAAATATTACCGGATCATACGTTTCCAGCCATGATAGATATGTTGTAAGAAAATCAACGGTGAAATTATGTTCCGAATGATTTGGGTATCACTAGGTATTAATTTTCGTAGAATAATTGAAAAAATGCAAAAATACCCTCCAAAATATGTAGTACAGTCATCATGCACAGCGGGCTAGGGGAATGCTTCCCGGTTGAAGAAATTTCGTTTAAATAACACCCTGTGATGTTAACATGCAAGCTATCAAATATTTGTAGAGAACAAATTCATCACTAATTCATCATACCATACGAAAATAAGCCTTACCTTTTTAAAATTCAGTAAAACACGTGATTTTGGCGCTAAATTCATTGAGTTTGCAACATGAACTAATTTGATAGACTTCCTCGACAAATTGCAATTTACTAACAAAGTTCGACTACCCAACACGAGATGGTGAAAGATACATTTGCGGGACAAGTTGTCACCGTCGACCGTGAACGAATAACCAATGAGTGGAAACAATAATTCCAGGGCCTGTGGAAGGGTTTCAAAAAATTAATGTCGACGTTTGGTGTACCTATTGATGTTAATAAATACTATTAATCCTGAAAGATATTTTATTCGCTATTATAATATGTTCAAGTGGGTATGTAATTTCTATTCAATAATCCAGCAGGACTTCCTTAATTTTTTTCATCCATATTAGATATTCATTGGTGTTCAATTGGATCCTCCAACAAATCCACACGCTCTGATAAATTAGCGCATTATTGAAATATCTCGTAGCTTTGAATAATAAAGTTGTCGGAATTTTTGTTTTGATATAATAAACGTATGTTCGATCAATACCCTATATATACAATGACTCAATCTCTGGTTGAATTTTTCTTTGGAATCTTCGTAAGGGGTCATAAAATTCCGAAGATAAAGATCACTATTTCCTCGAAGATATTTTTCACCACATTCTGTGTCTAGGCTATGGAAGAGGGGGAGTTTTTGAAAACCTTGCTGTCATAAACTGACCGAGAAATCTCTGGTTGAATTTTTCTTTGGAATCTTCGTAAGGGGTCATAAGATTTCGAAGATAAAGATCACTATTTCCTCGAAGATATTTTTCACCCCATTCTGTTTCTAGGCTATGGAAGAGGGGGCGTTTTTGAAAACCTTGCCGTCATAAACTGACCGGGAAAACCCAACGGAAATATCTCTGATTTTTCTCTTGCTTTCACAAACAGCTCAACCCTGGAATTAAAAAATTAAATGGTTTTCCTGAAATGGAGGTATTTTCATTCAAACTACTGCCTTATATTTTTTAGAATTGTATTTCTCGAATATTTAATGGTGAACAAAAACCTGAAGTTAAAGCGCGGGGCTCTTTCTTCGTTCGGGGGTTTCAAAAGTAGCCGGTGTTCACTAAACGAAACTACCAATGTTATTGTGAGAATTCTTAACAACATCATCGCTTCTGCATACTTTCAGCACCCAATGGAAAAACATTCTGAATTTGTATGTAGAATATTTTTTCCTATTATAATATGATGATCGATTTTCTGACGATTTATCAATTTTAATATGGCCTTCATCTATACAGCCTATTAAACCTTCGAAGCACATAATTTTGAAATTTTCAGACTGCTTATTTTCTGTGGCCCAATTAATGACTGCTCAGAAATGTTATATGCTGGAATTGCGTCTCGGACAAATCCCAATGTCAGGAGATAAGGACTTGCTGATTCAACGACGCCAGCGAGAGACCACCTGCACTGGAACAAAGGAAATGCTTACAGTGTATAATTAACTTTATAAATACGACCTGCGAGTCGATTGAAGTCAGTCTGTATTTTATATTCGTTTTGATATCAATAAATGTGTAACAATATAACGGTGGTACGTACCACTCCTGTATAATTTTTTAAAAAGTGTATCAGTGAAATACTGATATATCAACTGGCGCAGTCAGTAGGATTCCTAAACGCTGCTAGAACAATCTATCTGGTAGCGGTGGATCCTAATCCTTCAAGGAATCAACGAACTTGCTGAGGAGTCATCACTTGAAGACCACAGAAGGAACACCCAGTGAAGCCCCTGGTTGACCATCTTCAAGAACAAGACGAATCACCTATGAAACTATTACTGTAAGTGACAAAGAATCATCTCGTACTTACAAATACTTTTATTTTCAAATAATCATACTGATTGATTATTTTTTAACCAGACTCAATTTAAAAAAAATATTTTCGGTAATAATAATTGTACTGTTTAATTATCCACAAAATAGTTTTCTGCAATATCCAAACCCCTAACGAAACTTTTGTAAAAAGATGTCAAATTTTATTTCGACCCAGAATGCGAAAAATCATTCACGGAGTTGAAATCCGCTCTCACTACTAGTCCCATTTTCAATTATCCCAACTTCGAAGAACCATTCCTTTTAACAACGGATGCAAGTGCATTTGCGATAGGATCAATACTTTCACAAGGACCCATAGGCAAAGATCTTCCTATAGCATATGCTTCCCGAACGCTCTGCAATGCCGAAACCAAGTACTCTACTATAGAGAGAGAACTTTTGGCAATAGTCAGGTCCGTCAAACATTTCCGACCATATCTATTTGGCAGAAAATTCAAATCAGTTACTGACCATAGACCCCTCACTTGGCTCTTTTCGATTAAAGACCCAGGTAGTATGCTGGCACGATGGCGGCTCAAATTAGAGGAATATGATTACGAGATAGAGTATAAACCAGGCAAAATAAATAAGAACGCCGACGCCCTATCACGTCTCAAAATCAATCATTTCAAAGAATGGTCGGTGGATCAGTGGTCTAAGGCACAGGCCGTTCGAAACTCCAGCATAGCGATAGGTGGTTCGAGTCCGATGTAGGTACGAGAATTTTTCTCAACTACTTTATATCGGATCAATAGGCGACCGCATGCCTTGTTGAAAAAAGCAAGTGTATTGGAGTGCACACCGACCACCCGAGTTGGTGCTGTAGGTTTTCCGGGTTTTCCTACAGCTGAAAAGTGAATATATCACGTGAAACATCAGTAAGTCGCCCCGGAGCGCCACGGCAAATAATAATGATAGCCGTCCTCTTCCCGCACAGGCTATGCCTTTGGGTACACTCAACGAGTGTCTATGAGGGAGTATTATTATTATTATATTATATATTATAATGCGCGAATTTTCAATCAAAATTCTCGATATTCGCTACAAATGGAAATGAAAACCCGGATACTCCACCAGAAAAACAAACAGAGACACAAGGAACCGGAGAAGCGCGGGAGAACGCTGAAGAACCAACAGAGACACAAGGGACCGGAGAAGCGCAAGAGAACGAAGAGTTCTCATTCCGAAAAATACATGAATTCAACACATTTGTACACTTGTATCAAACCCAATCTCTGATCGATTACTCAAAAATTAAATTTTACAATAGTCAACTTTTGGAAAAAAATATTATCACTTTTTTTCGACAAAATAAATTAGAAGATCTAAAATTATTGAAGATATTTTCGAAGAAAAAGCTGATTTTTTCAACTATGCAATTAATATTATATCAAGTAAATCCGTAAAATATTTTATTCTTGCTTTGCCATACGATCCAGATGCAGTCAATGAACATTTTTTGTTCTTGTACTCTATAAAAAACAAAACGAACTGGATCTTTCAAAAATCTATTACGTCGAAAATAACCTAGAATCACCCATATTGGAAATTCTTTCTTTCGTATTCACTGAAAAAGAAATAAAAATAACTGTATGCCAAAATTTGACAAGAAATCCCGAAAAAGACGAAATACCTATTATTATGGATCAATATCATTCTGGTAGGAGTAATTTACATCGAGGAATTAATGAAACTGTTAGAAGAGTGAAAGAAAAATATAATTGGCTTAATGTAGTTAAAGTGGAAAATTTTGTAAAAAAATGTGACACCTGCCAGAAAATCAAAATCTGTAGGAAAAATCTGAGAAACCCTCTAGTAATAACAGAGACACCCAAAACACCATTCGAAAGAATCAACATCTATATTCTTGAAGTCCCTGCAAAAAATTTAGTTCTCACCATCAGAGATGAATTGACTAAATTCACACAGGCATACCCGATAGATGACAAATCTGCAAAATCAGTTGTCAATACTTTATTGCTATTCTTTCAGCACTATGGTACCCCATTAAGAATTCATTGCGACTCTGGTCGTGAATTCCAAAATACATTATTGAATGACTTGTGCACACTTTATGACATTAAACTATCATTTTCAAGTGTCCACCACCCTCAATCAAATGGCTCTTTGGAACGTTTCCATGCAACACTCATGGAAATGATAAGGTCAAGTGTAACCGAAAATACAAATGACCATCCCCTCACATGTCTACCCCATGCTATTATTTGCTACAATAATAGTGAAAATATAACACATGGGTTCACGCCCTATGAACTTTTATTCGGACACACATCCAGTCGACCACCAGAAACCCTCTATAACCAAGACAAATTAATTACAAAATACGTACGAGATTTCAATAATAGAGCATTACTACAAAGTTGCCCGAGAAAAGACTCAAAGGCAAAAGGAAAAAGCAAAAATTAGATTTGACAAACACGTAGGACAACCTACAGAATAAAAAGTAGGAGCTAAAGTATTTGTTAAAGAATCTCAAATTAAAGACAAACTTCAAAATAAATTCAATGGCCCCTTTGAAACAATAGAAATTTTTCAAAATTCAGCAATGCTCGTCAATTGGAAAACGCGGCAGAAAACAAAAGTAAACTTTGATAGACTGAAACTTTACATTGAAGATTAATTTTCTTATCAGGGATATTTTGCAGTTTTCAGCAGCCCATTCACAATATTCCATTCAACCAATAAATAATACCGTTGGCATCTTTCTTCATGAAGAAAGCACTTTGAAAATTTCAAATGAAATATGTTGTATACGTTTGACCAACAAAGTGCACGAATGATATCCTTCAAAGCTCAAGTTCAGACACATATGAGCCTTCTAACTCAGGTATCAAACTCACTTAGCCTGAAGTATCGAGAAATATTCGCCGATACTGAAAATTTCAATAAACGACAGAAACGCGGACTAATTAACGGACTAGGTACTTTCTGGAAAGCAATAACCGGCAATTTGAATGCATCAGATGGTGAATATTATACAAATTGTATAAACAAAATTTCACAAGACGAACACCAAATTGAAAATCTTTTGAAAAATCAGATATCTGTCACTACATCTGTGATCAAAAACTTCAACTCAACTATACAAAAATTGCAAGTAGATGAGGAAACCTTCAATAAAGATATAAAAGAAATTGAAACATCAATATTAACAATTTCAGGCGATCTTGCCTTTTATGAAGCACAAGTAAGAACCTTCGATATTTGCGAAACACTGATGGAAAGTTATCTTTTCCTGGAGGACAACTCTTGATAATATTTTAAATTCTATAACATTCGCTAGATTGAATATTCTTCACAGTTCAATCATAACTCCAAATGATTTGATTAAATACCTCCTAGATATATCACAATCTCTCCTAAAAAATTATTTACCATTACCAACAACGTTTTCAAATATTGCTCGATACATCGAAATTATTGAACTTGAAGCATATCAAGCTGATTCAAAAATTGTATTCAATTTGAAAATACCCTTGGTCGAACCAGAAACATATACTTTGTATCGACTTCTACCAGTACCATACCGGATAATAAAACAGGACTTCATCATATTCTGTTATCATTTCAAAAATATATTGCGAGAGATGATGATTCGTTGTTGTATATCCCACTCCAAAATTTGGAAAATTGTAAATTCTTAAATCATGGTGTGAGAATTTGCTCCGATTTGATGCCATATCCGATGGATAGTGAAGCCATCAGTGAAGCCCAACTACTCAAAAGTGTAATAGCACTTCCAAAAACCTGCCAAACATCGTTGAAAGAATACAGGGGTACCCTTCTCTCTAAGCGTTTCCACAAAGTGGAAAATAAAGGAATACATCTGTCAGAAAACAACTACTTCCCTGGCTAATACCACGACGGACATTGAACTACAACTGACAGATATTTGTGCAACGTTCTTCAAAGAAGACCCAATTGCAAGTGCTTGTCTCGTAATTAAACAGAAAATTATCCTTCATTTGGCTGGGAATGACCACCTGCAGACATGCATGTTTCGAGTTTATTGCCTCTCATCAGTGACAGGGTAGGTCGGACAACATTATAATTGTCCTGTCCCTGCCAAATGAATAATAATCAACTGTTTAACTGATATTTCCCCACGGATAACACGACGATCTACAACCAAGTTGATCGAAGCGCTGTCCGCACGGAACAAGACAAAACACTCCCAAGCAGCACAGTCTCCGAGAAGAGAAATCTGTAAACATTCGAACTAGTTCAAATATATTGTGCCAGAGAGGTATCAACAATGTTAAAAGAATACAGGGGTACTCTTCAAACATCACTTATTTATGCCAAAGACTATAATGTTCAAGAACTTAGTCCCAACTTTTGGCTCATTACCATTTCGGACGATTTACCGATTACCGTCAAATGTTCTAATATGGAACCACTGACAGAAATAATCACCACCAACAATTTATTCAGACTCCAACCTGAATGTAATGCCTTCATTGGAAGCACACGAGTCCATTCCAAGTACCTTGTCGACAAGTACAAGAATATAACCTACAAGAACTTTGCAGTACAAATACCATACCAATGCTGTAAAGATCTTCCTGAAAAACAACACCTACCCGAGTTGAAACCATTGAAGCTGAACAAAATCAATGTGGACGATCTCAATATAGCTCAACACAAATTGAGTCAATATTCCGATGAGTTGGACAAACTCATCAATGAACCGTTCGTCAGTAAACACATTTCATGGTTTACATACTTTACCATCGCCCTGATCATCTCCTTGATCATTCTTTACATCTTTAGCAAATGCCGACGTCGAAAATCAATAAGAATTGGCATAACTTCATCCAATGACCAACCACCACCAGACCATCCAAGGACCGGGAGGACTTCACGCACCTTAGCCAGATTCATTGCAAGGAGAAGACCAAGTATCAACCCCCAAGAACCCGTTGAGGAAGATACTGAACTTGACACAAACTTCAAAGGCCAAGACTAACCCAAAAGTTTTAACACAGCAACAACTTTTTTCCAAAAAGGGAAGTTGTTATATAGTGAAAATAGGCTGTTATATGCTGAAATTGCGTCTCGGACAAATCCCAATGTCAGGAGATAAGGACTTGCTGATTTAACGACGCCAGCGACCACCTGCACTGGAATAAAGGAAATGCTGACAGTGTATAATTAACTTTATAAATACGACCTGCGAGTCGATTGAAGTCAGTCTGTATTTTATATTCGTTTTGATATCAATAAATTTGTATACAATATAACGGTGGTACGTACCACCCCTGTATAATTTTTTAAAAAGTGTATCAGTGAAATACTGATATAACATATATTTCAATCAATTGAACAATTGATTAGTAAGAAATCTTTGATTTTATGTATGAACTCATTCAATCTCAGTGCTCTTATAGACTGAGGTAGCTTAATGTACAATTTGACATCCACTGAATTTTTATCCGATACTGCGATTCAATATTTTGGTTGTATCAACGTGTTTTCGTTCCTTAACTGTGATAAATACTCATAGAGTACCTAAAGACCGTAAATAGCTTTTACAGGTAGGAGACGGATATAACTGTTATTTGCCGTGGCGCCCCAGGGAGCGTTACTAATTTTTGATGACGTTTTCACTTTTCAGCTTTATAAAAACCAAGAAAACCTACAGCACCAACTCGTGTAGTAGGTGCAAGCCCGAATAGAATGAATATTTTCAATTCTTATTTTTGAACAGAATTTCACAGAACGGTTACAGAACTGTTCAGAATCGAGTTCAGTGAGAAGTCGAACGAACCTATTATTATCAGTAATTTACACCTTTTCACCACCTCTAACAAACACGTTTTTCACTTATTGATGTTCTGATTTGCAATTCTCTTGGGTATAGTCTCTTGTGTATGTAATTCAGATATTTCTGTCAATCAAGCTTTGAAGGTATAATTATTTATGATTCATTTTCAACAGTAAGTATTATATTATTATTCAATAAGTCTCAAATCATTTGACACACCGTAAGAGTAAGATAATCGCTCACAATAATTTTGAATATTGTTGTGAATGTTCACAAAAATGACAATGACACTCCTATTTTGCAATTCTATTTTAACTTGGAATACTATGTTCATCAACTCAAAATATTACCACCAATAATATCACTTGAAATATTTTTTTATTTCTGACTGGGATATTAGAACCTTATATAACGTCATGGTTAAGCAATTCATAAAGAGGGTTCTAATTGACCTTGAGATATTAAAGCAACGACCAAAACTCCTGTAATCGATGGTGACCAATTTGAATATACCGGAAAAGTAGTGAATTGAAACAAATATTCCGTTTCAAAAACAAAATTTTAATAAAATTGCCGGTCTGCTTGAGAAACCAGAGTGCTCTGTTTCGATTATTCTACACTATATGGGGTAGGTAGTTATATCTATCTATCACAAGTCAATTGAAGATACCTACCTGTATTGAGTTGGCCGAGCAAGACGCCTCCACCATATGTTTCAAATTAGTTGGTGCGCACTAATACATCCACCCTAAGTCAAATTTAGGTGTGTTAACCATTGAGTATATGCGAACTAGAAATTGTAGCTATATATGGTAGCTATTAAATTCCCATTTTTAAAACAGAAATAGAACAATTTATTGACTATCAAATATGGAACTGGGAGGAAGTTAATAATAAGAGACACTGAATAAAAAATCAATTAAATAAAACTCTTACCACAAAATCACGACCAATGCTGGGACAATATTAAGCCCCACCAGGAATAACTTCAGCAAGGCCAAAAACGGCCAAGCCTTCCACCACACTGGATATGAACATTACTCACAACTACTAACAGTACTAACGTTTGCTCGATTACCAACCAATCTTTCTATCCACTCCACCTGATTATTTGCATCAAATTTATTGTTATTTCTTGTCAGCAGTTTTTATATTAATTTCTAGGATACTTTCATGGTCGAGAAGGACCACATCAGGCTTATAGGCTTGTATTTGTATTAGGATGAGAAATTAATAGTTGCAATAAATTCGGCACTTCTTTTTTGACAACGGACTCAATATCCTTCGGATCATAAGGCCGCTATCTCCTATATACCGTCCTAGGTGGTTATATAACTAACACTCATACCACATATTATCAGTCTGTAGTTCACCCCCTGAAAAACCAATTCAGAATCTCTTGCTAGATGGAGATGTGTGCTGTGTACGTACCGTTCATGCCTCCCACTCAGAGATGTGGTATTCCTTCTCCTTGCTTGAGACAGAGTCTGAGCGGCTCATGCATGGCAAAGCCAAGTTGCTACATGCCAGCTTCTTCTGAAAGGAGATCGTGAAACCGGTGTGAAGTTAGCAGCCACTTCTCAGCAGCCAATTTGACGGAAACGCCCGAACCTTCAGTGGCGTCGGTGGCTGCTAGAATTCGAATTTTAAGGGGTTATTACGGAATTAATTATCCTATAATATACGAGTAGACGTCTAAACATAGTATTTGAAGTAGATAATTCATACGAAAAACAAATGTATACAAAAAACTGAAAGAAAATCGAAAATATGATCACTAGAGTCTGTCTGAAACTTGATGCATATAAAAAACAATAAGTTATGATGATAACGATATGATGTGAAACAATGTATTACTTAGCGAGGGGTAAGTGGGTTGGGTCATTTTGTCTAAATAGTAAAAGGAATCGGAAATACAATCACTAGAGTCTGTCTGAAACGGGGTATCAACTTGATGCATATATAAAATCCAACGTTATAATGATAATGATCATATGTGAGAAAATTAATTCCTTAGCAAGTGGTTAGGAGGGTTATTTTGAGACAAAGTAAAAAAAATCGGAATTGAAATCACTATCATCTGTCTGAAACGAGGTATCAACTGGATGTATATAACAGACAACACCTTATAATGATAATGATCATATATGAAAAAACAAAATCCTTAACAAGGGAGGGGGGTCATTTTGCCAAAAAATTGAAAGAAAATCAGAAATAAAACCATTTTAGTCTTTCTGAAACGAGGTATCAACACATTATAATGATGACGATAATATGTGAAAGAATGAATTCCTTGGCGAGGGGTTAGGGGGCTCATTTCGACGAAAAAGTAAAAAGAAATCGTAAGTAAAATCACTATAATCGTCAGAAGCGAGGTATCAACTTGATTCTTATAAAAAACAACACGTTATGATGATAACGATAATACGTGGAAAAATGAATTCCTTAGCAAGGGGTTAGGGGGGTCATTTGGCCAAAAAACTAAAAGAAAATCGGAAATGAAATCATTATAGTCTGTTTGAAACGGGAAATATCTCACCGAGTTTGTCGTCTTTCCCAAGAAATATGCTGATTATGCTGCCGCAGCAGTATCGCCTTACCAACGAGATGTTAACATAATTCTTTTTGTTAGAGTTAGTTGTAGTTGAGCACTCGTACAATTCACATTTATTTTCATATATATTAGTTTACTTGTTTTACGAGTTTTGTAATTAAAATAAATTTTGTAAAAAAGGACTTCCAAAAAGTTATTTGGCGCAGTCGGTAGGATTATCCGGAGTTCCGCGTATCGAACGTGAATTTTTCGTTTCAACGATTGACTGGATATTTCGAACCTTGGTGATTCGTTGTGTGGAGGTGTTGTATTGGCGGCTCTTCAAAAATCAAGAAACCGGATCTATCGCAGATAACAATTCCAACCCATCATCGACGAGACATCGGAATTTGAGACAAAAATTGCTCAAATTCACGGAGAAGACTTACACAGTGAAGACAACAATTGCATATCTGTCGGTCATCTTCATAGTTAGGCACGACATGCTCATAGTCGCTTTTATATTTAGAGGAGTACAATTTTATGGAAAACTTATTGACTAGTTTTGAAAATTTCAATATTAGCAATCCTTTAGCTGACTCTCTTTCCCAATTACCTTTTTCAAATCCAACTTCTACACCCATCATGACCACTACAAACTTCAAACCAGAGTACCTACAGTGTGTCCCCGAATTCGATGGAAATCCCAACGAATTGAATAGATATATTTCAACAAGTGAATCTTTAATCGTACATTTTTTTGATAAAATAAATCCAACTAATTTTCAAAATACTTTTTTGTTAAATTCCATTATTTCTAAATTGAAAGGAAATGCTAAATTTGTAATAAATATACAAAATATCGCTTCTTGGGACGAACTGAAGTCCACATTGATTCGAAATTTTGCAGATCAAAGGGACGAAGCCTGCCTCAATAGAGATTTAGTAATGTTGAGACAAGCTCCCAATGAAAATCCCCAAGAATGTTTTGACAAATGTCTGAATATTCTCAATCTTTTATGCAGTTACGCCGATGTACATGAAAGGACGGCAGAGGCGAAAATTTTAAAACGAAACCTATACCAAGATCTAGCATTAAAAACATTTTTAGCAGGGCTAAACGAGCCCCTAGGTACAACTATACGTTGCATGAAACCATGCAGTTTGAGTGAAGCTTTACAATTTGTCACTAGTGAAGACAATATTCAATATTTTCAGAGTTTCTCTAATAGAAGCTATCCAAAGGCTCAATCACCACAAATTCAGAGGTTTCAAGTAGCACAACAAAGATCTAATAATGTACAGTCTACACCTTTCAACTTTCAAACACAAAACACAGCCAATCAACATTCAAACAAGGCCGATCAATCAACCACAACGGTTTTTTACGAACGCCCAAGTTTTCAAACAGCCTGGAAACAAAAATGTGTTCAAACCTAACTCTAACCAGACCTTTCCTAAACCAACACCTATGAGTGTTCAATACTGCAAATTTGGCTAGACCATCAACTTCATATCAACATCAAAATCAGCAATTTAGGCCTACGCCTATGAGTGTTTCAACAAAAAATACTAATAATTTTGTGAAACCCCAAAGAAATTTCATATCGGAAGAACTATTCAATACTGAAATTGATCAAGACAATATCAATCATTATCAAACAGATCAATTACCTAATCAAGTAAATATCGATCAGTAATTCTACGAAAACAGTGATCAAAATTTTGAGAGATTCGAAGAAGTACAAGATGTTGATGTGAACGCTGACAATTCTGACCAAAATTTTTTAGAAATGCCTCAAGACCACCACAATACATAGAACCCCAAATAATTTCTTTCAATACCACCGACTCGAGTGAGTTATTATATGTTATATTTCCTGAATTCAATGTAAAAATTTCGATAGATTCTGGATCAACAAAATCGTTCATTGACCCAGAAATAGCTTTTAAATTCTTTCCAAATTTAGTGAAAAATTAAGCTTTTATAGTCTCGACAGTTTTTCAAAAATCTGCGCATCAATTTAGTGCTTTGATACCTGCCTCAAAAATGTTCAAATTGCCTGAAAACAAATACCTCAAATTTTATCTTTTTAAATTTCATAATGTGTTCGATGGGCTCATCGGGCTCGATAACTTGAAATATTTACAAGCTAATATTGATTTTAATGAATGATATTTAGTTACTCCGCATACTAAAATTCAACTTCTGTTTCAACCAACAAAAAAGGAGCTTAATCTCATTTCTGTGAACCCTAGAACCCAACAAGTTATCAAAATCAGAACTTCTATACCAAATGGAGAAATTATAATTCCTCATCAAAAAATCCACAATTGTGAAATACCCGAAAGTCTCACTATTGCAAAAAATGGTGAGGCTTTCACAACAATATTGAACAATACTACTACACGAGTGACCCTAGACTTCTCAAAACCGATATTAGTTGAAAAATTCGATAGAGAAGAGATTCAAAGTTTTGATTTGAATTGTATTGATGACAGTCCACAACAAAATTTTGACCTCCAAAATATTAGAACCGATCATCTCAATGATGAAGAAAGGATGTCAATACTAAATCTTTGCAATGAATATTCCGATATATTTTACCATGAGGACATGCCCCTAACCTTCACCAATAGGATAAAACATCAAATAAAGACAACTGATGAAATTCCCGTTTATTCTAGACCATATCGATATCCTTTCATTTATAGAGAGGAAGTCGAAAAGCAAATTAAAAAAATGCTGGATTCCAAAATAATTCAGCCTAGTAGCTCACCTTGGTCCTCCCCAATTTGGGTGGTGCCAAAGAAGCTGGATGCTTCTGGTAAGCAGAAATGGCGGGTGGTTATCGATTATAGACAACTAAATAATAAAACAGTGGACGATAAGTACCCTTTGCCCAACATAACTGACCTGTTGGACAAGCTTGGTAGGTGCCAATATTTTTCAACTCTCGATTTGGCGAGTGGTTTTCACCAAATTGAGATGGCCAAGGAAGACATAGAAAAAACAGCATTTACTACCGAGAATGGGCTCTATGAATTCCTGCGCATGCCGTTCGGGCTGAAAAACGCTCCGGCATCGTTCCAAAGAGTGATGGACAATATCCTCAGAGGTATTCAAAACGAGCAATGTCTTGTCTACCTCGACGATATCATTATATTCTCTACATCTCTCCAGGAACATATTGAACGTCTGAGGAACGTATTTCAGAGACGCAGAGAATCGAACTTCAAAATCCAAATGGATAAATCTGAGTTTTTGAAAAAGGAGGTTGCCTACCTACTTCTCAGGGGTAAAACCCAACCCAGACAAGATCAAAGCTATCAAACAGTTCCCCATACCAAAAACACCAAAGCAGATTAAAGGATTCGTATGCCTTCTAGGTTACTATCGCAAATTCATCAATAATTTTGCGAAAATATCCAAACCTATGACCAAATGCTTGAAGAAAGGTGCCAAAATAACCCATGATCAAGAGTTCATTACTTGTTTCGAAACTTGTAAGAATTTATTGATAAATGAACCAATCCTGCAGTATCCCGACCTATCAAAACCATTTAACTTGACCACCGATGCGAGTAATGTAGCCTTAGGCGCCATACTCTCGCAAGGACCTATTGGGAGCGACTTACCAATAGCTTATGCATCTCGCACCCTTAATGATACCGAACAGAGATACTCTGTCATAGAAAAAGAGCTACTATCTATAGTCTGGGTGACTAAGTACTTTAGACCCTATTTATATGGCAGAAAGTTTAACATCATCACGGATCACAAACCATTACAATGGCTTTTTTCGCTGAAAGATCCCAGCTCAAAGTTAACCCGCTGGCGTATAAAACTAGACGAATATGACTACAATATCATTTACAAGAAAGGAACGCTAAATACCAATGCAGACGCCCTTTCTAGAATTGAAATACACACCAAAGAAACAGACCCTTTCTGGAATCAGACGAAATTTCAAGAGAGACGGATGACTACAACGACAATCAAAGAGCCCTATTCCATAACCCCAACAATCCCAACCATGATAACTCTCCAGTAGATCTCTATAGCGAAACTTTACATTTACCACCAGAAGAATCAGAAAACACCAGAACTGACGAAGACAACGTTTCGTCCCAAGTTCAGCCAGATCCAGAACTTTCCAGAACCTTTCTAGAAACTATCCAATCACCACCAGAAGAATTAGAAAACATAGAAAACGCAGAAAATACAGAAAACACCAGAAATGACGAAGACAACGTTTCGACCCAAGTTCAACCAGATCCAGAACTTTCCAGAAACACTGAACCCTCAAATGACTTAGAACAATTACAAACAACTAGCCATACTGAGAGAGAACACCAAGACGACCCCAACAGAAATATAGATGACAATGATCAGACTATTCACTCCAATGCTGAAGATAATCCAGTTTTCGAAATACCAATAATAGAAACAGCAGTTAACTATGGATTGAATCAAATAATAATCAGTTCAGTATTTCATTCACCTTGTAAACCGAGAATCAAAATTCTCTTCGGAAAAAGAAAACGTATTCTCCTTCAACTTTCGAAAAACAACTTCGAAAAAGATGTAATTGATTTTGTAAAAAGTTATATTAATCCTGACACTCAATATTACCTCTATTTCGAAAACCCCGAACTCTACGAAACTTTCTCAAGAGTCCTTCAACAATACTTTAAATTTTCTTCTTTGAAATTGAAAAAGTGTACGAAAAAACTCATTGACGTTACTAACAATACTGACAAGGAAGAAACTATAAAAAATTATCACGAAGGAAAGACCATTCACAGAGGAATAGACGAAACACTTCAACGCATTAAAGAAAAATATTATTGGCCATTCATGAAAAATTCGATACAAACCTTCATAAACGATTGTGAAGTTTGCCAACAAAGCAAATACGAAAGACACCCTGTAAACATCAAAATGAATGTCACTCCCACTTCCACGAAACCTTTCAAAATCATACATATGGATACCTTCACTATAGAACAAAATAAATTCTTGACCATTATTGATAGTTTTTCGAAATATGCTCAAGCATATCACCTCAACTCTTTATCAAGTACAGAAATAGTCGATCATCTGATCCAGTTCTTCTCACATCACGGTGTCCCCGAGCAATTTATGGTCGACAACGGCACTGAATTTAAAAATTCTGTAATCACAGAACTACTCGGCCTGCATAAAATCAAAATACACTTTTGTTCACCAAATCACCCCCAATCGAATGGAGCTATTGAACGTTTCCACTCGACCATAATTGAACACATAAGAATTCTCAACACCAGAGGTTTCCTGAAAACTCCGGTTAAAATGAAAATGGTGTACGCGATCCTCGCCTACAATCATTCGATACACTCTGTTACGAATCGCAAACCGATTGACGTTATTAATGGTCATATCAGCAGCAATGACCATTTAATTTAGAAATTGAAAAAATTTTAATCAATGACTATATAAACGACCATAAAGAAAAATCTGAATTGATCTACCCTAAAATTAACGAAAACCTAATGAAAGAAAAAGAAAATCGCATCGAAAATGTCAATAAGACTCGTGACGATCCCGAAATATACCAACCAAACCAAAAAGTATTTCAAAAAATCTGTAAAAGGCAAAAGACAGCTAATAAGTTCAAGAAATCCACCAAATTAAAGTCAGTAAATATTCAGCAAAAAACAGTAGCTACTAATAATCAAGAAAAAATCCACATGGATAATTTGAAACGTCCCCTGAAAAAGACTTTCAGATTTAATAATTGACTATCAATTCATATTTTTCAGCTCACCAGGCATCCTCGGATCGCCGGAGATAAAAATAAGAAATTTAGATGCGAACCCTGGTATAACCCCACTCAAACTAGGGACAGCAAAAATTCAAGAAAGCTCCTACAAACTAATTCACTACTATAATCTACAACCCATAGTTTCAGAAGTAAATTTGTTGGATAACCAGGCTCACAAATTATTACTAACGATAAATAAAAATGCCCTGTACCTGAATGACTCCTCAAATTATGTCAAAATCCTGAATTTCGTAAAAGAAAGAGTGGCATACAAATTAACTGAAGTTTTACCCCATCCCAATAGAATCAAACGCGGCCTAATAGATGGATTGGGATCAATTTTCAAAGATATTTCAGGAAATTTAGATGCAAACGATGGAGAACGATACGAAAAACTGATTGAACAGCTCGAAAATAATCAAAAAGAATTAGCATTGAATATCAAAATGAGAAATTCCCTCTCTATTGAAGTAATCAATAAATTTAATAACACCGTTCAGAAAATAAGTCAACGAAAAACTCATTGAATCCAAAATGAACCAAATTGCTAAATTTGTTGAAGGTCAAGTATATCGAGAAAATTCAATGTATATAAAAAAATTTTTATTAAAATAATTAGCTTGTATGAAATTATTTTCTCAATTATGCAAGACATTGAAAACTCTATCATGTTTTCGAGATTAGGCATAATGCACCCTAGTATAATAAAAACTTCTGAATTTTTCTCCGAACTTGTGTATTTACAAAACAAACTCAATAGAAACCAACTACCTCAAGAAGTTACCCCAGAAAATGTACTTCTATTGGAGAAAATTGTGAAAATAGAAAGCTATACACTCAATTACAGAATTATATATATTTTGAATATACCAATCACTTTTCCATTCGGATTCGATTTATTTACTCCTATTCCTGAAAAGAATCAATTCAAGGTTATCGTATCAAAAAACAAATTTTTGGCTATCAATAAATTGTACTACGCATATTCGAACGACCGCTGCAAGAAAGTCATGCCTGAATCATACCTGTGTGATGAAATGAAACCCCAAGAACTTCGGGAGGAGAACCCCTGTGAAGTCCAACTTCTGAGCCTGAAAAACACCTCTACATGTCAGCAAACGTACGTTCTTGTGAATCACCCTATATTCCAAAGACTTGGAGAATCCAACCAATGGGTAACCATGCTGCCAAAGGACGAAAAAATAAAAATCAACTGCTACAACCAAGAAGATATCGTCTCAATCAAGGGTACAAACCTATTCGAGAATCCAGTGCGATGCCGAATAACTACATCGTTCCGCAACATCAGTAACCAGGAACATTTCACCCATCCAGAACAAGCCATATTATTTCCAAAAATCAACACTAATGAAAACGAAATGCCGAAAGTAAACCTCAAGATTTCTTTAGAAGACATAGAGTTGGATGATCTACACAATATTAAGAGGATGATAGCTGAAAATCAACCGAATTTGTCCTTCAGCGTAATATCACATACCCCTAGCATATGGACAATGCTTTTGTATGGATTTGGAATTATATTGATTGGGTTTATCGGATACAAGAGAACCAGATGGTGCAGCAACAAGAAGAAAGAAAACGAACAACCACCACTAAATCTTTCAGATGTTCAAATTCTTCGCTAACTCTGTGGATTTGAATCTTCGAGGGGAGGAAATATCTCACCGAGTTCGTCGTCTTTCCAAAGAAATATGCTGATTATGCTGCCGCAGCAGTATCGCCTTACCAACGAGATGTTAACATAATTCTTTTTTTTAGAATCAGTTGTAGTTGAGCACTCGTACAATTCACATTTATTTTCATGTATATCAGTTTAGTTGTTTTACGAGTTTTGTAATTAAAATAAATTTTTTAAAAAAGGACTTGAGCATTTCAAAAAGATATTTCGGGGAATCAACTTAATGCATATAAAAAACGACACGTTATAATGATGACGATAATATGTGAAAAAATTAATTCCTTAGCGAGTGCTTAAGGGAGTCATTTTGCCAAAAAACTAAAAGAAAATCGGAAATAAAATCATTATAGTCTGTTTGAAACGGGGTATCAACTTGATTCATATAAAAAACAACACGTTATGATGATAACGATAATATGTGGAAAAATGAATTCCTTAGCAAGGGGTTAGGGGGGTCATTTTGCCAAAAAAATTAAAGAAAATCAGAAATAAAACCATTATAGTCTTTCTGAAACGAGGTATCAACTTGATGCATATAAAAAAACAACACGTTATGATGGTAACGATAATATGTGGAAAAATGAATTCCTTAGCAAGGGGTTAGGGGGATCATATGGCCAAAAAACCAAAAGACTGAATATCTGCATCTACCCTTGCTTGTTGTTGTAACTTCATAGGCTTGGTTTTGTGAAGCGAGCTTCCCCTTCAGCTTGACCGACACGTGGCAAATCTGCCACTTCGTTAACGGGTTAAAATGGAGTTCTGACAAAGCCTCGACCCCGAAGATGAGATACATAGTCCCTTAGATTCGCTTAACTCGCTCGTGCAGCGGATGGCCGCGGGCTTCTAAAGCTCACTTTCTTCTCTCGTGATACAATGTACTGCTTTTCGATGATCCATATTGGGAAGTGGGTAAAAAAAATTGCCAGGCACGTGAAAGTTTGTTCATGTGCCATTCATAATATCATTATTATAATCTAATCACCAAAACTACGTCAATTTCGTTCGACGCGCATCATCGGGAGCTGAAATCTTATGACGTTGTTTTGGTGTTTGGGTAGTTTCTAGTTTTTCAAAGATATTTAGTACCACAAAAAGCTTCTTTCTTTTTAATCATGTCATTTTCGTATTTCGGAAACTCTGTAGCACTGTTTTGACACACTAGATACTTGAAGCAAGAGTGTAACTGTTTTACATGCAGCGAGATTGGCTTCAAGAATTCAAAATCAACTATTTCAACACATTTATTGATGGCATTGGTTATCTGTTCCTAAACTGTTACCGAATAAACCTTTTCACAATTTGCATAACATCTTTCGGATTACATTTCCACCAGGAGTTTCATTAAACATACGAGCTTTACATCTGACATAATGTTATGATGACTATTTCACGCACTTGTCGAATGAACCATTTAGGAACTCTACTCGAGTTCGAATTATCGATTACACCAAACTTAACTCTTGACTCTGATTGGCCTGTCGAATTCGGTGTTTTCAGATTTGTGTACGTGACAGTTAAACGTCAAATATAAGTAATCACGCTGTGCACACATTTGGAAATGCAGAGATACGGGTTGAAATGAATGTGTATTTCGTTCGATGTTAATGTTTCATATTTATTAAACTTCTTGAATTTCTCAGATCCACTTCTCAACTATTTTGCCACCTTCCTCTAATTCTGCCGAATTCCAGATTATCATCTTTCACTTCGTTCGTGAAATGTCTTATAAAATTTCACTCGTGATTGAATTCATCTCATAAATATGTCTTTCATTTCTGAACTCAACTGAATTGCTTATAGAAAACACCATTCGTCCTGTGGACTCGCGGTGTTTATTCGATTCAATGCAGTTTCATTCAGAAATGAATCGACAGACTTATCGCGAAAATTAAATAACTTGTGGTATCACTGCTGATCATACAATCGTAAACTGTTATTTTCATGATATCAAACATAGGAGACTATCTTTCACACTCTCTCAATAGTAGGAAATAAAATATGTTCAAACAAGTATTGTGATATTGAAAAGATGGTCGAATTGTACATTGTCCCTCCCTAGGTGAAAAGATGTACCCTTAGATTTGAAAGAGTTTTCTTCAAATATCGCTAAGATTTTTATTTTATTTTTTTAGGTCGAATTAAACATCATTCCTATTTGCCAGCTCATCTGCATCATATTTTCATTCCTTTGTTGATTCCTGTGAACCGACTGGCGTCTCTTCAATATGAGTTCTATCCTAAGCATTTCGGAGGATTTGGAATCGGTTCACATAGTGGAGGTCAAGGAGCAGGACATGGATTTCAGAATTTTTTCAATAATTGATACTGTATTCAATGTGGTTTCATAAAGAAATAATATAACCTTTAAATACCCTGTGTATTATCATTCCTTGTGAAATTATATAATTCTAGCAGCCGTTCTGTCGAACGTACTGTATATTAGCCCGCCATATGAGTACGGCGAGGTATTGGTATTATAGCGAAACATAGTATAGGTAGTTGGAAAGTTGCAGGGGTCATGGATGGAATCATCACCCGGTATTTGGCACAAGTTATTATCTTACTACTGTTGTCACGGGTGAATAGTAACAAATTCATATTTATTTTGTTTTAACGATAAAATATCCTCAGGATAAAAGTAATTGAATAATTGTGAATATTATTTCATATACCTATCTGGTGTTTTTTAGGTGAGTAAATCCATTCCAAATCCTGAAAGTTTGATACTAATGATCATATGTATTTTTTAGTTGAAACAATAATAAATAGTGACAGGTTTGTCAATTGAATCTGATAAAACTCAATTTCGTATAATTGGAACAAACACGACCCTGTCGACCCTGAAAAGAACCGATTTTTTGGTTCTGTAACAGTATCGTATTTGCACGACGATGATTCGAGTACTTCGAACAGGACGAAAATGACTCAGGCGCTAGCCAATGATGGATATTTGCCTGTGTTGAGAGCCGAAATCCCGATGAACGTCTCATCGTACAGACTGCGGAAGATTTATACAAATCACACCTACCTATAACGATACGCAGTGGCTTCCGCTGAAGATGTCTTGCCCCTCTAGCAGCCGTCGTCGTCCCTTCCAAATACCCGACCCGCGGACGTCAAGATGCAAGCCCCTGTTGCTGCTGATCGAGAGAGTAAGGATTCCAAATGCGAGCCGCCGCCGCCGACACTACACGATTGGTTTATGTTTTTCGTGTCAATGGTTCTGATTGTTCAAATATCCGAATCCATATATAAGTTTATTAAATCTATGCATCAAATTTTTTTTAATCGATAAAGATAATGTATCTTCATACTACGCCACTGGCACTGAAGTGTAATTTTTTTATGTAAAAAATGAATGTATTTTTCTCGAACTGACGTTATTCATTTCAATAAATGCGAACAGACAAAGACAGACATACAATGCCATGGGTTAGAGTGAGACACTTAAAATGCCTTGAATCGATCAATTTGTCTTCAAACTAAACTTTCTTATCTCTGCTGACTCATCATTTTCCAGGAAAAACAATATCTGACTGTCGTGAGTCACAAAACGACAGCTGATGTGTGCATTATTCTTGAAATTTCATTCAGATCGAGACAGTAAACAAGTCCAAGGTCAAATCGTAATTCCTGAGAAATTTAGATCGAAACACAGCATAAACAAGCACCGGATGTGCCTTATCCCTATTTCATGGGGGAGACGTAATTTTCTTTTGGAATTTCATTCGAGAGAGTGAATTATTAATTCCATCATAATTTTCTGTTGTTCTAAGACAGGCATTTTTCATATTTAATTTTTTCGTTTTATCAATTAAGGCGGCGGCCATTTTTTTTCTACACAGCGAATCACGTGACGTTTTTTTCTCTTCCAGCCAATTGCTCTCAGCGAATCACGTGAGGGGACGTTTTTTTCATAACTTCCGCCATTGCCGCCATGTTTTTTGCCTTCCGCTCCATCGCCGCCATGTCTTTTTTTTTGCAGAAAACACGCGCGCCACTTAGGGTGAAACAACGCTTTGACGAACACCCCACCCCCGAAACTCTTCGGCGAACACGTCATCTTCTTCAGCAATCCTCCACCAACGGCGAGAACTCGACGGACGTGTATTTAACGCTAAGAGAGTTATCGCGCTTCGCGAAGCAGAGCGCGGTAATCTTTGGAGGGCGGCAATGACACTTCAAGTGACAAAAAAAGGGGTTTTCAAGAAAAATTTCACCCAAATGTTTTGTGTATTTTAAAGTACAATAAAATTGACTTTTTTATTTATAATGACCCACTAAATGCTGAGAGATATCTCCAATTATTAACGACGACTGTTACTGATTTCCTCGAAAATTTGCTGTTAGAGGAAAATAGGAATTCGTGGTTTCAACTGGACGGAGCGCCAGCTCATTCCACCCAAGAATTGTCCAGGGAACTTTACGAAATGTTTGGCGATCGTTGGTTCAGGCATTTAGGGCCGTAGGATTGGCCACCGAGATCACCCGATCTCACGCTGCTTGGCTTTTTTATGGTTTGTTTTGAAAGAAATGGTGTACAATACTCCAGTACCTACCAAAGGAGAACTGCGACGGCTAATATTGCGGTGTATTGAAGATCTGGATCCCAATGAAATTGAAAAAGCAACCACGAGTCGCGTGCAAAAGCACATTTTAAAATGTTTAAAATGTGATGGTTAACATTTTCAGCATTTATTGTGAAAATGTGATATTTTGTTTACAATTTTGTTATTTTTATTCTTCTAACTTTTTACTTAAAAATGCGAGATAAAAAGCTGATTTTTGGTATAGTTGTTCCCTGGAAACTTTGAGCCATCATAGGTAGTTGAGGAAATTATTTTGTAATCTTACAAACTTCCTCTCGTTTATTGGTGTTAATTCAGGATATATTTGGTTAAATTTTCTGCATGTTCTGACAATGATTTGATCACAATATCTGTTTATAATAAATAATTTCATAAGAACTCCCTTTGAATATTCAATACTTGCATTCATTTGGAAGATCTTTTGAAACGCTGTCAATAACTATTTATTAACTACATATAAAAGTCACCGAACTGCCATAAACTTGATTTTTTCACGGCTACCTAAAATTAAATTCTTTAAAAAACAATATTTCCTAAAAAAGAGGCTTTATTAAGAAAACTTGATGACTTAGGTATAGGGACATAGTATATCATCTTAAAGCATTTCTCTTCATCTTTCAATTTATCGAGTAATACACAGGGGGCTTCATTTGAAGAAACGAACTTTTAACCACTTTCATGCAAAACGGAAATAATAGTAATTTTAGCGGGCCCTGTATGATATGAAGTCGATTTCTTGGTGTAGGATAAATACTTTGAGTTTGTCCAAACTAACATCAAAATATCAACTTTTCATGAGTTGAGAGTACTTATTTACTTAAGTTCAATTAGGGCTATGTTTTGGACCATATTTAACACAAATAATTTTTTATCTCGAGAACCGATAGAGATAGGTATAGGGCATTATCAACAAAAAAGTATTGTAATAAAAGGGCGATTCTAAAAATGTGTCAATATATGGGGAGTTCTATTTGAAATATTAAAGTTGCTAGGGCTTTTTGATAGAAGCGGCAACGTCGCAATGCTGAAAATATTTTAGATAGGTAGAACAGGTGAGAAAAAGTAAAACACAAAATTTTCAGAAAAATCCTGAGTTGCGTTTTCCAGAAATGTCTAACCTACCATCGACCGTGAGTCACGCTGTATACTTTTCGAACTTTGTTCGATTTATTTAATTATTCAGTATTATTTAGATTCAGCGGTGCGGTTTTCGCCACGTTGAGCTGTGTTTGACAAAATATTATTGTATTCAATACGCCCTGTAATGTTAACCGTAATTGTTGATTTCTTCTTTAATATAGTAAACTGAGCTGAATACTGCTTAATTTCCACGCCTTGCCAGCTCCATACCACATGAATAGCATGCATTTTTTTGTGTGTGATGATTTCTTCTCTTTTCGAAGAGTAGAATAAAAAAGTTTCTTGTTTTATAACCATCGCTCTATGATGCGATGATACGATGATATGGAGATGTGAAAAATAGACTAAGATATATTATTGAACACGAATTTCCACAAGATAAATGAGTCGTGAATCAATTTATTTTGAATTTTTGTCTTAAATGAGATGAAATAAAAACCATTCTTGATAAATTCATCAAGTATCTTTACGAAATGATATGAATTAGTGGTTATAGTAGGTAACATTTCAAATTATGAAACGGTAATAAGTCATGGGCGGTAGTTCATTATTCATCGTATCATTGAAATTTTGATCATAAAATGTATTAAGAAATAACACATGTTCCATGAAATTACATGTGTTATTGCACGCAACTATGCATATGTCTATAGGTCACAAGTGACACTGTGGATAGGTAAAACATGCATGAACTTCCTTCATTGTAACCTTACTTTGATAGACTAGGCGATATTAAAAATAGTGGGTGAAATAAAAATACTCTTTTTCAGATCATCAGTGAAGATGAAGATAATCACAAAAATTTGTAGGATTGAAGGAATATTTAATAATACTTTATAATATTAATGATAATGATAATAATGCAGTAGCTTCGTCAGCCTGAGCTCAATGAACTGCGCAATCCGATAATTCCGGAAGAAATTCGACAGACCCTCAAAGGCTCAGAGAACTTCGCTGCTCCAGGCTCTGATAGGTTGAATAACTTTTTTTGAAAAAAGTTTCCAAGCAGTCACCACCATCTAGCAAGAGTTTTTAACAGGCCGTTACCATGCTTGAATACAGGAGTCGGTGCAGAATAAGCGTAATCTTTCAATGGCCTGGATCGATTATCGCAAGGCATTTGATACAACATCGCACGAGCTCATCACGCATTTGCTCAGATGCCTTGCGGTACCCGATTCAAATAGTGAGATGCATTGAACAGCTGATGCCGCTCTGGAGGACTTGCTCAACCATAAATAAATAAATAATATTTTATTCCATTGAGATCATTTACACGATATTGGAAAAGTCAGTAGTGAAAGGAGAATACATAAAATATGTTGTTACATAGGTAAATATATAAATACTTTACAATACAAGGTATTAAAAGCTACATTCCATAAATTCATTCAGACTATAGAATGAGGATTGCAACAGGAGATCTTTGAGAGTTTTTAAATACATTCAGATTTTGGATTTCTCTTAAAAAAATTGGTAGTTTATCAAACAACTGTATACCTGTATAAGATGGACTCTTTTCATAGAAAGTTGTCCGATGAGGCGGTATTCGAAGAAGATTACCATGCCTTGTCTCATAGTTATGTTTGTCAGCAGTTTTAATGAAGTCATTTAAATTGTTTTTAACGAATAGGATAGTTTTAAAGATATAAATACAGGGTAGAGTTAAAATTTTGTTTTCTTGAAAGTAGCCTCTACAGGAAGTTCGTTTATGAATTCCAAAGATAAGACGTATTACTTTCATTTGTAAAATAACATTATAAGATAAGTGTGAGTATGTCATCGCATAGTAGATATTTATAAGTTGTTGTTGGGAAAATATATTTTTGAGTTGCAAGATTGCATAGTAACTGCTACATATCTTCTTGGAAATATGATCAGTACATGTCTGAAAAGAGAGTGATGAGTCGAGAAAAGTTCCAAGGAATTTTGTTGTCTCAGAAGATGTAATCTTAATATTTTCAGTATGTATTTCAAAAGACGTGTTGGGATCATTTGTTATGTTAAATTTCATTAGAACCGTTTTCCTATGATTTAGAATTAAATGATTGTCCAAACACCATTCAGTAAATTTATCATAAAGTAGATTTATATTATCAGCCAGTTCTTCGGGAGAGTTGCCACAGGTTGCAAACGAAACATCATCTGCATATATGACCTTACACTTCGTTTCCATAAACTCTGGTAGATCATTAATAAACATTATAAATATAAGTGGACCCAGCACAGAACCCTGAGGAACACCCAAAAATTATAGCAGAGCGCTTTCGACTGTGCACACAGCTTGACAAATTCACTTATAATTATTATTTGATATCTCGGGAAATAGATAAAAACATTAGATGATGAATAGAGAAGCACGTTTCAAACAAAATACTATGTGTCAGAGCGAACACAATGCGCATACGGAACTGCAGGATCAAAAGTAGAATGGTTTGGCTAGACGACAATCGGACCACAGCGATAATGAGACAGGATCAAGAAAGTGATCCAAACGTTGCAGATTTTCTAAGATAGAAGGAAAGCGGAGCGAAAAGACCCACCTGGAAGGCAATCTCCTTACGATCTCCAGGTTTCAAGGCATTATGGCCACAATGGGATTCCCTGATTGTCTACTGAAGAGATCTTGGGAATCAGCCGATGGCAGAAAAGTGATTGCTTAATTGGTTGTGCCTAGGTCGAGAATGAGTGATGTCTTGGGGGAGATTCATGGTAGCAAATCAGGTGGACATTTTGGAGTGAATAAGACCTTGGATAAAATACGGTAGAGATTTTACTGGGTCCAATGTCGTGAATATGTAGAGAGATGGTGCCGAAGATGTCCGAAGTGTGGAGCAAGCAAAGCCCCTAAGACAAGATCGAGAGGAGAGATAAAACAATACAATGTAGGTGCTCCCTTCGAACGAATCGCCATAGATTTAGCTGGACCGTTTCCGATGACGAATTATGGCAACAAATTCATCCTCGTTGCCATTGATTATTTTAGCAAATGGGTCGAAGCTTATGCCTTGCCTAATCAAGAAGCATCTACAGTTGCAAGATCTCTGGTAGATAACATGTTTTCAAGGTTTGGAGTGCCAATGGAGCTACATTCCGATCAAGGAAGGAATTTTGAATCAAATTTATTCAAGGAAGTTTGTGAATTGATGGGAATTAGCAAGACCAGAACAACGGCCCTCCACCCACAGTCTGATGGCATGGTTGAAAGGTTCAACAGGGCTATGGAAGAACATCTGTCCAAATTAGTAGAGGAGCACCAAAAGAACTGGGATTGACATCTTCCACTATTCTTGATGGCTTATAAGGCCTCTGTGCACGATTCCATAAAGCATTATCTACGGGAGAGAACTAAGTTTGCCCTGTGACTTGGTGTTCGGATCACCAAGTGCTGAAGAAAAAGAGATACAGGATTATGCAGACGAACTGCGACAGAGTTTGAATGAGATCCACGATTTTACAAGAAGAAGATTGAAGATAACCAGTGACATAATGAGGGCTCGATACAATCTTAAGGCCAATACTGGTGGATTTGAAGAAGGAGATCTAATATGGCTGTACAACCCTCGTCGTAAGAAAGGAGTGTCTCGCAAATTATATCTTGGAAAGGACCCTATACCATAGTAAAGAGAATAAACGACGTGGTCTATAGGATTCAACGCAGACCGAGAGCGAAAATGAAGGTCGTTCACCTAGAGAGACTCATACGTTATAATGGAGACAACGAGACATTGTTTGATCGGGACTATCAAAATTGAGAGGGGGTAATGTTACGAGATTGATAAAAGCCCCCTAGCTGCGCCGCTGAGTCAATTCCGCGGGCGCTTTATCGATAATAATTTTCAAGAAAAGATTATAGGGGTGGAATTCTGTCGTAAGTGATCTAGAGCGGAATCCGGAAGGATCTGGTTGCACGGCTTGAGTATATAAAGGGAAACATTTCACTGAAATGATGAAGTTTTATGGAAAGAGTTTATGAAGAAGTGTTTGGAATATTTATCTCGTTGTATAGATCTAAGTGTTTTATTAGTCGGTGAAGTAGTTGTATGTTTTTTTTAGTGAAGTTAGAAATAAACAGTTTCAGTATTGTGCTCGCCTTATTATTTAGCAATAACGTACCAATACGTTCTGATAAACACGGCAGTGTAGGCTGACAACACTGCCTCACATGCCCATTCGATTTCGAGCATGGGGGCTGCTGCAAAATTTAGAACTCACATGAACGGTAATTCATGCTGTATTCAGAGACGAATAAAGTCGTGCTAAACCTTGAGAGGCCTGAACTCATAAACTTCTCAGGAAAGTGTGCCAACGTTAAGTTGAGACCGTGGTTCCTTGTCATGGGAGAATACGTTCCAAATACTGAGTTCATGAGGTACGTCGGATTACACCTGTAAAGGCGTTCAAGCTGTCGTAAACTTACTCCATGTGAAAACAAGATTTTGCTTCACGAGCAGATATTCGGGTCAATTCTGATTCTCAGTAGTAAGTAAGAAAACTTTCACAGCAGAATAAATCTCAATTTTGTGGATGGCTTGCTATCTTCATTGCTTTAGAGACAGGAGATGATGTGGCAGCAACATCTTCTGCCAATAGATAGGCAAGCCTGCTAAAAAATTGGGAAACATTTTGCTGTGGAAGTTTTCTTGTTATGATGACAAACTTGCTACTGAGAAACAGAATTGACCCAAATGTGATACCATGATAATGTTTTGTATCTTTTCAAAATATTGATTTTTATGACTAGGGAGGATGCACAATTACATACTCCGGATTGTCAAAAATAATGACTAGGTGAGTTTCTGGAACTAGCAGAAGTCCCAACTATCCAGAAATTTATCAACAAACTGGCGAATAGTCTCTTCAGATACTTCATCGTTGATAGCCGTCTGACGAGAGATATTACTAGCAGTATAGATCACCTTAAATACCAGAGTCCGCTATACTAAAGATTGGACATTTTCTATGAACGATGGTATGAGTTTTTAACAACGCTAAAGTTGCACTATAACGTTGAAATCATTAACCGCTTAGACGAGAATAGACGGCCAATAGCTTGCTGACTCTGAGCACATTCAGACGTACTGACCCCGCATCCTAATCCTTCCAGTGCATCGATCATGTGCGCACCCTCACCAGCAACCATCAGGAGTCTTCGAGAGACAGTTTCGATCTACGAAAGACGACCTTGCAACTTGTGATACTATGTACGGACAACAATTTGAAGTATTTAAGTCCAAGTATGTCAGTTACTCATCCAAACTGATCACCGCTGCTTGGCTTCAGTTATTCACCTAAAAGTTACCTAAAAAGGTCTTCATTATAAAATGAGAAAAATAACGTTTCATCTGGACTGACATATTTCTAACTCATCTATCTCATTCCACTTTTTTCGTTCATCGTTTACTAGGGTAAGCAGGACTGGACACCGTATGGACGCACACAGAGCCACTCCCTCCTTGCCTATTTCTGAGCAGTGGGGTGAGCGCTTGTACCAAGGGGTACCTAGGGTCCTGTTCAAGAGTCGCTGATATCTGCCTCCGCTGTTTTTAACGGTAGGTCGAATATTATCCACACCTCCTGCAAACCTTATGCGTGGTGTTCATTGCGACCCACTGTAGATACTCCTATACCTAGGTTGTTGAGGCTGACTATTTCGATGTCACCCCGGAAAAGGCTGAGGCAAAAAACCAGGTCGAGGTACTAGGATTTTTAGATCATTCGATTGGGTTCTCTATAGAACCGGTTCTTCCCATCTTTCATGAAAGCTGTCCAGCGCCTGATAAATGAGCCTGCTGTGTTTGCGATGCTCATTATCATGATTTCTGGGCCTAACAAGGTCTCTGGTTACGAAACTGTTGGAAAGGTGAAACTTGTAGAATTTGGACGACCGACAAGTTCTTTACATATGTCGGGATGGAGTCGGCGCCCATAAGGTCATGCAGCACATCTAAACGAATTCACAATATTCAATCTACCTGCCTGCTCAATTCTATCAAGATATAGTTAGAAATATGTGTGTTTACCAGATAATATTCCCCAGCAAATCTCCAAAACCACTACAACATGCTAAATCGACAAGGGTCTCATGCAAAATAGAAATAATCGCCGTGTTCCTTCCGCAATTTTCATTTGGTCACGCGCGTTGCCGATTTATATTCTCTTTCGAGTGTTCATGGGTGTTTTTTAGCGTGGTCTCTGGATGCGGGAATTTTAAAAACTTAACGAGGGAACGAAATTTTCGTTACAGTACCTATCACTTTTGGTGATGATACGGAGTACTTTATTTTGCATCCTACCCAGCCTCATAAAACAAGTTTCAGGCAGACTGCAGAACGCTGGGCAAGCATATAACATGGCTGGTCTTATCATTTGCTTGTGTATCATCATCTTAGATTCAGGACTCATAGATAAACCTCTGACTATTATCGGGTACGTGCGTGTGACCGCTGCTTCAATCCTCTGTATAGTCGAGCTGTACTCCCAGGTAACTCACATTTGTCAAAACCTCCAAAGCCTGATATCCCTATCCAAACGTGTTTGACATCATATGAATGCAGGGAATACAAGTGTGGTGATAGACTTGCTTCGATTGGGTACTCTGCGGATCTTGTGTTATTCACTCTCACTGCAGAAGTTCTGCCGACCAGGTAAGAATTCACAAACCTTACCATATATGAAGGCATGCTGCCACAAGCATTTTGCAGATCAGACCTTCTGCCCATACCGAGTCGAAGTCTTTTTGCATATCCAGCAAGACCATAACAGTGTTCAGCCCTCGACGAGCAGCCTCTTTCGCCCCATGATCAACATGCACTGTAACCAGCACGAATGTCGAATTGCTCAGCGAGGATCATTTTGATTTACTCCTCGAGGGTTAACAATCGTCTGAGGAGGATTTTCTCCACTACCTTGGCAACAACGCTAAGTAGTGGGATTGGACTTATCCGTCACAGCTATGTAATGTGACATTGCGGAATGTATTGAATTGGAAAACTATTGAAATAGTAATTTTTTTCTAGTATTTTGATTTGAGTTGTAGGATTTTTCAGGAATGGTTACTTTTCACAATATGTAATCTCGTAACATTATCAACTATGGTACGAATTATTTTTCTTTCTCACTTCATGAAAAATATAAATTCATTAAATTTTAATTTTTTTCAAATGGGAGAAATAAATTGTCGGTTTGAATTGAATGGTGAACGCTGATGGTAGTCATGGAAAAACTATTCTTCTTGCCTGTGATGGCCATTACTCACTCGAATGATTTAGGATGCTCATGAGTTAACGCTCATTGAATAATGTATATGATGTTTTGTTTGAACATCTCCATCGTGTATTCAATGAATACTTTTTGGTGTATCCGAAAAAAAGTTATTAAGTTGTGAATTTCACTGTAAGTCAGGAAACATTGAAAGCAATAGCATGTCGACCATACCATACACTCTCGTGATATAGGATCATTTGGTGGCATCAAAAATGCAAAACCTTTAGCGAAACAAGTATTTAATACTCCGTTTTTGTGCCAACAAACTACTGACTTCAGTATAACGGAATCGTCTTTACGTAGCCGCCTGACTTGGTAAAGTAAACAAATTCAGTCAAACAGATATAAGGTTCTACGGAGAAGACATGACAAAAAGATGCAGTGATCTGTATCTCAGTTGCCGACCTTTTTTTTAACATAGCAGGAATTATCAGAAAAATATGAGAGAACTAATTACTAGTGACTATGGTTTTATGTCAAAAATTCATAAACAGATGATTAAAGAGAAGAATGAAATAAACTCTACCAGTGAATTGCGTGGCATGACCAAGGACGTCGACGACTGTAAAAGTTGTCGGACCTACCTTGCACTGAAGAGAGGCAATACCTCGAAACTAGAATGTAAGTGGTCAAGTCCTTGATCATGTCGCGTAGGATTCTGCTATTTGAGAAAGCATTTGCGGCTGTCTCAGACTTTGTCTAATATTTTCAAGGGTGAAATAGTCATTCACATTTTCTTCTTCTAGGTCTCAACTTTAAGGAGATGAAAACACTTGGTAGACCCAAATTAGCTCTCAGAGGCTTATCTAACGACACAAGTTAGAGAGCTGCTGCTGCTCTGAGACGAACAAGAAACCTTTCCAACTAGTTCTAAGCAATACTAACAATAAGCTAATACAACAATTACTACCTCGATAATCACTGATAATTGAGATATTTGACAAAAGGGCATCAAATTAATAATGAACGAATTGATTTTGAATCTAACCTTTTATAACGTCCTATTCATTTTAAATTTAAACGTGAATATATCACAAGTAACTTCTGTCTTCATGAGGGTCATTCTGAGTTTAGTAGGAGACAGTAGTTGTTTTCCGAAAGATTATTGCCCGTGATGTTTCTTCTGCATAAGATGTTGCAGAATTAGAAATCGCAAAATGTTTTGTAAATAGTTGTATGTCATATAACTGTCGCTGATAGTGAGTAATAACCCTGAACTCGATATGCAGATGTCCCGTGTTATGAATTGTGCTGAATTTCAATAAAAAATTATAGATTGCTTGACAGATGTAATTCAATAGCAGTGAGGGATAGTAAATCTATTGTTCCATTGGAGGCTTGTCGATAAAATTCTTACTGAATGAAACCTTACAGGTTTCAAATCCATTCGGTTATCAATCATTCAAAGGTCTTTCGTCAAGTCTTTTCACAAATCCAGCCACTGCACCAATTGAAGTCCACTGAAAACTCATGAATATATTTCGTACTGCATAAAATAATACTTCTGTGCTAGAAAGTGCCCGAACTATAAAATAATTTCAGTGCTGTAATTTTCTCAAACCTTGGTTGGGTAGCTGGGAAGGAACGTCTTTTGTTTTTGCTTACACTAGTCAACCTATAAATATTCCAACTGCCGTTGGGAATATATCAGTTTTGTCAACCGAAAAAAAAAAACATAAAAATGAAGTGCATATTATTATCATTAATGGTGAGTTATATTATATTTGTGATGAAGTGTTGAGGATATTCTATTTGTCGAAGTGATTTCACAACAAGGAGGAGACGAATTTATTCGAATATTTTGACCATAAAACGAATTCAATTAATCTTCTTGTAATTATTCTGAACTGCTCTAGTGAGTTAGTTTTTCAATTGCTTTTTTGAAAAAATTATTATGAACAATAATACATGCAACAAAAAATATAAAAATATAATTCTTCAACTAGCCCTCTTCCTTCCTCCACTATGGTTCTACTGAAGGAAGCAATACATTTCGTATAGGAACCATTTCACCGAATAATTCCATGCAGTCAGTCAGTTCAACATGGAGAAAAGGAACCTATTGTGAAGAGGAAAAGGTGCTCAAAGTTGGGAACATATCCTAACAAATCGTTATTCAGGACCCTTGCAAACTAAAAATTCTTGATATTCAAAGGGCTCTTTTATTTGGTTTATAATGTTACGGATCCCCCGGGTTTCTGGACAAACCCCTCAGAAGTTCATCTGAAAGCTTTTTCGAGCAAGGGAGATCTGTGACCCATAGTTTACGTGGGAGTGGATTACGAAATAGTCACTGATGAAACAAATGTTTTGGTACTTATCGTTTAGGAAAGATATTTGTTGGAATTACAGTACGGTATTCATTAGCATTGAAGGTGGAAGGAGGTGGCTTTAGTGAGTTATCAATGAGAAAAGACAATTTCAATAGATTAATTTCACACCCAAAAAATCATGAGTAATTGAAATTTCAGCAATATTTTCAAGTAAGATTTTATGAGATATATTTTACAATTCGAATTACTACCATTACTAAAATACCAACACGACATTATATGTTCTCAAATATGGAATAGTTATAAAGTAAGTAAAACTTCAACTAAAATTACTGAACATTACGCTAAGGGATGGACAGAGAGTTTATTATTGAGGGAGGGTTGTAAGCAACTTTCATAACTTTCAACAGGTGCTCATCCCTATCAACAAATCCTTATGAGAGAAAATATCCAATAACATATTTATCAACAGAAGAATATGATTATAAAAAAATCATAGGAACGAGTATAATTCAATAATAGATTGAATATGTTGAATAGGAAGTATATCATCACTGGATAGTGGCAGAGAAAATTTTTTAAATATATGTTATGTAAGAATTTTTTTAGACTTTCTTGTAAAAATTTAAATGCGGTAGCCGAAGCCGTTATACATTATTTTTTAGAATATAGAATTATGCCTTATTTGAGAAAGTTTTCTGTCGATTCATCAAGTTTTCTGGGATACACGTGTCTTTTGGCAACATTCCATTTATTTTGTGTTTTTTCTTGCACTTTTGATAATGTTTTTCAATTAATTTTCACTGCTTGAAATTTTTGGAAGTAGTGTTCTGTTCATCCTCTCTCTGAAATGCCATCTATAATCATTAACGAATCCGCGTAAGCTCTGTAATAATTTCCAGTTTATATAAAATTGTCCTGAGGGATATCAAAAAGCACATAAAGATCTCTTTTGCTTAAAACATAGGTTTTTTCTTTCGTCGCGAAATCTCGTTATTGAAAATAATAAACTATAAAATTATTCAAAAATAATTTTCATACTTGTAGTAACTACAAAAGATTACCAAGTACCTTCGATTGAGTAACAATCATATTTAATTAAAGAGCGTCATTTACGAAGGCCTGATTATTTTATTAAACCCTCCTCCATGTTTGACTCCTTTCAACTCAGTCTTTTTCATGTTTCATTCAATGATATATCATAGTTGCTATGGTTGAAGAATAGCGTGCAGAATTATAGCAAATAAAAAAGGGAACACTATTTTGAATGGTAAAAACCTCTTCATTCCCAGCTCGCACAAGTTTTCTGATGGTTGGTCCTAGTGGCGCAGTCAGATGATGGTAAGAACAAATTCAGAACGGAAATGGCGAATAACGGTGATGTTATTTAATAATAATAATAATAATAAATGTCTTTATTTCCATATTCCATGTGAATTAAAGAAAAAACAATTATAAAATATGAACATAAAAATAGAAAGGAAATCTCAAGGGGAAGTTCACCAATTGGTGCTCTGCCACTCAACCCTTGTTGTGGTAAAAATTTTCACATAATTTTTTCCTGCCTAACCTAAGCCTACCTAACCTAAGCCTATCTAATCTAATATAAAACTCTTTTTTTGTTTTTTTTTTGTTTGGGTCACCTATTATTTCCTTAATTACCTATTTATTTACTCCCAAAAACAGATAAAAGAAAGCAATGTACAATAAAGGTGCTATAATTATTTCTTGAGTATATATATTTTGAGTTCTTTTTTGAATCTGAACATATTGTATTGCCTTAATTCAAGAGGTATCGCATTGTACAGTTTATACGCATTGAATTGAAAACTTCTCTCAAAAATGGAGGTTCGGTGTGGAGGACATGTCAGTAGATTTTTATTTCTTATGTTAATATTGTGGATATCACTTCTGTACTTCAATTTATTGTAAAGATACGTCGGACTTTTATACAATAAAATTTTGTGAAACAGACATAAAGCATGAAATCTGAATCTTTCTCTCATTGACAGCCATTCCAACTCGAACAGTTTGTGGGTAACGTGATCATATTTTCTGATACCATATATGAATCTGATGCCGGAATTCTGTACACGTTGTACTCTATTAGCAATGTCTTGGTCAATACAAAAGCCGTAGATGGAACAGTAATTGAATTGTGACAAAACTAGAGTCTCGCATAAAACTTTTATTGTTGCTATCGGTAAGAATACTCTATGAGGATACAATAATCTTAGAGCTCCATATGCTCTCTGAATATTACGTTTTACATGCTCGTGGAATCTCAAAGAGTCATCTAAAATCAGGCCTAAACTTTTTGCATTATCAGAAATTTCAATAACTTCGTTTTTGATAATTATCTGGAGCATACTTTTCGCGAATGATTAAACTTGTTACCGAATACCAAGGCCACAGATTTTTTGCATTTAACCTTAAAGAATGCTGACTAGCAACATCTGCAATGTTGTCCAAATCATTATTTAAAGAAACTGCAGCATTATTCAGATCACGTTATGGAAAATTGTAGTATAGTTGAATATAATCAGCGAACATATGCAGTTTGCAATGCCTAATAAAGTTTCCGAACTGACTTGTGTAAATTGAGAACAGAAGCGGCCCTAATACTGAACCCTGTAGTACACCAGATGATGTATTTCTGGCAACAGATATTTTATCTCCCAGTTTTACACTTTGCGAGCGATCTGTGAGGTCGAGCATAATCAGAGCTGTTCATTCTGAATTATCGATTGCCCGAAATATGTCATCAGTAATGTAAAGAAGTGCCGTGGTAGAACTATGTCCTGCACGAAAACCTGATTGGATTTGTGGCAAGATATGATTATTATCAATAAATTGGCTGAATTGTTCTGCCAGAAGTTTCTCCAATAGTTTTGATAAACCTGAAAAAAATATTAATTGGTCTCAAATCTGAGAGATCTTGTGGATTATTGATCTTCTGGATTGGGGTTATACGAGCATGCTTCCAAGAATGAGGAAATTTTGACGAAAGTATTATACAATTGAAAATGTGAAAAAAATATGGTAAAATATATGGACAACAAATTTTGATGAAAGCTGTACTCAGACCATCAACTAACGGAAGTGATACAACATAGGGCTGATTATCAGTGTGGTCGGTGGATCAGCGGTAATGCACTGGCCGCTCGAAACTCCAGCATAGCGATAGTCGGTTCGAGCCCGATGTAGGTACGAGAATTTTTCTCAACTACTTCATATCGGATCGATAGGCGACCGCATGCCTTGTTGAAAAGCAAGTGTATTGTGAGTTGTCCAGATGATAATCTCGTCTGGTGCTAGCTTGGAGTGCACACCGACCACCCGAGGTGGTGCTGTAGGTTTTCCGGGTTTTCCTATAGCTGAAAAGTGGATACATCACCTAAAACATCAGTAAGTCGCCCAGAGCGCCACGGCAAATAATAATAATAGCCGTCCTCTACCCGCACAGGCTATGCCTTTGGGTACACTCAACGAGTGTTTATGAGGGAGTATTATTATTATTATTTTTTTCCGTTAGAATTTTCCCAGACAGACCCTGTCTCCGGAGCCCCGATACTTCCGGAGGGCGCGCTGGATCATTTATCCCATTAACCAATCCCCACACCGTGGGGTAAGTGACTGTTGGTTGACTGAGCAGGCGGAGTGAACCAAGAATTACGGCCTTCTGCATTCGTCCGGCTAAGATTTCTGCCGGTATGATTTTTAAGTTTGAGAGCAGTGTGTCCATCCATGATTTCCATATCAGGTTGATCAGACAGGAATGGTTTATTGGCAAGTATAATTAATTCTCAACGATATCTAGATAGAAGACATACAGATGTAAGATCGCGGGAACTCGTTGATTGAGATTATGGTGAAGAACTAGGAAGACCTGCCCTTTTTCGAAAATTTGAAAGTTTTTTTAAAAAGACTATTGATTTTAACCATAGGGAACATTTAATGAAATTTGCGTAGATCCTTTGTTGCCGCATTTTATGGATCGATAATATACATGCTATTCCAGTTGAAATAGAGAAGAATTTGCACATTTTTATTTACAATGTGTTTCAAGCTGTTTTTCGCACCCTGTATATCACAAGTCGATTTCAGATATATCGTTTGGGAGTATCGTTGAGTGTAAGTGCTAGGAATCGCGCGTTAAAAGGTAAGGCCTCGTTAATCCTTGGCTTGCACAAGTTTCGACTTCTGAGGGCTGTCGATCGTAGGCGGAGGACAGCTGGTTAACGGAAAAATACAATTTAAATACAATAGAGTCACCAACGTAAAATATTTGACAAAAATTAATTTTTATGTGACGAATTTTTAAAAAAAGCTGTCATGATAAAAATATCGAAAACCGTCAATATATGATAATAATAATAATATCTTTATTGTCATGAATTTCCTACGAAACATTAGCAAAGTCATATACAAATAGTTAAATTACAATTAAGTATATATCATCAGAAACTAAACAAATACTTAACAAATGTATGTAGAAATACTCACAAAGATACATGAGAACGCTTACAGGATACATTGAGGTGACAGTTTAAAAAAAATACATATAAATATAAATTGAAAAATTCGTCTAATGAATAAAAGGGATCAGCAGTCAGATATTCTTTCAAAGTTCGTTTAAAAATACTCATTTTATTAATTTCTCTGAAATATGGAGGCAATGTTTTATATACTTTTATACAATTATAATGAGGGCCCTTTTCAAAGAGACTTGTTTTATGTAGTGGAATGCGTAAATGTTTACTACGTATTGTTACCATGTTGAAAATTTGTATATTATTTGCAGGAAATGAATGAACAGTCATAATTCCTAAGTTGATTAATAACTGTCTGCAAGAGGTGTCATTTTTGAGGTTAAGCATAGTTCTTATGATTTTTTTCTGATAGATGAATATATCCGTAGATGTTGGTGAATGATACCAGAAGATTACGCAGTAGTCAATCACAGAATGTACATATGCAAAATAAAACATTTTGATATTGTTAATACTTATTTGATCTCTGAGGTATCTAATAAGACAACAATCTGACGACAATTTACTCATTATCGCCTTCACCTGATCAGTTCAACGTAGATCTTCATCTATTGTCACTCCTTAAAATTTGGAGGTGTTTGTATAAATATAATAAAATAATATAAAGTATTAAAAAAAAAGTTGGGAACCGCCCAATAAAAAACGAGTGCCTTCATTTTCGTTTTGTAGAGTTCAGAAAATAATTTTGTTGATAAAATCATCCGTTCATCTATTACCATAATGGAGGTATGGAAGACCGTGCCCTTGTTTTAGGACACTGTATAAGTTTGCCAAAAGTCATGTGAAAGTAGATAAGTTAAAACCAAATACAATAAACAACTTCAAGTTACCAACAGAACGAAATGTTTGTACAAGTCACTTGATCAATATTTTCGTTTCGGAGTGCAACAAATCCATTGAGATAGATGACTGTTGTTTCATTTACAATTTTCATCAGTTGCATGTGAGTATTCTTTGGATGACGACTATCAAAACTTCGTGAAAAATCACTGAACTTGCAAGCTTGTGCCTGATATGCATTTGATAAAAATCGTAAATTGATAACAATTATTTATAAACTAATGTAATATGAATAAAATGTTAAGAATTATAATGTATAAATATAAAAACGTTGGTATTGTCAGTTATTTAAAAGAAAAAGATGAAAACATTGAAATTTGAAGAAGCACGAGAAGCGTTGTATATAAATATCACATAACATCACTTTAGGGTAACTTGCATTTTTATTTAATGTCTTTATTTTATTCATACTCATCCAACAGCCAAGACCAATTAATTACAGGATTGAAACAAACAAGGATTTATGAAATAGACCGAATAATAAAAGTTTCATTTAAAATATATACATATAAAATATCAATTCCTTATACTGGATTCAAAATAAGCTGGATCTCCCCATGAAGAAAAAATATATTCGTTCTTGAATGAATACAATCTCCTTCTTGAATTAATTAAAACGAAAAACCGGTCAATCAGTCTATCATATTATGCGGCATGTGTATGATGCTTGCAATGGCATTGCATTTTTTCCAATGAAAATGGACCGGGCCGGTGTTGATAGTTTCCAGGGCCAATTTTCCCCTGATCCTCTGCCCTTGATACTTAGTTTTGTGCAATTAGTCGAAATAATACACGTTTCTCTCGCTTCATCAATTCGAGAGTATAGATATTGTAATCGATCAACATCTCATACCAATAAGTGTGAAAAAAGAGGACAAGAAACAGTGTTAAACTGTCTGTTAATCAAGAAAAATTGATCATCAACATTATTATTATGAGAATATTTTCATATATATATATATTCAGTTCACTAGATCTTGTGACGAATAGAGTCGAACAAAAAATAAAACAAATGTCTCAAGTAACTAGGTTAGGTTTGAACGTGAATGGGCCCTTCACTGCGGCCAATTGCCTATTGTGGCTCCTCAAGTAACTAAGCATAAAGTTCTCAGTTCTACTGGGAAATCGTTCGATAACGACAGTCGTTACCGACCGAGGGCCTTTATGCTCTTTTCAACCTACAGTGTAGGCCATGGTGCCAGGTATTTACCAGATACCCACTATTCCTCTGACTACTAACTCGACGGGCATTGAACTATATCGAACAAATACTTCTGCATTAATTCTCAGAGCAAGTGCATTCAGGAATCAAGTGGAAAAATTTCATTTTCATACGGACAGAAGGGCTACCTGTAGAGTAGTCTCGAAGTTGTCGCTTCTGCTTAGTGTAAGGGAACGTCAATACAATCGTCTTTGAGGCCATTGCAGATTGGAAAATTACCAAAAAAATCTCGCATTTTGAACGCCAGTTCATTCACAAATGACAGGAAATTCCACTAGAACATTTTCGATAACTATAATCGTATTAGGTCCAGTTTACATGAGATAGTGTTTTTTTATACGTTGTTATTTTGACATGGGAGGCGAATCGTGCATTCTTTTTGACCGAAAAAAGTCAGAAGCCATGCATCGACATAGATATGCTAGCTAGGAATACGGTATTTCTTTTAGATGAATTCCCACACCTCTCCGTCGCGAAAGAAAGTCGAACTGGAAGAATTAAACGAATGTTCTAAATTCTGAGGGGGTCAAGTTTTGAAATATTTTACTAGTGAAATTGCTCATAGTTCGATCAACCCAAGTTTTGAATCAATTTCACGTGTGAATTACAGATCACATTCGAAAAAATTTCACAAATATAATTCGAATACTCTTTAGCTGTCGAAATGTTCATTTCACTTGCGAAATATAATTGTATGTGGATAGAATCATGAAATTTGGTATTTTTGTTTTATTATGTTTTTGAACATAGTTTGTTGAAGTAGGTGAATAATTTATCATTACAAAGTTAGTGTGGCGCGAGAACATTTTTTTGTTAAACCTTCAGCAAATAGTATTGAATAACATTGTGGAAATTATGAAAGATGATGTGTTAACGCCAAGAACGGTGATCCACTCATGTAGGCAAGATCTTTTCACCCTGAGTGACCGCCAGTTCCCCAAAATGATTGTATAGACTCTCCAAAGAAGCAGCTTGAGAATTAATACATACAGTGAGGACCAAAAGTCCGTAGCCCCCCCCGTAACTTCTTCATTTTCCATATTACAAAAAAATGTTGAATACATAAGTTGTAGGGTTTCATTCGATCTCTTTAATGGTTTAAGTTTCATTCATACAGAGTGTCTCAAAAAAGCACGGTGACTTAGAAGTTAATTTTTTTAAATGGGACACCCTGTATTTCATTGCATTATTACATTCTACGTTGAATTCTGAACAAGTTTGATAAATGGTTTTCTATCAAAAAAGTTAATAGTTTTGGACTTATGAACACTTGTAAATAATTATTTCGACTACTTTTGCGCCAGTTCAATGAGAAAATCGTAACAAATGGATCACAATGTATTCCACTTTCCTATCCTAACTTTTTGAAAGCTATCCAATGTTGCAAACTGCTGATGGCACCATGTGTAACTTACCTCGTCGTACCATTTTATAATTGTTAGAGTTGTTGAATCTCACGAAAAACTAGTACAAATGAAGTTGAAACATTTTATTAACAAATAAGGTAGTCCATAAATACAGATCAAGAATCATTAAAAACCGAAGAGATATGTTAATTTATAAATAAAAACGGTGAGTTTTTATCTATTTCAAAAGATGTTCGACATGTCCACCATGCATTTTTTGACACATAAATAGTCGGGTTGTAAACTCTTCCCTAACATTAATCAAGGTTTGAGGTGTTATTCTGAACACACTTCAATAATTCGACGGCGCAGTTCATCTAACGACCCACAAACTGTCTTAAAAACTACGGATTTCACATAGCCCCAGAGAAAGAAATCAAGCGGTGAGAGAGCTGGCCACTCTGTTGTACCTCGACGTCCAATCCACCTACCTGGATACCTTTCATCTAAGTAATTTCTCACCTCCCGAAAATAGTGTGGTGGCGCTCCATCTTGCTGAAATGTTACATCCAAGTAAAATTCATGTGGGTTTTGCGCAACGATCTCATCGATACTGGGACTTATTGTGTCTTGCAGCATTTGGAGGTATCTGGGACCATTTAAATTTTCTTCCAAGAATATAGGACCTACAATGTGGTTACCTAAAATACCAGCCCAAACATTAATTTTCTGGGGAAATTGAGTATGCCCCTCGCGGAATTCATGGGGATTCTCATCACTCCAATATCTACAATTCTGGGTATTCACATTTCCATTTAGGTAAAAAGTGCTTTCATCACTAAAGCAGATGTGTTGCAAATAAAGTCGATTTGCAACCATTCTTTCTGCCATGGTCTCGCAAAATTCAAGTCGCCGGTCTGGATCATCTTCAACCAATTGGTGCAAAATTTTTATTTTGTAAGGATGGAATTTATTTTGTTTTAAAACCCTCTTTACTGATGTTTTAGAACCATCACATGTCTCAGCTACTTGCTTAGTTGATTGTTGTGGGTTATTTACCATTTCGGCTAGTACTTGAATTTCAACATCTTCCGTAATTATTTTCGGCCTCCCAGATCTCGGAGCATCTTTCACGGTGCCAGTTTGGTTAAATTTTGCCACCAATTTTTCGACACATCGGACGTTCTGGAAATCGTTCATTGAAAATGCGAATAGCAGCGTGGTAATTTCGGTTAGCTTCACCAAATATGATAACGGCTTCAACTTTGTTTGCTACTGAACGAGCCATATTAATCAACAAGAGAAATTGAAAACCGTTTGAAACAAAGTTTTGAAAACCTACAAAATGTCAATGACATTTGGCAAAAACAGATAAGAGTTTTTTTTCGTTGTCATGGATAAAATAAACGCGCCTAGCGTGCATAGCCTACCTCATTAATTTATTCGTGAACTGGTGCAAAAGTAGTCGAAATAATTATTTACATACAAGTGTTCATAAGTCCAAAACTATTAACTTTTTTGATAGAAAACCATTTATCAAACTTGTTCAGAATTCAACGTAGAATGTAATAATGCAATGAAATACAGGGTGTCCCATTTAAAAAAATTAACTTCTAAGTCACCGTGCTTTTTTGAGACACTCTGTATGAATGAAACTTAAACCATTAAAGAGATCGAATGAAACCCTACAACTTATGTATTTAACATTTTTTTGTAATATGTAGAATAAAGAAGTTACAGGGGGGGCGACGGACTTTTGGTCCTCACTGTATATTGGAACCTCAGTTGACAGCTCCTACAAGAATATCCGAATATCAGCTATGTACGAAGCCACTGAGATCAAATTGCGAACTGCAAAATATAGGAAATATTTTATTAACAATTTCAAACAAATGCAACGAAATGCAGAAATTCTGATATATTTATAATTTACTAAGCATGTCTAAAGTATAAATTTTGGCTATTTGCTAGCGAAACTCTTATAAACCGATTAATTTACAAATTTTTTCCATATGAATCAAATTTAACTGATTTCCGTTGTTGCCGAAGTCGTTCTAATTAAATTCATTTAAGAGAGTTCATAAAAATTTCATTTCATTACAATTGAAAACTAGGTACAGCATTTCGATGGTGAACTACAAATCAAAATATTTCACTTATGAATTCAATTTCACTAATATTCAAAACTTGGTCCCCTGTACTATTCAAGAACGGCTTATAATATTTCATCGAAACTCGAATATACTTCAAATCTTTTCTATTTCTGGCTATTTTACTGCAACTACATCCATTCATAGTATTCATGTGCTTGGCAAAGAGTGAAAGTTTTAAACTGAATTGGTTACAAAATGAATTAATTCTTGTATTGCGAGTGTACTTGAACCGTAATATTGACAACATTGAAAACTATTATTCATTTAATTGAATGTGGAATTAACCAGTTAGTAATAAGTTTAGACTATTATTCAGTTTAAATAGCGGTAAGACTGTGATTATTGGAATTGAGTTGCAGTTGATGGCAGTTTGCAACAGATAGTTAAACTTAATACTTTCAGCTCATTATGAAATCGGCCTCAGTTAAAGAGGCGAATGAAAAAGATTTTCGTATCCAGCTTGCATAAAATTAAGTGTGTTCAAATTCTGGTCATCAGCAGTGGTTCTGTTTTTTTACAACAAAATTGTCGAGCTTCAACTCAAATGCATGCTCCAATGAACTATATTTTCTTTAGCATCTCAATTTCATTCAAACCCAAAACATGTTGGAAAAATTACACTGCATCAAATTCCAAATTTGCCGGCTGAACTTATTCGATAAAAAATAAATATATATCAAGATATGCACAAACATATTTTCACCCAAGTTCGTGGGAATAAAACTTGCATTATGAGCGAGACTCGATACTCACTCCCTCTCCGTCCTTTCTTTCAACCGTTGAAATAGCAACTCATCCTCACACGTTATACATCATTAGGAATCTCTTTTCTGAGCTTTCTTTCAGTGGTGCCCTATTTTGTGGATGTGGGTGTGTTCTTCTCAAAATTATACTCCAACTGAGGAAAAATCCTTTGTCGTAAACCCAATATACTGTAAAAAGCTACACACTGTAAAAAATACCCACAAAACGAAAATGTTTCAACATTCTTCATTTTTCTGTAGATATGAACAAAAAAGATGAATGCTATCAGTAACTTCGTAGTATCGGGTAGGTGTATATCATTTATCATTTATCAGTTATTTCCTGCCAAATTTAAATCGTGCAAAGATGACTGAAGAAAAAGGATTTTTGAAGTATTTTTTAGTATTGGAGTATGGAGAGGTCCGATGATCACTCAAATGCTATTTTGGTACCTTCGACTATCCCTCGAAAGTGCTAGTAGCATTTCTTGCAATATTTTTTAAAATGAAAGATATTCCCACTGACTGTGTTCAAATTTGACACGCTGTTTATCATTTCGAATGATTTCAAGTGATCCTCCATGACGAGAAATAACATTTCTTTCAAATTATTATGCCACATTTGGTTTGGAAATATAAACTGGAATGGAAAAGAATATCTCCATGATTTATGAAGCAATCATAAAAATGCAGAATTACTCCAAAATGTAAAGTTCTTCAAACACAGACAGCATGTCAAAAAAAAATCCATTTGAAATACATTCACACGGAATTATTTCCTCATCAAACTGGACCGGTCTCGATACCAAACACATTTGTAATAACGAATTCTGCTTTTATTGGTGAAACATTCACACATCTTCAAACTTATGGAAATTCATTTCGACGTCAGCTGCTAGTTATTCAAAACAGTATATGTAACAAGTGTTATGAACATCATTTTAGTAACAAGAATATGCCTATAACAGGCGAGGGCTAGAGATATATTTTTTGCCAAAGGACCATTACTTTCAGTGGGATTCAACTTCTTCATTGAAATTTCCGTATGTGTGTTTGGTTACTGGTGTTCGTCATTTTTCGATGAGCAATTTTCGAAAAATAGCGTTCTAAACTTATACATGCAATTAGAATTTGCCTGTTCTGAGATGCATTATTGTATCGACTCCTTTCAATAAAAATGGTTAGAAGAATGGGTGGCACCCTTCCAACCCTTGAATGTCAGGAATAAATTCATTATTCCTTTTACAAAATAAAATTTAATTTGCGTGAAAGACATTGCAAACATAAAATCTATTTACGCTTATATTACAAACTGTTCGAAATGTCGTCCATTTTGCGCCAAACAGTAATAAAGTCTGTTTTCGAACTCCCCTCTAACATTACAGAAAACTTTACTAGGAATTGACTGGCATGCTGCTGTCATTCGTCTTTTACGTTTTTCATTATCAGAAGGTTGTGTTTTATGAACAACGAATTCAAGATGCCCCCAAAGAAAGAAATGTAAGGGAGTTAAATCCGGTGAACTCGGAGGCCATTCAACTGCTCCCCTTCTGCCAATCCATCAGGAAATCTCTCGTTCAAACACTATAGGACGTAAATAAAATAATGAGGTGGAGCACCGTCCTGCTTCTTTCAGAAATAATGGACCAATAAAATAATGTGCGTTTTTGTCATTTCGATAGTAACAATTTTGTCTATTAACATTGCCATTCAGAAAAAATGAACACTCATCGCTGAAACAGATGTTGAACAGAAGATTAGGGATGGTATCGACTCGATGAGACATGGTTTCACAAAACTCTATTCTTCTATCATAATCATACTCGTGGAGCTCTTGAAGAATCTGCATTTTATATGGATGTAATTTATGTATTCTCAACGCTTTTCTTACAGTCTCGAGTGACATTCCCGTCTGTTCTACAGCAAATGTTCCCAAAACTTCAATTTAACTTCTTCATTTAGTACTCTGGGGTAATTTATTTTTTCTACGCCCATGTCTGTAAACGTCAAAAATCGCACTGTCAACATTCCTTGTCAATGACATTTAACAATAACATGCACGTAATGAGATGTCATAACATACACGTGCGTTTTGAGAAGAAAACTTAAATTTCTTGGTTCAATTGAATTACAATCAAATTTTTATTTACGTAAGACTTTATTTGGTCTATTTACACAAATTTAGTCAATTAAAAAATATAAAAACTTTTAGCATTAGCGAGATATATTTAGGATTGAAAGAGCGATGCCCCTAAATGTAGGCAGCACGTTATGCAATTTCTTCAAAATTAGGACACGTTTTCTTAAGTAGCATGCTATGAAAATAACTGTCATGTCATTTATATTGTCAATTTCTTGAACAAAATATAATTGTATCCGAACATTTTCTCAATTCAATTAACAACTATGGTAATAAAGTTTAAATGATTGCGATGTTTTTAATTAAATGGATGAAAATGTATGGGTGTAGAAAAAGTATAGTACGTTACACGAGTTGTAAGCCCATTACGCACTCATGAAATTTATGCACTCGACGCTGCGCGGCTTCGTGCATAAACTTTTTCATTTCGTGCTTAATGAATTACTTACAACTCTTGTTACGTAATATACTATTATTATTTGTCACAGAACCAAGTTCGTAAAACTTATTCACCAAATCAAGCACATACCGGTGACTTACATTACAATTTGAATGTCTTTCGTTAAGAAGACATGCCGCCCTTCGTGCGCACTTTCCAACTTCTCCATAAATTACAATCTCTTCAATTCTTCCTTGAAGAATGTAAACCATTTTTACACTTTTATACACTCATTAAAGCAATCACTAAACTGGTAAAACTGTATTCACAATACTACTACATCGTTCAGATTTGCTGAACAATTTTTTGCCTGAAAATAGATTTTTTTTACAGCAGAAGTAGTAGAAAAGGAAGGCTATATAAAATTTCTGCATTAAAAATTCAGCATTTAATTAACACAACATTACTATCATCTACGTTTTACTATTAGACAACTTTTTGATGTAAATTTTTTGAAGCTAATGGCTAATAAAGGGTTGGAACGGTACCATCTGATATTTTAACCAGTTCTGGTCAAGTTCTTATAATAACTTCTGATATTTTAGAACGCCATTTTTTTTTAAATGCTCATCAAAAAATAATAAGGCAGGGTACCATTGAAAGAAAAATTGAACTCCAATCAAATGATGTGACATTCCCCTTCCCATTTAAAATTCTAAGGGTAACATCTGTCCCTCCTAGGATGTTGAACCACGAGGGCTAGAAATATTTCTTGAAAGATTCTTTGTATTGTTTACTGGAAGGAAGGTATTAGGGGTGGGAAAATTTCAAATTGACATCCTGTATATTGTATACGGTACGAGCACAGAATTGATATATGAATGAACAAACTAGGACAAAGAGGTGCATATCAAGAAAAAATACATTGTATTGAGACAAAATATATTCACATTTATAGCTCGATAAAGTTGAAGACATGAAATATCATAGAAAGCAATCTCAAATAGGTCTTTTTTCAAATTTATTTTTAAATTAGTAAGGCTCGCATTTTCTTGTAATTTTCAGTGAATGGTTTGTTGCTCTGATATTATCTTTGTTCCTAGTATTTTCATAATAATAATGAAAAGGAGGTCGCTGGCCGCAAGGAAAACCTACTCATAGTCCAAGAGCCAGTGACGCATGTTTCATGAAGTGTTTGATGCACCTTGAAATTTTGTAAGGATAGTATTTAGGGGGTGAGAAGTAGGAATACCTGTGTTTACCTAACCTAACCCGGGACACCAGGTAATGCGCATAATAGAAAGGTGTAATAAAATTGAAGCTAAAAAAAGTGTTTAATTCACAGGCCAACAAACGATAATCGAAAGTTTAGTGAATTTTTAATAAGCACTCAAGATGGCAGACACTTTTGAGGGGGTTCACATATAGTTCTTTCGAAAGTATCGGAACGGTCTCATATTTCAGAACCGGCTCAGAGAAAATTTCGACAGGGTGGTTTTTGATTATGCACGATTCAGTGGTGATCTCGGCAATGTTGCCAAATCAACAGCTTTTCTATTCAAGGGTAGTGGAAGAATACACGCATGTTATCGGAATGGAGTTTGGGATCAACAAATGTGACACGGAAAGACAGGGATCGGAGCATTTACTTGGTCTTGTATTCGACACTGAACGAGGTGATCCAAACTCAATCACCCAGTTGGAATCTGTTCATAAAAAAAGCTCATGTTAAAGCTGCGGAGACAGGAGTACCCCTGCAGCTACATGAGAGTAAGCCAATGCATGAAGTTTCCTTTAAGAATATCAGAAGAATTCGGCTTATCCAAAAATTTCACTTCTGCTCTCCTCAGGTGGTCAAATGGGCTGAAGTAAGAGATCGAGGGATTCATAATGGCCTGCCAGGATGGTGTCTGCAACACCGTGGTCCACCGTAGTCGCGTGGTGGGTAAAGAGGTCCCAGATACTAGATGTAGATTGAGCATGTCGTAAGGCTCCTGATACCATAATACATTTGCTGTCAGCTTGTCAGGCTTATACGGTCTCAGCCTATATCCTCAGGCATGAAGCGGCGTTACGAGTGATGTTCTACAGCTTAAGATACTCGTACGATATCGAAGGGAAAACGGTTTTGCCGTATGCCCCGGGTGATATTGAGTCCATTGTAGAAAAGTAGGAGTGCTGAATTTATTGTAGCTATTCATTCCCCACTCTCAGACAAGTACAAGCCAAAAATCCTGATATATTCCTTTACGTTCATCAAAGTAGGAGAATTTTCATCATAGAGTTTTCTGAATCTGGAAAAATAAACATTGCCCCAAAAGAGGAAGAAAAATTGACAAAATTTCGAGACTTACTCCTTGAACTCCGCAGGCTTTAACCAAACCATTCTGTTGAAATGGTGATTTTGATCATAGGGGTACTTGATAATGAACACGATGCTCTCGAGTCTAGAGATCATAACGGTTTGCCGTGATGCGGCAGAAATCTTAGCACCTACTCAGGGAACATAATTCTCGAACCCAGTAATCATTCACTCAGCGGATGTGAGGAGTGTTTACTGGGATTGATGATACACCAGCGCGCTCTCCGGATGAATCGGGGCATCGAAGGCAGAGTCCGACTGGGAAATTCCCAGCGGAATAATAATATTGCTTTTATCAGTTACAGATTATGAAGACAAAATTATAGAAAATGAATATAAAGAGATAAAATGTCTTGTGGTATTTCTTGACTTTGCCAAGGGTTTCGAGACTGTCGCACAACATTTTACTTGAACGTCTCAGTGAAATTGGCATCATGGCATAGCACACAACCTATTAAATTTTTTTTTACAAAAGAGAACACAACGGGTAAACATTGAAAAGTGCTACTAAATATCACAATCGGTGTTCCACAAGGTACAGTGCTGGGACCAATATTGTTTCTTGTATTTATTAACGACATTGCTTACCTGTACAACTATCATGGCCATTTAGTCTCATATGCAGATGACACTGCAATTGTTATACTGATGAATGTACTGAATTAAGCCTTTCTCATATCCACAGTTAGTTAATTCACAGCCTATTAAGTGTTAATTTCAGAACAGTGGTTTTATCATTTTCTCTCTAACTAGTGAAGACCAACCTACAGAAAAATATATCTCAATACGTAGCTATTCTTGTGATGGAATATGCCTCAGAGATTGCACAGATTAAAAAAATTAATAAATTGAAGTATCTCGGTGTGTTGGTAGATCAAAACCTAAGGTGGGATAAACATGCACAATATTTAAGAAAGAAATTTCGACAACTAACACATAGGATTTATTCACTACGCGATATTCTTAGCAGAAAAAACCTTTCCATAGTGTACAACTCACTAGAATAAATTTTACGATATTGCATAGTGATATGGGGAGGTCTTTTTCACAAGGCTCAAAACAAATTACAATCTACTCAAAATTGTTTGATAGGAATACTTTTCCAAAGAGACAGATTATAATACAAGAAGTCTGTATAAAGAATCCAAGCAACTCAATATCAAAAACTCATTTGCAAATCATTGTCTGTTAAATACTTATCAAAAGTCAAAGCCAGTTGTCAATCCCCTTAAACACTATGTCACCTGATTCATAGAAAACAAATCAACTGCCAATTTTCAAGAAAAGTCGGTTACAAAGATTCGTTTTTTTCATCGGCCCTAAACTATGAAAGATTTGAGAAGGGAAGCAGCTTTCAAAAAGAAAATAAAACAGCTCATAGTGTCTGGTGAATTAAATGTTGATCTTTACTTTTGATTTCAGCAAAAAACTGAATACCTCCTATTGAAATCTGAACCTCCTTTTACTTTCTTACTCTGTAACAAATTTTTATGAATCAATGTTATGATGTGAAATAAATGTGGATCTGAAATACCTGTATTTTATGCATAACTGCTAAATATTTATCTCGTATTGAACTCGGAATCTTTGCTTTTCGTTTCAACATTAATTTTATAAATCACTGATTCTGTACGTAATCTGTCGAATCTTTCTACATATTTTCTGAAAGCTCATTAAGAAGTGCAAAACACAAGCACCTGTGCTTAGTTTGTCTTCTTAATGAGCGAAGGAATACAATACAGGCCGTTTCTTTTATCATGTGGTAACATTGCTATATTCTAAACCGTAATCTAATTAAATGGGAAAAAAGGTAACTATTGTGGTAAGCAGTAAATTGGTCATAGAAAATTTACGGGGATTCTCGCCCTTCCCAACTTATACAGGGAAAACTGAAAATGCTGTTTTTGGTTTTTTACGAATAGAATTGTTATTTCAGAAAATATAAAAAAATGGAAAAGGAAAGTTTTTAATCAAACGTTTCGTGTCAACACCGCCATCATCAACTATTTTTATTTAATTACGGACCTGCCTATTTCATCACAAATATTGATAGAGCGATAAAATCACAATTCAGTGGTATATCACACTCGACATTTTTATCATATAAAATATCTAGCATCATCAGTGACAACAATTTTTAATTACGATCCTGTCGTTAGTTTGTTTATGAATTCCACAGAATCTAACGCTTCGATATAAAAATTATCAGTGACGTTTTGAATGAATGTATCTATGAAAATTGTATTTATACTATAAAAATTCATAAAAGATTTCTGCAGTTTCAGAGACGAACGATAGCAATTTACCCCAGAAATAAACTTACTTAAGAGGAGAAGAAATCAAACGAACAGAAAAACAATTTATTTCATAATGAATTTGTGGAAGAAAATAAAACCAATACAGAAAGAGAATTCTACATTAAATGCTCGAATTGACGACCTCTTTGTTGAATGTCCATACAATTTCTGTGGCAATTTTCTAGCATGATAGTTGTAATGCTATTACATGCATCTCTTATTTTCTGTTTGAGATGGTCGATATCAGAACTAGGTGTCGAAAAAACTTTATCCCTTATGTATCCCCAGACAAAAAAATCCAAAGGAGTGAGGTCTGGGGATCGAACTGGCCAGGCAATTGGTCCATTGTTTCCAATCCACTTTGTTGGGAATATTGCATCTAAATGTTCCCTCACTATTGCTGCATTATGGAGAGGGGCACCGTCTTGTTGAAAATATTGTATTTCACGGCGGGTGCTTAATGGCAATTCATCTAAGTAGCCATCAAACTCATTGGATAAAAAATTTAAATACATTTCACCATTCAAATGCTCATCGTAAAAGAAAGGACCTAGTATGTTTGTTCCCAAAATTCCCAACCAAACATTTATTCCGAACCTCTCCTGGAAATTGGTTTCTCTAAGTAAATGTTCATTCGTATTATTCCACCTATAATGAATGTTTATGTTAAACTAACCATTGTTGGTGAATTTTGATTCGTCCGTCCATATTATTTTTTTACAAATATTTCGAACTTCCCTATTTCTACGTCTTAACCATTTCGCAAATCGTACTCTCCTTCCGTAATCCCTTTCATTAAGGTGATGAACTTTGCGTATTCTGTATCATTTGTATTTGTTCTTTTTCAAAATATTTCTGCTAGATTTTACAGGTATCCCAAGTTCGTGGGCAATTTCTCGTAAAGAACAATCTTGATTAGAAATATTTTTGTAACTGACTAATCCTAGATTAAAAAAAAGACGTTATTTTTCACTTTTTAGTTTACAAGGTAATATTTGCTTACTCAAAACATTTATTTGGTTCCTTATACTTCCAGTAACAACACATTTTCTAGTTTTATTTCTGTCAAATGCACCACAGCCTCTCAAATTTCTTTCTAATCGTCTAAACATTTGAATGTTTGTGATGCGACGATTCGGGTATACCGGGTGGCTACGGAAGTATTGCCTACGGAATATCTCAGTTATTGTATGAAGAAGGTTTGTGACATTTGGAGCGTCGATATAATGACATAAGAGCTAGAATTTGAGCATACTGACATGTCGAGGTTAACTTCCGGTCTGACCGGAAGTAACATCAACTATCTTATTTTAAATGGAAACCCTATTTTTTTTCTTTTCGCTTTATTCAGCATTCAATTCCCTTTCTAATGACATATCACAAGTTGGTATCTAACCTCAAACTAGATCAGAAAAAAATTATTATTGAAATTCACCGACTAGGCCGTGGAAGCAAATTGAAAGCCAAAAATTGAAAAGTTGGCTATGGAAACCATACTTCACTTGATAACAGTTGCTACTGTGATAATTTATTTTCATTCGTCGGCGTTATAAAAAGCCGCCAAAAATTATATTGGAAAAATTGGGAAAAAAACAATACTCTGTAGGTCCATAACTTGAATAGGAACATACAACTTTTTCTTGCCTGTACTATTCAGCATAACCATTCCTTTCTAATGATATAATAGAAAGTAATTTTTTGAAATGAAATACCAAAATATCCAATTATTATTATTCAAATAACAAAAAAACAGATTTATCGAAAAAAAAAAATTCAAATTGATAGGATTAAAGATAAAATAAATTCAAAACAAATGTTCGAAATGCATTCCCTCAGCGTCAATACATTTATTGACTCTGGTGATATTTTCATGTAAAACGTTTCTCAACATTTGGGGCGTGATATCTTGGAAAGCTCTACGAATTTTTACTTCTAGCTCATGTAGAGTTGTAGGCTGTGTGGAATACACCCTATTTTTAAGATGCCCCCATAGAAAAAAGTCGCACGGAGTAAGATCAGGTGACCTTGGTGGCCACCTGACTGGACCATGGGTTGTTATAAGTCTCTCTAGAAAGCGATTTTGAAGATAATTTCTCGCAATTCTTGAATTATGCGGAGGGGCACCATCTTGCTGGAAGTACAATCTCTCAGTTATTTCCGCTGGTAGGTTGTTAATGAATTCCGAAATTTCATTCGTTAAAAAATTAAAGTGTCTCTCTCCGATTAGTTGGCCTTGAAAAAGAATGGGGCCAACAATATGAGTTCCAACTATTCCTGCCCAAACATTCACACCAAATCTCTCCTGGAAGCCACCTTGTCGAAACCGGTGCTCGTTTTCTATCGCCCAGTACCTGAAACAAAAGACCGTTCACACTTTTAGCACTTTACACTTCGACTATCGACAATAATCCAAATAAAGTACAGTACCTACCTTGTATTATTCCTGTTAAATAATCCATTGTTGGTAAATCTTGACTGGTCCTTAAACAAGATATAATAGTTAAATAGGTGATTCTCAACATTTTGTCGAAGAAACCAATTACAATATTCCAGGCGCCTTTCACCGTCATTTTCATACAAATGTTGATGCAACTGATACTTGAAGAATTTAAATCGATATTTTTTCAAAATTTTCCTAGCAGAGTCATATTGTACTAAAGCTAATACATTAATTTCAGTTTCCTCATTAATAACAAATGCTTCTTGGTCTTCGTGAACATCAGGCTCAGTTCTTAATTTTTCTTCAAGCCACTGGAAATACCTTCTTGACGGTTGCTGCCTCCCTGGATATCGCTCTAAATACAATCGTTCAGCTGCATCAGAATTTATTAAACATTCACCATAAATGAGAAGCATGTCAATTTGTTCGGTTCGTGAATAACGGGGCATTTTTTTAATATTCCACTAACTGATTTCGATTTCCAAATCCTTTTAAAATGGCAGAATCAAAAACACTACTTCGAACGTCAAAATAATATGGATAGCAGCGTTAGTGAGAGCTCTCGTTTCTTTTTTGTTTCATTCCAAAATACATCTTAATCAGCCTAGTTGTTAATATTTTGGTTCGAATGATTATTGCAATGGAATGATTATTCTGAATAGCACAAACATCGTCCATAGGTAGATATTAGAATATCTATGGACGATGGCACAGACCAAGTACGTTTATGTTCCTATTTAACCTAGAACCTACAGGATATAATTTATCATTCCACATTATTTTTAATGTTATTTTTGCGTATGGCGATAATCTGTTTTGTTATTTGAAAAATAATAATTGGAGTTTTTGGTATTTCATTTCAAAAAATTACTGTCTATTATATCATTAGAAAGGAATGGTTATGCTGAATAGTACAGGCAAGAAAAAGTTGTATGTTCCTATTTAAGATATGGACCTACAGAGTATTGTTTTTTTCCCAATTTTTCCAATATATTTTTTGGCGGCTTTTTATAACGCCGACGAATGAACATAAAATATCACAGTAGTAGCAACTGTTATCAAGTGACGTATGGTTTCCATAGCCAACTTTTCAATTTTTGGCTTTCATTCTGCTTCCACGGCCTACTCTGTGATTTTAAATAATAATTTTTTCTGATCTAGTTTCTGGTTAGATACCAACTTGTGATATGTCATTAGAAATGGAATTGAATGCTGAATAAAGCGAAAAGGAAAAAAAATATGGTTTCCATTTAAAATAAGAAAGTTGATGTTACTTCCGGTCAGACCGGAAGTTAACTTCGACATGTCAATATGCTCAAATTCTAGCTCTTATGTCATTATATCGACGCTCCAAATTTCACAAACCTACTTCATACAATAACTGAGATATTCTGTAGGCAATACTTCCGTAGCCACCCGGTAGCTCACCATACATATTTCTTGCCAAAAGAGGATTTCTATTTGATTTTGCATAAGTAAATAGCATATCAGTCCTTTCGTCATTCGAATACATCTTTAATATGTAACCGAGTGCTTAAATATCTGACAGTTCTCAACAACTCATATATTTTTCCTGCCATAGAAATCAAGCAAAGCCTACGTGTTTAAATATGGTAAAAGAAATGAGATGCTATTTAATTGTACCAAATTAGACAACACTTGTATTTTGATCAAAAACTGATATTTTCATTACTTCCAGGATTGAGAATTATGAAAATAATCCGTGTAAAAATTGATACAGGAGAAATCAGCCTTGAATCAAGGATTACTGTAATACAAAAATCCCCAAAAAGGAAAAATACGAATGTTCGTTGTGTTGAGGTATCTTACTATCGAAAGTATTGGGTAATGACTGAAGTATCCTTATAGTTGAATGAGTTTTGAAGAAATCAAAACAATGTACAAAAGAACTAACGACAGGACCGTAATTAAAAATTGTTGTCACTGATGATGCCAGTTATTTTATATGAAACGCTATAAAAATGTAAAGTGAGATATACCACTGAATTGTGATTTCATCGCTTTATCAATATTTGTGATGAAATAGACAGGTCCGTATTTGAAAAATATAGTTGATGGTGGCCGTGTTGACACGAAATGTTTAATTCAAAATTTATCATGACGTAGTTCTAGTACATTTTGAATACAATAAAACTTCCCTCTTTTATTTTTTTATATTTTCTGAAATAACCATTCTATTCGTAAAAAACCGAAAACAGCATATTTAGTTTTCCCTGTATAAGTCGGGAAGGGCGAGAGTCCCCGTAGATTTTCTCTGGCCAATGTACTGCTCACCACAATAGTTACATTTTTTCCCATTTAATCGTCTTTATATCTATTACGGTTTAGAATATAGCAATGTTACCACATGATAAAAGAAACGGCCTGTATACTTAATACTAACAAAACTGTATTATAAATTACCTGAATTTGTTTTGGATATAAATTTGAATTGAAATTGAATTGAATATGGGAACGTTGGGCTCTATTGTCAAGAAAATTACAATCATACCTCACAAACTTATCAAGGCTAGAAAAGCCCGTGAATGAAAATTTATAAATGAAAAACAAGGATTCAACAACATTTAAATATTTATATTAAATTAATTAACAATATAAAAACAAACAATGAAAGATTTGATAAAGTACATTCTGCAAATAATAGTTATTGAAACAATGAATGAAATATATACGAGGCAAGATATGTTACATCTTAAAGATATGAAGAACAATAATTTAGTTTGATCGATCGAAATACGTTGAATGCGTTAAAAGTTGAATGAAGAATTGTAATGGTTGATATGAAAGTTGATGGAAAGAATCAACTTTCCAGAGGAATGAGAAAGATTTGTTTATGAAACTAAATCATTTATAATGAAAATTAAGATATTCCTCATATTGAAATCAGAGTTGGAACCGACTCATGAAAAGATACCCGAATTTACACAACACTACATAATTAACATGAAGATCACATCTGGAGTGATCCGAGTTGTAACTTCGACTGCCCGATATTTTAAAGATCCCTTCGAATTTCGAAGGTTGGATTATTGAAATATCTTGCCTCTCATAGCATTGTGAACACATGCAAACCATAAAAATTCTGAAATGTCCTTGTTAATATCACCACTATTCCTTTATCAAAGAATCTTTTGTAACATTTAGGTATTTAGAGGGGTTGACGTTAAAGATCGAGTTGAAAACTGAAACTATAATTCGATACTTTCTCGACTTTAACATAATATTAATGACCGGATACAATATATCATCCGCGGGTAATAATTTTATATAACATTATGTGTTTGCTTACAGAACTAACGTCTATTTTCTTCTCTTTATTATATATTAGATTTCATATTTTAATTCCCGTTTGTTATAGTTGGTCTTTGCATTTCTCATCATGGCCTTTGCGGAAGGATCACCAGTAGGAGCAGAAGAAGCCCCTTCGGAAGCCGAAGAAACGCCTCAAGATATAACGAAAAAAACAAAGAGGGGGATTTATGGATATGGCGGCTATGGATATGGCAGAAGTTATGGATACCCATTATACGGTGGTTACAAAGGTTATGGTCTCTATGGTGGATATGGTGGATACGGAGGCTATTATGGAGGATACTACCCATACTATTCTTTGGGATATCATGGATTGGGTGGATACGGTGGATATGGTGGATATGGTGGCTACGGCGGATATGGTGGATATGGCTTATATGGTTGGTAGACGATATTTCAGACTTCTTCATCCTCATATTTTACTAAATACTTTTATATGTAAATATTTCATAAAGTTTTGGCAAGTAAATACCTAATATTTTCGGTTTTTATATTTTTTTGAACACCTTGTGAATCCTATGTCATCTGAGTAATTTTTGGAAACAATCAAAACAACTATTTTTACCAAGAAGAAATGCATAACCGATATGTTTTCCAATTCTAATTTTGGGGTAATTATTCTGGTACAGTTCTGCTCAACTGATTCAAGAATAATTCCTGGTGTGGTGTACCTTCCTGAACTATAACATAATGTTGTACAAAGAATCATGTTAGTATGAAAAAGGGAGTTGTCAATAAATCGATACTCCCAACGAACAAAGCCGTAACTAAAATTACAGCTATTTTCAGTTATAGGTGTAGGCGTATTCAGCTTGAAAAACTGATGCTGACGATAAAAAAGACGTATTTATAGACCAAGTAGTTACGAAGGAATCTACTTGAAAAAAGTTGTATTTCGACTTAAATATTGAAATATGATAAAAAAATTAGTTACGTCTTTGTTCGTTAGGAGTGTCAAAATATATGAGATTTTGGATGAACGTCAATCATTAATTATAACTTCATAATCTGTTTCCTGGAGAGATTTATATACAAATCACATATCAATTATTATATTGGTAACCCCAACGTGATTCTGCACATCAGTTTCAACAATTAAACTATTATCGACCTAGAGAATTACGAAGAAGTTTCCCAGCCGTTTTCCGGAGTTTGATTTCCTGCTGTCGACGAATACGCATGAGATATCCTGAATCCTGATTCCCACGTATACCTCCTAGATTTGGAATTGACAAGCAGCCTACGTTCGTGCCGTTCCATCATCCGTCCAAGATCGCATTCCCTTGTAGAGTTACTTGTAAGTTCATCACAATAATCCCAAAAAATTTTGTTAGGATTATCAATGGAGTTCATTTTAATCATTTTTTAATTCAAAATATTCAAACTGAAGATATTTCTGATGTTTACACCATTCAAGTTACAGTATATTGTTGTGAATTGGGGTTGTTCACGACTAACTAGGCAGAATCTGATCCTTTAAAGATTCAAAACACTTTGAAAACAATATAGAAAACAACATTCATTCATCCACCTACAATTAAAAATAACAAAATAATTATTCTGAATTCAATTACGATGGAACTGATTTGATGAATCTCTCGTTGTTCAATTTTGATAAATTTTGAAAAACTGATTAGAAAAGACCTATACTTACAATCATAACTTTTTCAACCATTCTCTAAATGTACTCAATTTATGTACTTCCCAACTCCCCTCATTTCCCTCACCAGCTCTGAGCACGGCAGAAGCCTAACCTCCACTCCCTGATCGAAATATCAGTGGCCCTCTTTCTTATTCTTGTTTTTTTTTTTAGAAAACTTACGAAACGTAATTAAGGACAAGTTGTGATTCAAGACATAATCCTACTGAATAATAAAGAAAGATTCAATATACGGTGTGTTCGAAACATTTTTGACAATATAATGTTAAATCACCTCCTTTTTGGGGCAACTAAACCTGAAATGTAGTTCCATCAAGTAGAGGCACAATTTATTTTCAGAAAAATTACTTCAGATCAGACTAAATATGATTATACAGTGCGGCTTTTAATAGTCCCCTCCCTGTTACTACTTTTTTAATAAAACACATTGTTATTGCTCGAAAGATGGCGCGGGGGGCACATTAACTAAAAAAATTTCAATGGCATGGGGGGTCATGTTTTACATCGTTGAAAACATAATTCAATTCTCTTTTCAACTATCTAATTTTTAAGATTTTCGTGAATACGTTTTTTCACAATATGCATTTGAAATGTCAGAATAAGTGCGGATCTGGCGGTCTGAATCCCTTTTCTCACCTGACCACGATACTTTTAAATAGTTTTATGTGAAATAACGGGACAGAATTTTTTGGAATTCTAAAAATTTTTAGATGGTTGAAAGAGAATTGAATTATCTGTCGAGCAATCACAATGTGTTTCATTTCAAAAAGTAGTATCAGTGAAACCCTCCAAACATTTTTTTGAAGTCTGTTCGTCAAACCGTTCAAAAGTTAACAAGGTGGGGGGACTATTAAAAGCCACACTGTATAGTCGCAAGCGTTCGTATAGAAATAATCCAATGTACGATATCATAGAGAAACTGCCAACCACACACCGATATAATAACTCAAAAACTAAACTTAATCAGAGACTTACAGCCAGTGAGGGGAAAAGGTTGGATGTATTACTTTCCAATATTGAAATTGTTGACCGTAAAACATCAGAATTTTATCGAGATATGATAGATATCGTCGGTGATTCTTCCATGGTTAATCGAGAATTGCTCATAGAACTATGAAAGGAGCACCACTTCTGGTGAATCTAATATAGATGATATTTTAGATACTGCTGACAGAATATGGGAAACTTACAGATGTAGTGAAACTGCTTCGTTAAATATCTTCCTAAAACAGGTGGTATGTTCTTTTTCCTCAATACAAGAATCTAGTGATAACTTTTCAAAATTTCAAATCTTTCAATGATTTATATTCGAAAAATACTCAAACTTTGTTAGCACAAAAACATCAAACAGCTGAAAATCAACTTAGTTCGATACAAATCAAAAAATTTTCCATACAACAGAATTCAAATTTCAGATCTCAGGCACGGGATGTTTGTAGATCTTTTCGAAATTAACAAAACGTAGTAGGAGAAGATCTTCAACAAATTTAATTTTGACAGGAATTGCCCTTTACATTTATAAAAATTAATAGCATAAAATGTCTATTTAACAACGAGTGCCACTCAACTTTTTTATTTAAGAGAAATATCACATTCCAAAGTGTGCCTCTAACGTCACGTTCATCGGAAACATCCCCCACCATAATCCACTTTCCGAATTAGGGAATATCGTTCTCCCATAAAATATATCTACTGGCTGATTATAAGCCATCGAGAAATAATTGAAACTTCAGCAAATTTTACGTAAAAGCAATTTTTTATATATTTGTAACTTTCAAATTTTCTGAAAGAACGTGCCTTTTGATGAAAAACTATTGTTGGCAACACCGCAAATTATAATAATAGTTCTTATGGAACAAAAGTTGTTATTACCACAGAACATATACATTTGTTTTCTGTTTATATTTGGGATTTGAGGTTAATGTTTGTTGTTGCGGTTGCCATTAACCTCAGAAAATACAATATTCAATAGTCTGTTACTTTCCAGCATACAGATTTGATCTTCTAGCATCTATCTTATATCACATAAGGTCAGCAAATGAGTTAAACAGAGAAAAACAATCGTTATTGATCTGCTCCTTGAATCACACGAACAAAACCGTCTGGTATCAAATGACAACCACTGTCCTAGAACAAAATCCAGATTTAATGATAATTTGAGATTCTATGGTGTACAACTCATACAACGTTGCCAAGATTAATTTTGATGAACATGACGTCACGAAAACACTTTTTTTCAAATTATGGAAAAACTGGCGGTTAGAAGAAATTAATAAAAAATCCCAAGTGTTATTAGCGTGAGTATATACTTTCTAATCACAGTGTTTTCTCATAGCCCGTGAAAAGGTCCATCCCTCTGTATGTTATCATCACCAAAGATTCAAGAATAAAGATAATAAATGTGGCGCTTCCTGGTGTCTCCTACATCATACTTTAAAGAGTGATTCAACAAACTGAAAGCGACTATCAATGCAGCGACACATGACCGTCGATACAGCAATTTCAGTCGCCGATTGTTCATTTTTGACTCAAATAATAAATTTATTTTCTGGTTTTGAGAAATATACAGATTTTTCCTTTCTGCTGTTAATGGCACCCATATTTCCACCCTCGTTAAAAAACATTTGAATGTTAACTTAGGATTACATCGCAATTTCCCCTTCATTTTCATTAATGCTGCAGTACAGCATCCAATTATCGGAGCTGACTTATTGGCTCATTTTAGATTGTGAGTGGATGTCAAAAACAAAATACTGGTTGACACAAAAACAAACTGTTTGTAAAAATACTAATTCACCAACTCCTAAAAATATTAGTAGTTGATAATAAATACCTGGAGTTACCAAAAAATACCCTCCATTAACATCAGGACCTGATGTTTCTAAACCTGTGAAATTTACAGTTCGTCACTACATCTTTACTTTTGGGAGATTTCCAGTCGTCGAACCCAGTCGTCTAGATCCTACCAAACATAAAAATGATAAAGCGATCATTCGATCATATAATCAATTGGACATTTGTCGACCTTCCTCATGACCAGTAGCCTTTCCGCTCCATTTGGTCCCAAATAAAGAAACCATGTGGTGACTATCGTCAGCTCAATTCCAGACAGGTATCCTTTATAGCACATATGAACAATTGTACCATATTTTCTATGATTGATCTTGTTAGGGCTTATTATCAAATACCAATAGCAGAAGAGAACATTCATAAAACTGCTGTAACCACACCTTTCGGATTATTTGAATTTATCACGACGCTATTTTTATTGAGGAACTCAGCTCAAAATTTCCAACGTTTTTGAATACATTTCTCCAGGTTCTTGATTTTCTTTTCATTCATCTCGATGATTTTTGATAGCAAGCAAGAACGAGATCGAACACTATGAACATTTGAAATTAATATTTGATAGATTAGATTTTTTGGAATTAATTTGAAACCAATGAAATGTGAATTCGGTGTATCCAAGATACAATTTTCGGGCAATGCAATTTCTTCTGAAGGTATTTTATCATCTGAAGAAAGAGTACAAGTTATTCGAGAATTTCCAAGACCCCAAAATCTGATACAAATACAGCGTTTTGTTGGTATGATTAATTATTACTATCGCTTTCTTCCTGAAGCTGCTAAAATTCTCAAACCAATTTATAGTTTGAATAAATCACTCCAGAATCAAAAGAATGAAGACATAACAACTGGTCAGAAAAATGTGAATATAGTTTCCAATAAGTCAAAATAATTTTAGCTGATGCCGCTTTTCTAGCACATCTGGTAGAAAATGCTAAATTATTATTTACAGTAGATGCCTCATCTATAGCAGTCGGTGCTACTCTTGAACAATTGAATGATCACATTCTAGAACCTTCGGCATTTTTCTCAAAAAAGCTCAATAATACAGAACAACGATACCCTACATACGATCGCGAACTTTTAGGAATTTATTTGTCCATCAAAAATTTCAGATATACTCTAGAGGGCAGGTATTTTACAGTTTTGACAGATCACTTACCCCTGACCACATCACTTACATCTAGAACTGAAAGAATTCCTAGACAAATTCGTCTTTTGGAATATATAGCTCAATTTACCAACGATATCAAACACATCAAAGGTAAATTGAACGTTTCAGCTGATACTTTATCTCGAATTGATAATCAAATTTCCGTATCAACCATTGACTTTGATTCCAGAATAGATATCGACCAGCTTATAAAAGCTCAACAAAACGATAACGAATTACAACATTTGAGTAAACCCAATTAAAAACCAAAATTTACTTTGAGTATAATAGAAATTCCACTACTGAACAAAGAAATTTAATGTGAGACAACTTCACGAAATGAACCTTATATTCCGAAAGAACTTCGTCCTAAAATTTTTGAACAATTGCATAATATTTCACATCCAGGTATTGAATCTTCGAAAAAGATCATAGGGAGTAAATATTTTTGGCCACACATGAATACCGATGTAACATTTTGGACGAAAACTTGTTTGAACTGTCAATCTTCAAAAATTTATAAACATACCAGATCTCCTCTAGAAAATTTCGGAATTCCCGAATGTCATTTCGAACGCATTCATTTAGATTTATTATAAATATATAAAAAATATATCAGCAAATACCGTCTCCAAAACATTCTTTCAAAATGATACATGTAGGTTTGGCGTATTACATACAGTAACCACTGATCAAGGAACTCAAGTTGAATCTAAATTTGCGAACATGTTGTGTTTCTAGGTGCACACAAAATCAACACCTCCACTAATAATCCTCAAAGTATTGGTATGGTAGAACGATAGAACGATTCCACAAGAGTCTCGAAACAACTTTGATTGCCAGGTACAATACAGAATGTTGGGCTGATGAAATTCCAGTAATTTTATTAAGTTTGCGCAATGCTCTGAAGAGCGGCCTAGGATGTTCTTCCGCTGAATTAGTATTCGGACAACCATTATGGCTACCAGGTGAATTTTTCACAGATTCTCACGAAACTGCAGACATTTCTCCTCTTTTTCAGGGGGAGTATTGTGGTGTACCTCCCTGAACTATAAACATAATTGTGTACAATGAATCATGTTAGTATGAAAAAGGGAATTGTCAATGAATATATGAGATTTTGGATAAACGTCAATTCATAATCTTTTTCCTGAAGAGATTAGGTAATTTGTTACTGAATAAATTTTGTGTATGTTTTCAATAATTTATTGATACAAAGAAAAAATCAATTTCATATACGGTTTTTAGAGTTGTTTTTGACTGAGTTTCTGTCAATCGAATAAAAATAGGACAAAGAACCTGTCAGAATTCCGACCACTTAGTATCTCGCAGTTAGCTAATTCTAAGTCACAAATTGAGGAAGATTCGAACGCAATATTTACGCGGGCTGATGTCACTTGTATTATTGTCTTTAATCCTTTAATTTTCTGGATCAAATATAACCGAAAAAAAAAAAAACAGAAAAATCTTCTTTTACCCAGTTTGACTTGTAAACCTTTAAATTAAATAAGTATTTAAAAAATTACCAGTATGATTTTCTTATTGTGACTGAAATTGAATATTTCCGATCCCCTGTATGCTAGACACAATATTTATTCTTCTTCAACCTCAAATTATTCGCAAATTTTTGTTCAACTAAACTTGTCATTGATCCAGTATCAAGAACAGCTCTCACTTTCTTGAAATTTTCACGAACATCCAGAACTTCAATTAGAACAGTTGAAAGTAACATAGTAAAAATAGATTTGAAAACTCTTGGCATCGATATCACAGCATTATCGCGACCACTTGAACTGTGCAGTTTGGTTGTTGAATCATAGATATTCTGTACGAATTTGAATATTGCGACGTGGTTGTCGGAATATTGGAATTGTAGTTCAGTCGACAGGTAGAAAAAAGTGGGGTTAGGTGGAAAAAGGTCGGAAGTTAATGAAACTTCAGGAGGTTCTTCAGGGATGGTTAATCAACATTTTCTCAAGTTTTGGACCTCGAGGACCCTGTGCGAAAAAAGTAGGGGAGGGGGGAAACTGCAAAATTGTTGACCTCTCTCCGGTTTTTCCTCGATTACTTTTTTCTCTTACGTCCTACGGAAAAAACATATCGTTACTTTTTTGTAGAGCGTAAAATTTTATACAATTTTGACTGAAAACACATGTTTGTATGTGAATTCGCTACCGAGATATAGCACGTCAAAAAAAAAGGTCATGTTTCAAAATTTGCTAAGAAATGTAGTAATTATGGTTCTTAGTTGAAGTCACCAACTTTGGACACCCCACTCCTTCTTCCCCCACCCAACCCCAATTCTCAAAAGCTAACTTTCTGATGAAAGCCAACCATACCTATTCACATCATTTTGGTATTGATATCAGTTACTTTTCGGATCGATATCTCCCCGTTCCCCTACATAATTATCCCAAGACAGGAAGAAAAAAAGACGTAGTCCTTTCGTGAAAAAAAATAATGTAATTAACAATATTAAGTTATTTTCAAGGCATATATTATATTGAGGAATAAAGATATTATAGCTAATCATAGTGGGTAGGTACTCATTTGTACTCATTACATTTCCTGCTGAGATTTCTTAGCCGCTGGTTCTGCTCGTAACAGCTCGTCGTCCTCCTGAGCGATAAGGCTGTCGATGATGTCGCTGTCGTCGTTTTCGTCCAATATTTCTGGCGAGTCTCCCTTGATCAAATCAGCTGCGGGGGCGTTTTCGCAGGAGTGGCCTGCATTGTCTAATATGAACTGACTCCGCAATTTGGGTACTTTCAGCTTGCAGCACGTAAGACCCTTCTAGCCTGTTGGCTTCTTCGTAAGACGATGAAAAGCCCATGGAAGATAGAAAATTAAGGAGATGATTAGAGCCATACTTCTTGTAAACAAACACGGAAACAGCAGTCATGATGGAGGATAGAAAAGATTTGGGGCGCACTGCTATCATGATTGCATGAGCCAGATCGAGGCATTTATTTTTCTAAGAGTCCAAGGTTCGTCGTTTGTTGGTCAAAATCAAGATATGGAGTAGAAGAGGCAGTGTCTCCGGAACCGCAGTTCGCGCACTATCCAAGAAGTTGTCCATCGGAGGATACTCAACTGTGTTGAATACTCTGGAGCGGATGTCTTCCAGCTGCCTCCACAATTCGACGTCTTTCTTCCTGTGCATCTACTTTCCTTTCGGTGGAGTACCAGTTATCGTACAGAATTTTGTCACCAACCCTCTTCAGACTGACAATTGGCCCTCTCCTTGATTCTGAAATAATGATTTGGTCCCCATATTTCATCTGAAGACGATTTTTGACAGTTTTGCTGTGTGGTCGACGGTCTTCCTCAATCAGCTCAATCAGCTGCTGAATAGAAAACTGGCATTCATCACTATTCTCGTCGATGTATGAAAATATCACCTGCATGGTTTCGTCAACACTCGGCGATGGGCGGAATCCTCTTTTATGCGATGACTTAGGTTGTAGCATTTTAATCGCCACAGAAATTAATATATAAATAATATCACATAGTTTCCGTAGTATCATTAATGACCACTCTGTATGAATACCTTAGTAATTCCATCGCAAGGACAAGAACTCAAAATGAAAGAGCTAATACACAGTATAAAACCTAACTCTACCCATTTTTCTCCTTTCCTCAGAGAACACCAAAATGTTTGTTACTTCATAGACTGTGTTTAGAATAGAATATTTTTTTACTGAATCATCCTCCCTCAAAAATGGTGCAATATCAGCAATAAATAATCACAAAGTCTTCAACTACAATTCTTCATCATTCAAATTGATGACTGCTTCCGATTTATTAAAAAAAACGGAAGAGCATTTCCAAAACATTTTGGGAATCGCTGGTTCATTGTCGAATTATCTCGCTGCCCTAAAAGTTGGTGCCATCGCGGAATCGATAGAAAATTTTACATCGAAGATTCATTGCTGCTTGAATTCTCGAAGTGTTGATTCGATACTGATTGATTTTGAAATCACATAAGAAATAATAAGTGCTTGTGGTTATATCATCTGAGATGGATTTGTTTCAATCACAACGCACGAGTCTTGTTTAGTGAATATTTTCAAAAATCACTTTAGAAACACTTCTTACTTTGAGGCCATCTTCCACCAACGGTCAGATAACGAGAGTTCATCTATGTGTAGACTTTTTAAATCAATTTTTTTAATTAATTCCAGGTCTCTTACGTATTTCTACCAACTATTGGTTACACTCGAACACCACTAAATGAAGGGAGCAACCCCTATGGTTAATGGTTATTAAATTAATGGAATTGAGAAAAATTTGTTAAGGAACATTTCCCAATGACACACTTCCCGGAAATCGATGATTGATGGTTCAGAGGATAATTTTGTAGACTGGAAAATAGTTGCGTCATACCCCAAGGAAAATCAGATAAGAGTTTGACAGTATTTTTTTTATATACAAATTTTGACAGGAATTAGTTCCTGTACCTACTGGTGTTTTACAGTTTAAAGATACTTTCTTCATAAGTAAGTACCACATTCAAAGTTAACTGTGAGGTAATGGTATACGTATATAATCGCTAAAAAAAAATTCTACTTGAAAGGTGGTTTATATTATGAACATTTATTTTTCATAAATTCCTTTTAACATTACCAATCGAGATTTCACTGTTTTTCCAGAAACTCATTGCACTCATTCTCTTATTACTTTACAACCAATATTAGCATAGTTGAAATTATCAGTAAATAGACTTTCACTTTAACTGAGCAACCGTTCGCCAATGTGTGGCTTTAAAAAAAAGGGTTACAAGGTGGATGGTAAAAGCTTGCGAGGCACTTTTGATGATACTCAGCATTGACGGCGTCTAAATCAGTGTCCAAATTCTGCAACTGGCTAATGCGCTCTTCTATTTTCTTTCCCCAGTCGTCTCCACGCATCCTCGCCTTTTCGATGATTCTATTTGAAATTTCGGGTAGAGTCACTTTGACTGTAGCATTGCGCCTTTCCGAAGACAACTTTGCCTGTTTAGCTCTGAAATCATCAGTGATAGCTTCCTCACAAAGAAAACACGCATTGGTGAAGTCGAATTTCGCAACTTGTGACCGTCGGGTAGGTGCAGAAGGAGCTTTGGATGCGTCACATCCACGACGTGTAAATGCATCAATTAATTTCTCATTGTTGTACCTTGTTTGGCAAGCACTGTGCACTCTTACTTCACTCAACTCACGCAGAAACTGTTCATCTGCCAAAATTTTTCTTTTTACACTAGACTCCAACAGTCTGGCAACTCCTCTGGCTTTCACTACAGTTAGTTCACCTGCTTCAACTCCTCCTTTACAAATAAAACACAAGTCTGATCCACGAGATGTAGACGCCATCTCAGAAAATTTCCCAAAAACCAAAACTGTCACTAACACTCGATGCTTCATTCGCTAACAAAGTTATTCACTTCAAGAGCTGAAGGTTTGTAATGTTACTTATCTAACTTAATCTTATATATACTCTGAGTGGTTAAACACTCTCTGTCCCATTTTTACCAATCCCAAATTTTAATTTTCTTATTACCTAATTCGACTATTCTACCTGAGGTCCTTATACCGTTCTATAATTACTATTTTTCGATTTCTTCTTGGAATTAATGAATAATAGAGTCATGTTGAAAGAATAAAATGAAAAGTTATCTAATATTTCCTCAAAAATCGAAAACAAATAGGTCTAGGTAGCGCAGGTAGAATAGACAAATTTCAGCCTTTTATGTTGAATATTGGCTCATCGTTTGCATTCCGCAGTTCCACAGGAGCAGTGTTCTAACATCTATTATTTTCCAGCTTTTTACTGCTGTAGCTGATCACACGCTCCCCTCGGCCCGACACTCTCTTGTCCTTGAGAGGAACGACTTGACATCTGGTGGGCAAGCAGGGGTGGGGGTAATATAAAGTTGGTGATTTCAAGTAGGAATTATAATAGCAACTACATTTCATCATAATTGTTTTATAACAGAAGAAATAGGGTGGAATTCTGCATTTTGTGGCAAAATTTGAAAAATTGCCTATTCTTCGAAGTGCCATATCTCGGTAACAAATTGTTACACAAACATGTTCGTAGGGATTTTGACGATCTACAAAAAAGTAAAATGACGTTTTTGCTGTAGAACGTAAGGCAAAAAAGTTATTGAGGAAAAACTACACCAAGGTCGAAAAATTTGCAGTTTCCCCCCCCCCTACTTTTTTAGCACAGGGTCATCAAGGTCCAAAACTTGAGAAAATGTTAATCAACTATCCCTGAATAACATCTTAAAGTTTCATTAACTTCCGACCTTTTTCTATCTGAAACTACATGTCGACTGAACTATTGGGTAAAGAGTGCACCGCCACTCAATACTTCCATTGAGTGGCGGTGTGCTCGTTGTTTCGAGCAGAAGAGGCACTACCATTTGATTGTACCAAGTTTGTCGATTGCAAAGTTGTGTTGTATTATGATGAATGATGTCATTTTGAACAGCATGAGCAGGTTATAGTTGATTTACACTGATTAAAGCTATAAGAGTTACTCAAACAATTGACATATAGTTTTTTCATTTTTGCACAAATTGATATTTGTCAAGCGGTAAGTTTTTTATGTATCAGGAAAGAGAATCATTAGCGGAAGAGTGTACAGACAACTTCATTTCTTGAATCCCGTTTTGTATCATGGTCAGAACGATGAATTGAAAATAGAGAGTAACAAAGTCTTTTCAAAAACTTGAGCATATTAACTGATTTGTGGTGCAATTCAAATTGTTCAGAGCTGTAGAGTCGATTGGGTTAGTAATAAATTTGCAAGTATAAAATCCCAGGTATAAACAGGATATTTCAGAGTTTAAGATAATATTGACCAGGCGGCAACAAATAAACTATTCGACAATATTTTATTTAGTGGCATAAAACCAAAAGGTTCAAATTACAATTATATTCTACTCGCATTTACTTGGAAGGAAATTATTCTCTGTGAATACACCAGTTAAAAGAATCCAGAAACGCAAAATAAATCTTTATCTTTGCAAACAAGTGTTTTTTTTCTAGTTTCATATATGCCACAAAAAACCCGGACTGAACACCCAGATTCTATTCGCGGAGAAGGGAGACATAAGTTAGGCAACCAACTCTACCGACTTACCGTACCAAAGGTCACAGTTGATCGGTCGATCAGGGGACAAATATTACCGAGATTCAAAAAGATCAACAACATATTGTAATTTAAATGAAAAGGAATCCCCATCCAGAAAGGGTGGGGTTGTTTTGCTACAACTTGCCCCCAAAGCTTCTGCAAGAGTAAGGTTATGGAGCTGAAGATGGTATACTGACATTAAACAATTTTAGGTGAGAGGCATGAAACATCCCTCTGTCTTTGTTTTCCTCCAGGTTTTGCAGAATGTACGTGGCCTGACTTATCTTCTTTTTTATTTTGTAAGGCCCCTCAAATAATAATAGGAAACTTTTTAGTCTCCGACTTCAAAGATGAGGAAGTATTATTGGCCATGAGCAAGACCAGATCTCCTATATAAAATTCCCGATAAGGCCGTCCCAGATTATTGACTGATCTACGAGCAGCTTTACCGCGTAGGGTAGCTTCCGCTAATACAAGCTTTTGAGCTGTGGTAGTCCGCGAGTTGTCATTAGCAGGAGAATGACAAAGAGATTCCGGCAAAAAAGTTAAAGGTTCGACTCCCAGTTGAAGTTCAATGGGGGGGTACCCTGTGGATTCGTGGACAACCCCATTTAAAAACTCCGCAAATCGGGCCACCTCCCAAGCCCACCGTGAGTGCTGTTCATGGCAGCACGTCCGAAAGAGTCGACCCAATTCACGCATCACTCTCTCAGACGGGTTTGCACAAGGATGTCGCACAGAACAGTAGACTAACTGAATTCCCGCATCTGCCATGGTAGACCTCCAGATACGTGAAGTATACTGCGAGCCATTATCCTGCAAAATTCGCCTCGTCTTGCCATACGTAGGGAAATATTCTTTGAATAGCCGATTAAGCATGGCTCTTTCTTCAGGGGATACAGTGCCACGAACTTAGTGAATAAATTATAGACGACCAAGAGGTATGTGGCGCCTCCCCAACTACGAATGAGGGGACCATATATGTCCGTGGCTATGTCATCAGATTTATCTGTTGGGACAATCTGCATTTTTACGGGACTCGGCAAAACCGATGATTTTGACTTTTGACATATGTCACAAGACAAAAGTACCTTCTTTATGGCTACCCAAGTCTTGTATACTCCGAAGTGTCCTATTGTACAGTGGAACGCCTCCACAAAGTCAGTTATAAGTTGCTTCGGGACACACAACAGGAAAGTATTTTCCTCAGGACCTCGTTTGTACAACAACCCTTTGTACAAAACAAATAACCGCTGAAGCTTGTCATCCTAGACTAAATTGGCCTGGATTTGGGAAAGTTTCCCATCCTGCTATTGATGATACTCCATTATCGATAATATTCCTTGGAATGAAACTGGAAGCTGTAGTAAAGAAAAAAAATGGTAAAGCACTTGTCCTCCGGTGCGTTAAAGCGAATACATGCATGACGAGAGAGCGCATCTGCCTCTATGTTTTGGTGCCCAGGGACATGCTCTGGCTGAAATTAAAACTCCTGTAAGGCCAAAGCCCATCTAGTTATCCTTGGCGATAGTAGTCGGCATGTGTGGATATAAGTAATTGCCTTGCAGTCGGTGTGCAAGAAAAAAGTAGCACCCAATAAATAAACTCTCCACTTTTGGAAAGCCCAAAGGACTGCCAGGACTTCATTTTCAAATGCGCTATACCTGCGTTCTCTTTCTAATAACAAACGACATGCTACAACTTGTCGTTCATCCCCGACTATCTGGAACAAAATTGCAGCAATCCCCACATCACTCGCGTCAGACTGCACGTGCCAGGGCAGCTTCGGGTCAGGATGATAAAGTAGAACTTCATTCTGCAAGTGTATTTTGATGTCCTGAAAGGACTTTTCCTCGAATGGACCCCATTTCCATTTAACAGCTTTCTTCAAATGGTTGCTAAGGGGTGCAGCTAGTTCAGCAAACCTATGAGTAAACATTCTGTCGTACTGACAAAGCCCCAAAAATTTTTGGACCTCCTTGGCGTTTCGAGGACGAATGTAATCGGTAATCGCCTGGACCCGCTGAGAATCTGGGCGTACGCCACTGGAATTGAGTACATAACCTAAATAAGATATTTCGGTCTGGAAGAAATGACATTTTGCAAGTTTCAAGGTTAGGCCTGCTTCACGCAGACCCTGGAACACCTTCCGCAAGTGGATGAAATGCTCTTCCACAGAAGTACTCATGACTAAAATGTTGTCGACATAAGTGATAACAAACCCTTCGCAGTCCTTGCCCAAAATACTCTGGTGAAGGCACTGACTGCCGTTTTAATCCTGAAAGGAATAACACAAAATTTGTAAGTCTTAGTACCTACCATGAACCCGGTATATTTTTGATCTTCTTCCTTTAGGGGGAACTGCCAATAGAAATGGGTCAAATCCAGGGTGCTCAGGATTGTTTTACCGGACATCATTTTCATGATTTTCCCTATGGGACGAGGTAGCTCATAGTCAGTTTCCATAACCGCATTCAGTCTGCGTGCATCGAGGCAAACCCGTACCGTATGGTCCTTTTTCAGGGTAGTTACCAAAGGTGAAATGTATTTAGTCGAGCACCTCTTGATTACTCCCCAGCATTACATTTGAGTTATGGCTTTTTCGACAGCTTCCCTATGTGCAATGGGAATAGGATAGGGTTTTACAAAGAATTCTGACTCACCAGTCAGTTTTATTGAATGCAAATATTTTCTAGTGCGACCAGGTCTGTCTGCAAAGATAGGTGCATAGGAATTCAATAAAAGATTAAATTTCATTTTATGTTTTTCAGGTAGTGCAACAGCACCGACAGCTTGTAAAGAATAATTTTTTATTTCTGACTTTTTTTTCGCCTGGAAGTATGTCTAAATTGTTTTTTGAAACAGCACACAAATTAAGTGGATCTGGGATAGCAACGATATGAGAAATTTCCAGTTCAGGAATAGTTACTTCTTGACAACGAACCTTAACGATTATGGTACGACTGGAAAAATCAATATTAGCCTGAAATGAACGTAAAAAATCACAACCCAACAAGACGGGATAAGATAACTCCGGAATAACAAAGAATTCTTGTGAAAAATCATTATTTTCCAATTTAAATTCAAGTTGCGCTTGTAGCGATTCTTTCTTAAATTTGGATTTGAAGGCTCCTACTACACGAACGCCGGTAGGTTTGAAATGAGGAATTCTGTGGTGACAATCGCCTAACTGCGACCAAACATCCTCTGATATTGCAGAGACTGTACTGCCACTGTCAATTAATGTGGGAAACTTATAACCATACAAATCTACAGTAACAACTAGTGACCTACAGTCAGATAATGTATGGTCAAAGTCACATTCCTCCAGAAGTTCTTCTAGGGGGTTATTTGGAATATTCCAATGAGCCCGTTTCATGATAGCTCTCACATCCGAGCTTACTTGTGAGAGTGCTCCCCGTTTCCCGCAGGATTGCATTCATCAAAATCCAAATGGGAAATGTTATGTCTTTTTCGGTTATCCTAAGTTCTATTTTTATTTTCAAATTTAGTGCCTAGAATAAGAAAGATTTGTATACTTCAAATTTTACGCCTTATAATTTTTAGGAAAATTTTTATAGTATTCGTCTGCATGACGTAATCTTGTAATAGCCTCTGTCAAACTATTAGCACCCAATAATGACCCTGCAACGTTTGGGGGAAAATGAGGGGCTAAAATTGCTATAAGTTCGGCTGGGGTGTAAGGGGGTTGAAGATGTTTTGCCTCTGAAACCCAGTTATTAAAATGATCAACAAAAGAACCCTCATTATTTACTTTTCAATTGTAGTTTGATTTTATTTTGAATTCTGGGGTGCCAGTAGTTAGCAATGAAAGCATTTCTGAAAACTTCGAACGAATTACAAAAATCGCAAAAAGCGTCCCACCATAATTTAGCGGAATCTTTGAAGCAGCCATTCAGTAGAATTTTGACTTTACTGAATGGAACAGTTCTAAGGTCAGTGATTCCTTCCAAGATTTGTAAAAACTCTAATGGTTGAGTCGTATTATCTCCTCCGTGAAGAGGCAAAAGCTTCATTAAATCACTGAGGGAAAAATTATCATTTCTCGTATCATCATTATTTGAATTCTGAAACCCTGAACGATCATTATAGCCTGGTCTAACAGAGTTAAAAAAGACATTAATATGATTTTTGTGTTATCACCTAAGTCACTTTTATTAACGTTATGATTCAATTGTAACTGTAACACTTTAGAAACTACTTTTGTGACAATATGACTGAGATTTTGAAACCCTGGGGCTACACAGTTCTTATAACTATTTCCATCTTGTGGAAAAGTTCTTAGAGGTGTTTTTATCCTAGGCAGCAGGTTGTGAGTACCCAACTGGGTAGTAGGACCCAAAGTTTGCCCAAAACTAGAAGTTGCCCCCAAGTTAGAAGTTGCCCCCAAATTAGAAGTTGCCCCCAAATTAGAAGTGTTCCCCAAATTAGAAGTTATCCCTAAATTTTGAGGCTTTTCAAATGAAGTATAGGGGGTATATTGCTATTTTTCCTAATGTTTCTCAATGCATCGATGAGGGGAGTACGATTTCTAACTTGCGTATCCTTTGGAATCGCCCCTTGAGATTGTGCGTTGGTATTTTGCGTGTGTTGCAGTGTTCCATGATTATTACAAATAATTGGTTCACTCCTACCTTCGTTTTCAGATGACTCACTGTCCAATGTTCCCTGATGCATTCTCTCGTAATCCAGTGATTTTCTATGCCTCAAGTTGTAATTATTTGGAGTACGTTCCATATTTTTAGCCAAGTGATAAAGAGTTTCTTGGATATAAATTCAACTTCACTTGTTGGTCGTCACGTTGTGTTGAAACGGTAATCTCAGGGCGCTTGTTTGTGGGAACTTTAATCTGAATGTAAATGATACCCAATACTCTAGGCGAAAGAAGTTTTTAATTCGGCGTAGTCTACAACTATAATATTGACCAGGCGGCAACAAATAAACTATTCGACAATATTTCATTTAGTGGCATAAAACCAAAAGGTTCAAATTACAATTATATTCTACTCGCATTTACTTGGAAGGAAACTATTCCCTGCGAATACACCAGTTAAAAGAATCCAGAAACGCAAAATAAATCTTTATCTTTGCGAACAAGTGTTTTTTTTTCTAGTTTCAAATATGCCACAAAAACCCGGACTGAACGCCGAGATTCTATTCGCGGAGAAGGGAGACATAAGGTAGGTAACCAACTCTACCGACTTACCGTACCAAAGGTCACAGTTGATCGGTCGATCAGGGGACAAATATTACCGAGATTCAAAAAGATCAACGACATATTGTAATTTAAATGAAAAGGAATCCCCATCCAGAAAGGGTGGGGTTGTTTTGCTACAGAGTATTATAAGGTATATCATAATTTGCATTCTTCATTGGCATACATTCAACGACATTCAATGGAACATCTTCTAAAGAACTCAACAAATAATGAAATTTCTAGATTGCGGACAATGAGAAATTAAGTACTTCGAACGAGAAAACGACTTTTTAAAAACAATTTATTTGTTACAAAAGATTGATCGACTGTCTCTGACAAGAGTTACAAAAAGAATGAATTATAAATTCAACACAGTTTGCTCCCAGAGATCTGAGATGAGTAGATTCCTGGAATACTGCCTGGTCAGCGAAGCTTCGTTAGCATCTTCCATGAGAACGGGCATTTTGTGGGAACGGTGGCTACATAACTGAGAGGTTATTGTGAATCAATACATTGGAAACATCTGTGTAAGAAGTGAAAGATTTTACATCATTATTGAATATCAATTATGGAACTTTTGGCACTTTAATATGCACTAGACTGACATTTTGTGGCAAAGAAGATATCGCAGGTGAAGGTTGTTGGTGCTTGAATGAATCACGGTAAGTAGCTTTCACTGAATGATAGTGTCATTTGAAAAAGGTTAACCAACTTCTATTTTAATTGCAAGATCGTTGTCATCTTTAGTGCCCCATCTTCTTCTGCTATTTCAAGGTGTTCTCGTTTACAGCAGCCCCTCAAGCCCCAATTCCTTGAGGAATTTAAAGATTTTGAGTAGGTCTATTCTTGGTATTTGAGCAATCTTTGGCATCAATCCATCTGTTGTGTTTACTGTCAAAACCCAACAATTTTCCAAGAACTTCACTCCCCTTGCGTCTGACGATATTTTCCATCAACAAGTAAATGATTGGTACGGTGATTTTCACTTTGACGACTTCAAAAATAGTCCAATTGGGCGTATATTCCTATACTTCACACGGTTTTATGCCGATTGTACGATGTTTGCGATGGTTCTAGTTTTGGCAAAATGTCCAGTGATTAATAGATAACATTCAACCTGAAATACTTGAAGACTTTCTTTTCCAGAGTACATATCCCTTTTCGCGATGATGGCTTTCTTTCTATACGGTATACGTGCTCTAGAGTATGATGTGCTTTTTCAAAATGGGGTGAAAGCTGTTATTGTAGAATTCAGTTTCGAGATCGGATTGCAGAAGCGCAGGACATCTCTCGCTTTCGACAATATGTCACTCATAAAAATAATAATAATAACAATAATAGGTCTTTATTTTCCAATTGTACATGTATATACATATTAGGAAACAAGCCGAAGATCAGCTGGTTATGTCCTGCGACACAACCTCTGTTTTTCATCTTAAGCTCATCGCTTCGGTGACGAAGTACTTTGAAATGGTATCAATCACCACAACAATTCAATCATTGTTTTTATTGAATTCATCTCTCTCCTTCTTCATGTCTGATGTCGATAGCGGTTTTTGCTTTTCCACCTTAATGACTGTCAGTCGTCGTCGCTTGGTAAGTGTCAACACTGGTGCACTCAGTCTTTTCAGCGGCACCGTGATGGGTTTGAACTTGTGAACATTTCACTCAGAACCTCATCTTCGAATTTGCCGAATTCAGAGTAAGATACTTTAAAACAACTTCTTACGTTTTTTTACGTTAGCAGTTGCGGTGTCGACACATGATGTAGTCAGCGCCTTTGCTCCAGACAAAATAATTTACTCAAAGCATTACATTTGAATACAGGCTCTTTGTTTTCCTCGAGAGATTCGACAAATACCAAAGATCTGGATTTGTTGGCGCACATATGCAGCAAAATCCTTGAAATGTGTAGTACGAGGAGACGTGCTTGTTGAAGTTTTGTTTTAAACTCATATTTCATACCAAAATAGCTCTCTATTGCAATTGTCTCAGATGATCTGCTTGTGTATTTTTGAGCAGGTTCACCATAAATAGGCCTCTTCAAAGACCGTATGGTGTTCGATGGTTATATTGAAAAAATAATACTTCCAAACCAAAAGGCAATCGCCCTGTTTTATTATCGTAGAAGAAATGGGTATGGTTCATGATATTCAGTTCCATTATATACAAAGTTTGACTAATGAATATGTTTACATGTGGTTCACAGTTTCCCTCGAAAGCACATCCACTTTTTGAACTCAGAGTGTTTCATAATTGAATGCTGATTCCACAGGGCGATAATCCTTGGATGTGATGGTCGGTGTTCCAGTGGCTAACGGACCACGCGCACTGAATCGACTCGGATCGGTCGAGTCGGCTCGGCACGGTCGGCACGTCAGCTTATCGGCACATTCAGTATGTCTTTAGCAGCCGTTCAGTACAGACGAATTTTAAAATACGAAAGAAAATTAGTTCATCTGAATCTGAGGAAGTTATTATGATTGCCTCAGCATGCGAAGAAATTGAAAAACGGAAACCAAGATTCTGGATCCATAACATCAATCTTAAAAGAGGAACCTATGGAGAGTTCTATCACTCATTTCCTGATTTACTAGCAGATGCTGAGAAATTCCTCAAGTATTTTCGAAAGACTACTGCTAAGTTTTATGATCTCATTCAACTACTATCACTTGAAAAGCCAGATACTTACTACCGAAAAGCGATTTCACCTGAAGAGCGTCTAGCTGAATAGAAATTACAATATGTGAAATGTACTGGGATAAACCTGAATAAGCAGAGTTATCATTTCCTGGACTCGGAGCTGAATGTGGATAAGGTCTTGGTGCTTGCAGTGAAGTAGCACTTGGTTGAACCTGCCACTGGTTTGCATAATTGTCCTGCTGTATGAATCGTACTTGGATAGTTGATGTTGTAATGGACGATTATTTGAAGCCATAGTTGGAATTTGGCTCATTAAATTTTTCATTTCGGATATCAGGTCAGCACACGCACGACGTGATATTCGATGCCAGTGTAAACACTCTCATTGAAAAACAGGAGTTTGATTGTTCCGACGAATTCATCAGAACTCGTCAGAACAAATTTTTGTCAGAACACGCATCCACTGTATCCGAAGCCTTAGCCGACCGAGCCGATTCTGTGCGCGGCGATACATTAAAGCCGGAAACAAACTGAAGTAGATATACAAAGCTGGTTCTGCCTCATCAGAGTGAGGTAGAATCGGCATCGAGTTCTTGCCGTTGGTGGAGGGTTGGTGCTGAAGAAGATGACGTGTTCGCCGAAGAATTTCGGGGTGAGGGGTTCAAAACGTTTCACTCTAAGTGGCGCGCGTCTTTTCTGCAAAAAAACATGGCGGCTATGCAGCGGAAGGCAAAAAAACATGGCGGCGATGCAGAGGAAGGCAAAAAAACATGGCGACGATGGCGGAAGTTATAAAAAAAGGTCCTTACAAAAAAACATGGCGATGGAGCGGAAGGCAAAAAACATGGCGGCGATGGAGCGGAAGGCAAAAAAACATGGCGGCGATGGCGGAAGTTATGAAAAAACGTCCCTCACGTGATTCGCTGAGAGCAATTGGCTGGAAGAAAAAAAGAGTCACGTGATTCGTTGAGAGCAATTGGATGGAAGAGAAAAAATCATGGCCGTCGCCACCTTAATTGACAAAACGAAAAATTTAAATATGAAACAAAATGTCTACTGTCTTAGAACACACACACACAACAAAAAAATATGATGGACTAATTATTAATTCACTCGCTCTCGAATGAAATTCCAAAAGAAAAAAAATACGTCTCCGCCGCCGTGAAATAGCGATAAGGCACGTATCTTGAATGTTTACTGTCTGCTCTCTCAAGTTGAACGAAATTCTCAGTAAACACGACGATGATCCATTTTTGACCTTGAATTTGTTTTTCAGAGTTTCAGAGTTTTTTTTATCTCACACATCCGGTGTCTGTTTACGCTGCTCGAGCTAAATTGACCTTGGAGTTGTTTACCGTCTCAGATGTTTGTTTTCCAGGAAGAGATAAGAGAGTCGAGTTTAAAGCCAAATTGATCGATTCAAGGCATTTTAAATGACTCACTCTAACCCATGGCATTGTATGTCTGTCTTTGTCTGTTTGCATTTATTGAAATGAATAACGTCAGTTCGAGAAGAATACATTTATTTTTCACAAAAAAAATTACACTTCAGTGCCAGTGGCGTAGTATGAAGATACATTATCATTATCGATTAAAAAATATTTTTGATGCATGGATTTAATAAATGTATATATGGATTCGGATATTTGAACACTCAGAACCATTGACACGAAAAACATAAACCAATCGTGCAGTGTTGGCGGCGGCGGCAGCTCACATTTGGAATCCTTACTTTCTCGATCAGCAGCAGCAGCAGAGTCTTGCATCTTGACGTCCACGGGTGGGTGGGACGTCGACGACGAAGACGATGATGGTCTCGAAGTGCTGCTGCTAGAGGGGCAAGACATCTTCAGCGGAAACCACTGCGTATCGCTATAGGTGAGATTTGTATAAATCTTCCGCAGTCTGTACGATGAGGTGTTCATCGGGATTTCGGCTCTCAACACAGGCAAATATCCATCATTGGCTAGCGCCTGCGTCATTTTCGTCCAATTCGAAGTACTCGAATCATTGTCGTGCAAATACGATACCAATACCTCACCGTACTCATATGGCGGGCTAATATACAGTACGTTCGACAGAACGGCTGCTAGAATTATATAATTTGTTGTCATCGTGACGACAGCTCAATGTACTGAGAAACAGCGTATATGTCACTCAAATATATACACTGAGAGGAACACACACACATACACCATTGCTCAATGTACATGACACGTATTTCTTTTAGTCTCTCTCTCATTCATTCGATCCGCAAAATAAATCGAGAAAAATTGGTTTTATACATCTATTAATAAATAATAATAATACAATATGAATAATAATATTTCGTGTGTTTTCGGCTAGTCTTGGTGTGGCTGACGTCATGGACTTGGTACTGGCGGCGACGGCGGCGGAACGTGGTGGATCGGTGAATGCTGCTGCTGCTGCCCCATCCATTTACCATCGTTAATTTGCATATTTTGGAAGCGTTTGAAAATACACAGCTTGTGCTCGTACTCTGCTATGTGCGCCTTGAGCTCGCGCAAATTTTGCAAGTGCCGATTGATAGGAGTGTCGTGGTCGTCCTCGTCGTGATCGCCGTGGGGCCTCACCATATCAGATGTGACGATATCCATTGCCAGATATCGAACCAGTGTCTCACGGCACAATGCACTTCTATTTCTCCGGATGCTATATGATTCAAACAGAGCGGGCTTTGCTTCTCGAGTGTCGGTGGAGGCGTTGTGACGACTGTACTTGTAGTAGCCGCAATATCGACGATGTGTGGTCTCTTAGGCAGATCGAGCACACACTTCAGCAAAATATCGAATTTTTGATTACCCTTCACGTATACCACATCAGCCTCGATGATGGGGCGCAGCACTTCCTGGATCTCGTTGAATTCGACATAGCCATCAGAGTATGGAATGCCGTGGATATTTCTCTCCAAATATCGTACTTGCCGTTTATCTGCTTCGCTCAGGTCATGGAATGGCACTACGGCTTTGAATAAAAAGTGGATTGTGCGATGCCCATCGGTGATGGCAAGCTCTTTGGGTTGGAATTCACTGCCCACAGTGAAACCCTGAATGTCACAGGCTACGAGTTTCATCTTGTTGTTTTTTGTTTGTTTGATAATTGTTGAACTGATTCACTGCTTTGATTAACTGAGAGACACACACTCGGAGAGAGAGCGAGATTAAACACCGACTGAACAACTGAACGTTCGGCTTACAACTGATGCTCTCGACCTGTCGATGCCTGCATTACATACATACACACAAACAAAGAGTGGATTCCCCCACTACTTATTGCTACTACTGTATGTCACTATTTTTTATGACAGACGGCGTACAATCTCGCTCAAGGGCAAGTGTTCCAGCATACAGTCGTGAATGATGATGCAATAGGCTCGAGTATTGGCGGGAAATCCGACTCTGGCCTCGATGTCAAGTTTGACATTGACAGTGGAGGATTTCATGAATTCCGCTCTGCGGGAACAGTCTATTACGAACACGGTCGCTCTGGCTTTGAATGCTCCGTAATCGAGTAGAGGGCGCTTCTTCGGACAATTGGCATAGCTCGGATAGAATTCCGTGTAGGCTCGATGGGCTTCGACAAAGTTGTTTCTGTTGAATTCCAAGTGCGTACGTTCATGCGCGTAAGTATCGCTGTTCATGGTTAGGCGTATGTCGCTGATGTCGATGTGATCGAAATAGGACGCATCTCGAGCCGCATTGCCAATCCGATTTGTTTGGAAGGCCACAATGACGAATCGGGGACTCTCCATGGCCGTGCAAGTTTTCACAGCCCAAACTTCCTTGGTGGAACCCTGAGTGAGTGCAGGCAACTCGTGTATGTCCCACTTGCCATACGAAATCACTTCAGGAGCGTCTGTTTTGATGGACTGCAGCAATTTCAGACGAATGTCGTCATTGGGCACCACATGTTTGACTCTGAGTACAACGCTCGTGATCGTCAGTGTGGCTGTGGTGGCTTCGACTACTGGATTCGCCACCTCCTCTATCAGCATGCAATTATTATCATTTCTACTTCTCACCAAGCGAATGCACTGTCGTCCAATGGTGGCATATCTATAGTCATGGAATATGCCCAACAAATGCTTAAGCGGGATCCACATGGCGAACGAACCGTCGGGGGCGTTGTGAACCGTTCCGCCAGGATAGGTCCAGCCGGCTGTGCTCAAGTGTCGCACATCATTTTCCTCGTAACAAGTATAGCCGCGAAGGGTGCTCACTATACTCGGCGATCGAACAGAGTCCACCTCTTTGCCATTGATTTCATAGTAGATGGCCTCGAAAAGGTATGCGCCGGCATTATTGATAAATCTAACATTGCCCGTTCCTGCGGTACGAGTCAGAGAGCCCTCTATGCACACAAGGGCATCGTTCATCAGTCACACATCGCTCTGCTGAATGACAATTTCGATGATGTCATTATTTTGAAAGGACTTGATGGGTGGTGCGTTCGAGTCTCAACTCTGTTGATGGATTCGTCAAACTTTGGATGATTGTACACGTCGAACACTTGTCTTGATAACATGATGTCCTTGCGATTGGAGAAAGTGTATGCTGGAGTGAGACGGAGTGTGTGCGTCTGCTCTCTTCGACTGCGTGACTGAATTGATGCCAGCACCCTCTGCACTTTTATGCCCAAAGGCATCATGATCATCATTCTGATCAAATATCAACCCCATTTTTATGACAGCTTGCGCAGCACAAGTCGTATAATGATGGTCTCTCCACGGAAATTCACACTGCAACAGTCCTGATCGAGAATATTCAAGGTTATGTTGTGTATTTCCGTCTTGTTCACAGGCAGGTAAATCAAATTCGAGGGCGTTTCGTCGATGGCAAAGCCGGGGTCTTCTCGAACGGCAAACTCGTATATGGTGTGAGCCGGGCGATTGTTGAAGAAGGCACCCGAGGTGGTGTTACTATCGATGTGAAAATGAAATCGGAATTTTCTGCTTGGGTCATCTTTCAAATGACTCGAGCAGATGGCCCACCTACCGTTAAGTATTAGGCCGTTTGCTACCGTCTATCTAACGAGTCCCCTGCCAGGGGAACCCATCCCATCATCCACTTCTCCAAAAATTAGCGGGTACCAGTACATTGTGCCCTTTACCTTGTTTTACTACATTTTATTACATTTTATTTCCTTATTTTAGATTTGCATTGTTTGACCTCCGCTTGATCCGTCAATCTTGGGGGCTTCTTCTATGAACGTGCTACTTTCGTTGTCTCATTCGTCGTCTAGTATCATCTCATTACCCCAGGTGTTTAGGTGTTCAAGTGTTGTTCTGTCTAGTAGTTTTCTGTCTGTGTATGTTGGTGTGTATGCCATGTTCTTGTTTAATAGTGTTGTTTTATATGTTTCTCTGGCGTTTTGTCTTTGTGTGATCGTGCAATGGTGTATTAAGTGAGTCGTGTTTTCTTCTTCCTGCTGCCCGCATTGGCAGATGCCATCCGTTTCCCTCATTCCGAAGCGTTTGTAGTAAGCGCCTGTGTTTCCGTGTCCTGTTATTATTTGTGTTGTTTTCCAAGAGAGTGCTATGCGTTTTGTGTCTATGGTAGGGAAGAAACTATATGTGCTTCTGCCTGTTTGTGATGTGTTCCAGTGTTGTTGCCATGTTTGTTTATTGTGTGTGTGTTTTATTGTTTTCAATTCTTTTCGTGTTTTATGTGTATTGTGGATCTCTTCATCTTCTAGGTGTGTTTTGGCCGTTTCTTCTGCTTTTCTTATGCCTTGGTGTGTCCGCTGTGTGTGTGTTATGTGTACTTTTTGGCCTTGATCGTGTTTTGTTTGTATGAGTTTTTGTATCTTGTTTACTGTGTTATCTGTTGTTTTTGTGTTGTGTATTCGTGCTATGGCCCTTTTAGAATCTGTGTGTATTGTGGTGTTTCTGTCCGTTAATTTTATGTTTTTTGCTGCTTCATAGATGGCGAGTGTTTCAGTGTCGTGTATGTCTTTGCCATTTGACGTGCGTTTCCCGTGCAGTGTCCATGTTTCATGGTTTCTGGTTTTTGCAACGCCAAATGCCCTGTGTTCGTGTTCGTTATGAGTGGCGTCAGTGTATATGTGTGTTTTGCACTCTCTTGGTGTGTCTAGTGTTCTGTGTTGTGTCGATGGGTGTGGTTTTTCTTGTGGTTTTATGTGGTTTTGGTGTATGTCTTCTTTGTATGTTTTATTGTGTTGGGCTTCTACCTCCGCTTCGACTTGCAACGGGACTACACCAGCCAGTACGTGCAGCGCGTCTGTCGGTGCTGTCCTGTAGGCCTTCGTGATGGCCAGAAGAAAAGGTCGTTCCATCGCTCTAAGGTGCCTGATGATGGGGGTATCCTTGGCCCGTTGACCCCATACCTTCGCGGCATACATTATCAGCGGCTTGACTGCTCTCTCATAGATGGTCCTGAGGATTTCTCTGTCCGCTCCCCATTCTCTTCCAGCCACCACGAAGAGCCTGTTTGCGATGTCCTGTGTTTTAGAGCGCAGTGATTTAACGTGTTCCACCCAAAGTAACTTCCGATCTATGACGAGGCCTAGATATTTTATTGAGTCTTTGTTTGTCGTTGTGCGTTCGTCGAGTTTTATGTTAGGTATTGTCATGTCAGTTGTCCCTGGTATATACATCGTCTCCGTTTTGTCCTTGTTATATGTGAATTTGTTTTAAGCCGCCCAAGCCCTGCTCCTGCCCATGTCTTTTGCCATCTCTTTTCTATTTGAGCTTTCGTTCTTCCTGCGATTACTATGACTTGGTCGTCCGCGAAGGCTTGTCCGGCTATCATGTTGTCTTTGTCAGTGGAGGTGTCCACAGCCTCAAACCATCCTTCCATTACTACCGTCCAAAGGATCGGTCCCAGGCATGAGCCCTATGGGCACCCCCTTTCCGTCTTTCCGTCTGTTCTGTCACTTGTCCGCTTGTGACTTTCCTCCCTTTCAGGAAGTTCGTACACAAGTTGACGAGGTTGTCCGGTGTTTTGAGCGTGTTGAGTGTGTGTTGTATGTTGGGTATCCATGTTGTGTTGAAAGCGTTTGTGATGTCCAGTGTAATGATCTGTGTGTGTAGTTTTTTGTTTTTGTTGTTCTGTATATTACGTGTCATGTGTTGGATAGCGTCTGTTGTGTTTAACGTCTTCCTGAATCCGAACTGTCGCTTGTCGATTTTGTTATTTGTCTCCAGGTAGTACGTTACCCAATGCGTTCCGCGATTCCTGCTCGAGTCCAGATTGATGATTGCGCATTCTCTGTACTTGGGAAATTTCGATGATAATGATGAGGATCGAGGTAAGTTGTCTCGCATGAAAACACCAATGAAATGAGGTACTTTCAGACGTTTCACATATTTAAGTAATTCCTCATCGTACAACGCTCTATTGGGCAGCTTCAGCGGGAGTTTTTTGAAAATTTCTTCTTGAGAAACAAACCGTTGCCGCCTTTAGCGGTCTTGCGCAGAAACAAACCGGAACCTCCTACATTTTTGTTGTCACCGCCACCAATGCTCTCCATTGCAGTATTATGACGCTTGTCTTCCTCCAATTTCTTTTTGGCATTGGCCGAGGAGATGATGGTCCTGGCTATGGTGCTGGCACCGCCTGCCAACGACCCCAGTGCTCCCAGAGCAGCGAATATCGGAAGCAGAGGCACCACACCACCGCTCTTCGCTTCGAACGGTATTATTCGGAGTACTCTGATTTTTTTGCGGCCACCCAATTTTTTCACTTGAGCACGGGCAGCACGCAGTGCCACCAAGGAGGATTTTCACAGAGCCTTCGCACTCAAATCTTTCAGCTGATCAGGTTTCAGTGTTTTTCGCAGAGTCTTGGTAATTTTCTTAACCACATCTCGACGGAAAGACTTTGGCTTTGCAGCAGCAGCAGTCTTCTTCTTCTTCAGACCCATTCCCAAATTACGTTTTGCCTTCATGGTTGTGGTGACCAGCCAAGCAGCAGCTTTCTCACCAAATTTGGCGTCCTTTGATTTGACACGTTCCCAAGCTCGATTTTCCAGCGCCCAGTCGGCCTTGTGTCTCTCCTCCAAAGACTTGTTTTGCGAGTATGCAATATCGTGAGTCTTACAAGCCGAATCCAAAGGGTTCACACCAGGGTCTCCACGTGCCAATCTCTTCTGTAGTTTGGTAACCGGTCCACAGTACTGGTATCCAGGCAAATGAAGCTCGAATGACAGATGATTAATCAGAGAGTTCACCACACCACGACCTTCGTGCTCGACAGTCAGCATGACACTGACGCGAATGATGTTGCGCACCTACTTACATAACTCTACTCCACTCAAAATGTCATTCGAATGTCAGATGTGGGCGTGGTCACACACACACACACTTCAGCAAAAAATCAATCAACTCAAACATGAAAGTGGTGCAACAAGAGCCGGCTCTGGAAATAGTCAATTTGGATCCCATAGGTGGAGGAGGTATTGGCGGTGACGACGACAGTATACGTAAACACGGCTCCCTGCTACCGAATTCATTCCGAGCGATATTTTGTGGCCCCAGCGGATGTGGCAAGACCAACGCTATACTCAGTCTGCTGTTCAGCCCGAACGGATCACGCTTCGAGAATGTTTACGTTTATTCAAAGTCGCTGTACCAACCTAAATATCAGCTACTGCATGATGTACTCAAACAAGTCAATGGCGTAGGTTATTTTCCATACAGGGACAACGACGAGGTAATCGATCTGTCAAAGGCGAAAGAAAACTCTATTTTCATATTTAACGATGCATGTGACAAACAGAATAAAATCACGCCACAAGGGTATTGACCCAACCTACTTGTGTCAAACCTACTCGAAAATACCCAAACAGCTGATCAGGGACAATTGCAACATTATAGTACTTTTTCGGCAAGACGATATGAATTTGAAGCACGCCTTCGACGAGCATGTCTCTCCGGATTACACCTTTGAGGAATTTCGCCGCATATGCGCCACCTGTTGGAAAGAAAAATTCGGATCTCTGGTCATTGTCAAAGACTTTAATGTGAACTAAGGGCGCTACCGCCTGGGCTTTGACAAATATATACAAATGTGATGCGAGGTGGCACGGCATTCGTACTGAAGACATGGCGCCGACCACATCACCCCACATCAAGACGGAGATTGCTAAAGCTGAACGCAAACGTCAAGTCAATCAGTTGTCGAAAATTGTGCGAAAAAAGTATCTGAGTCTGAAACTCGGAAAATCCGAGCATGATGAAGCACTGAGTAAATTATTCAAACCCATTACGGTGCCGCTGAAAAGATTGAGTGCGGCAGTGCCGCCACTCACCAAGCGATCACGACTGACAGTGAAAAAAGAAGAGAAACAGGAACCGTCGACACCAACGACTCCAGACTTTATGAAAAAGGAAGAAGACGAAGAAAGCTACCGCACAGATGATGGTGATGATGATGATGATGATGAGGATGACTACTTGAAAGTTTATCCCGAAGTAGCAACTGAATTCGTGAATGAACATCGCGCCAAATCCGGCAAAATAGATGTGAATTACGGCCCCATTTACGACAAACCAAGAGCGCAATGGTTGCTCGGTAGAAAGCTGATGGACTTCGACAAAGATACGGGGGACAGTCGCATTGATGGTGTAACATACGAGGGCACTCCGGGACTATATAGTTTGATTTTCTACAAAGATCCCAAATACGCTAAAGCCGATTTGGTGGCATACAAGCAAATTTTGACAGCTACAGGTGCGCATGTAGATGCGCGAAGTAGGTTGAATCCATCTCAGACTGCCAAATACGAACAGTTGATTCGACCAATGTTCAAAGATCCTCAATCAAAAATAGGTGGTGGTGGTGGTGGAGGTCGAGGTCGTTTCACCGACGGCAGTGGTATCCCAGATCAGTTGACATAAAACACGAAACCCATAGAATACGTGTACTGGGACGATGTGAACGAGCTCGTTCTTCTGGTAGCTTCTGGTAGCCGACAAAAATGCCGGCAGCACCTCTACCGACAACAAGATCGTGGCCATCATCAATGAATTGAGAGAAGCAGGCTATATTCGATAAATAAAAGCGTAGACGTTTTTTTGCATGCCACAGTCGCATCAACAAGTTCGGTCAAACTTCGTCAGCTCGCCGTGCACGGCAGCAGCAGCAGCCATACCATTTTCCTGGTGTTATACTCAACTATACGACAAATGGGGACATTGATGCTAAACATGTGAAAATATGTAATGTGGAAACGCCAAGTGCACTCAATGATGTTGCCAACAAAAAATACGTTGATGACGTCATACATGACCAAACTCAAAGACCACCACCAAAAACAATCTAACAGCCTTGGATATTCGAGTGATGAAATTCATGTCACTTTCGATGAAAAAGCATGAAAATACCAAGAAACGCTTAGATAAATTGGCACTGGATATTGTTGATCAATTCTCCATTATTTTCAGGTATCCTACTTATCTTCTTTAGGAGGTAAAGACTGTACATCAAAAACAAATATTATATTGAGGCATTTGATAACAGACGAGCTGGTAACATCTTTCAATTTTAGAGGAAAACGTCAAAAGAGACCATTTTGTGAACTTTCTCTGAGTGAAGATGTAGGTGATTTGACTGAAGATTTAGGGACGTGGAACATAAAAGATATTGCATATAAATGTATAATATTTCCTACAGCAACAGGCCATTCTGTATCATTTCATCTGTTACATTCATTCTGAAAATCTCTTTTAATTTGGCATGGGGATTTCAGTTCTTTCAGGGCAAATTTTGTAGGAAGAATTTTCTCTTCTTTATAAAAGGCCAAGCTATTTTCAGTTTTATTCTTATTTTTTGAGTTAACAATATCAGTCTCGATAATTGTGATCCTCATCGGTCAAAAAAAGGGACAATCTTACTAAAATTGTTATTATGTAGTATTATTTTATTATATCTCCGTTTGATGCCATTAGAACATACAGATTTTCATTCTCTTATTGTGATTTTATTTACAGACCTTATATACATATGATATTAATTTTGGTATTTTGTTGAATATGTACTAACATCTAATTAAGTTGAAAAGGGGAACATTTTCCATGAAAATTTAAAAATGATTTTTTGTAATATCTAACAGAAAATAACTACTTCCCCAGGCTAAAGCCACGCAGGACATTGAACTACATCTGATAGATATTGTGAAAAGACTGAAAAGAAAAAAATCTGAAATTGAAAATTGGCATTTTCATTCAGATAGTTGAATCACTCACAGAAATCATTCATTTCATTGAAGCAAGGTTCGCTTCTCTTGCATTTAATCCCCAATACATTTTTGTTAACGAAAATCTATTTTGCTTTCTAAGCTCATCAGGAAGATCGGAAGAATTTGGAAGCAGGCTCTTCACAAGCAATACACATTAAGGATGGAAATGATGGAAATATTTCTTCTGCTGTGACACTTTGAAAGTTATTTTTTGACATAAACCTGTCATCGGGCATTGCAATTTAATTTTTGTTCGTAAAATCAGTTGCTGGAAAATAGCGACAAAAGTTTGTCTTTCAGCCGCAGACGATTCCACAACTGATTTTATGAACATCCTGTTCATATTTTCGAACAAAAATCAAAATCCAATTAAGATTGAGACTAGCAAGTGTATACACTATCGTTGTGAAGGAGGGTTGGAAGAAATGTATCTGGAGGGAATATAAAATTATTTAATTCAAAGCTAGATTAAGCTGAGCGCTATTGGCTGTTTCCAATTATCAGATCTTTATTGTCATTTAAAGGTGATATTCCATCTCTTGAGATTAAGAAACACAAAGATATTGTTGACATTATAATAGCTGTGAATATAAAATCACTACATACTGATGATTGTAGTTGTAAATATAAAATTAGTACTTGGTAATTTTATATTATTCACAACTATTAAAATGTCATTTACAACTATTATAATATTGTCTGTTTCTTATGGAATCTCACCTTAATCTGACTATACTGCCGTCCTAAGCAAAAAAGCCGTATCTACAAAAAATGTGAATATGCAGATATTGGTTTCTGTAGTCTTGAAACACTATAAATTCAACTTTCTCCAGAGAAAAAATTACGTTAACTAGATTCAAACAGCCAAAGTTAATCAATCATTTTGCCTTCAGTACACAAGTTCAAGACTTTTCGTACTTAAGATGGTCGGAACTACAGATTCTCAGCTTCAGAGTTTTTGGAGATATGGCTTTTTTGCTTAGGACGGCAGTATAAAGCTCTGATGATGGTAAACAGCCGAAAACGCTCAGCTTGACCTAGCTTTGAATTACACTTATACTCAATTTATACCCTCCAGAAACATTTCTTCCAACCCTCCAAATAATATTACTTGTCATTAGACATTAATACTACCAGTAAAACAATATATTTTGGAACTGTCACATGTGAAAAAATATTACAAAAAACTTTTTTACTGGCGTGTGGTTCACTTCAGAACAATATTCTCTATAATATGAATATTCTTAATTGGTAACAAAACCAAACGGTCGATAGCCATTTGGATTTATTGCCAGTAAAGAACATATTTACTAATTATGTGGAATTCACGTCCTTCAGTATCAGTAGAGATTTAATTCCCAGGAACGAGGACAAGAAAAAATTTATTGAACTTACGAAATTGCCATTCGTGTAGAGATGTGTATTTCCAATGCTTCAATTTTATTATTGTTTACATACATGAACAACATAATATCCCTGAAGAAGACGTCAATAAACGTCGAAACGTCGGCAATTTCCTAAGTTCAATTAATTTTTTTCTTGTCCTTGATCCTGCGAATTTAATCTATATATTTACTAATATATCGATATTGTTCAGAATAGCGCCATACGTTATTATGAAGTCGAATAAGCGTTCTTTACTGGTGATCTTATAGTCAATATGACGTCTTCCTTTTAGCAATACGACATCTTTTTTTCGTTAATGGTACGTCTTCCTTTGAATCAATATGACGTCTTCATTTAGGTCAATATGACGTCAGTGACGGCATATTAAAGTCAAAATGTAACGTCGCAATGACGTTACAAAGTGACGTCTGTGGTCTGTGACATAATCACGTCATCCTACCGTCTTTATGGCGACATTCTTTTAGTCATCAGTACGTTCGGAGAGTCTAAAAAGTAACGTGAAAATGACGTCAGCTTGCTGTCTGGGTTGTACATAGAAAAATTCACAGAGTTCTGCAATTCGACCAATCAGCCTGGCTCAAACCATACATTGAATTGAATACGAAATTACGCGCAGAAGCAAAAACCACTTTCGGCAAAAATAACTACAAATTAGACAATAACGCAGTATTCGGGAAAACGATGCAGAACATACGGAAACATCGTATAGTGAAAATGGGAGGGGCGATATGGCGCGAAAAATTCAATTTCCAGCCCGAGTTTCAACAATCGCACTATTTTCGATGAGGACCTCGTCGCTATCGAGATGGCAAAGACGGATCATTTCCAAGGTGTGCGTGTATGATTTCCATCACGGCTTCATGATGAAAAATACACGAGCTATCAGTGCAAGTTGATGTACACGGATACTGATTCGCTGATTTATGAGATCAAATCCGATGACATTTATCAAAATTTATTGAAATTAGACATTGAAAAATTCGATACAAGTGATTACCCCACCAACAACCCTTATGGTATTCCCCTTGCAAACAAAAAAGTCCCCGGCTTGATGAAAGACGAAGCGAATGGCCAAATTATGACAGATTTCGTGGGACTCCGTTCAAAGCTGTACACCTACAAGATACAGGGTGGGAAATGCGTCAAAAAATCCAAAGGAGTGAAATACAGCGTTGTCCAAAATAAAATCACTTTTGACGACTATGTGAATGTTTGGAAAATCAGCGTCAGAAAGTCAAATCTCAACGCTGTATTCGCTCTTTTGCGCACAACGTTTTTAGTGTTGAGCAAACAAAAATCGCTCTGAGTCCACATGAATACAAACGGTATTTGATTGCCGGCTCTCATGATACTCTGCCATGGGGGCATTACAGTTTTATGAAGATGTAAAATTGTTTCAGGCCCCCCACCATGGCACACTCTATGCAAAATTTGTGTTATCAAGAAATCATCAGAGCCGCGTCATCACTATCACAATTTATTGAGACTTCACCTTTGCCGTGGTCTATCACGGAGAATATTGTCAAAATGTGGTCCACCGAAAAATGGGGAGAATTAGTAGACCAGGCTTGGGGCGATCGACCTTTTTACAGTTTGGCGCACTTGGAGTACACACGAGAACTTGATGCCACAGACAGAAAAGACGCACTCGCCACCGAAGACTGGTCTATACATTACACTGAAGATGTCTATTGCGTATGATTGAACCAGTACTATATTCCGAACCACGGATTACGTCTGTGTTATACCTGTTTCAAAGCATTCAGAAAGGCCATGCAACACCATACATTTCACAGTATCAGAGACCTTAAACAACACATCGTATACAATTCGAAGAACTTGAGTGAATTGTATCGAAATCCTTCATCATGGTGTCACAACAGATTTGACGAGCTACTATTCACGCTGAAATCAAGCGATTTCTGTCATTATGACTTACATTCATACGATTACAAAGGTCATCGTTTCGAAACGCCTCCTCCATTTAACCGCTTCATTGGCTCTGGCGATGAGGAATCTGATCTCGATTGAATAAATGCAAAAACATACAAAAATATGCGAAAAATGAATGGTGGAATTGTGGAAAGCTATAAATGTATTATTATTATTATATTGTGATTATTATTAATATTATTGTATCAATAGACGTATAAAATAAATTTTCTCGACTTTTCTTTTGTTGGACGAATGAGAGTGTGATATAATTTTTCAACTAAAAAAAAACGCATCGTTTTTGAGAGTATAAATGAGTGCTTTTTCGATCAAAAAAGTACCTATTTTTAGCTTAAAAATCGGCACGTTTTTCTATAAAAAAACTAGTCATTTTTGAGTAAAAAAACAGCACTTTTTATAAAAAAAAAGTACCAATTTTTAAGTAAAAAAACAGGATTTTTTTATCAAAAAGATACTCCAAATTTGACATGGTGGTCGAATTGAGTAAAAAGTTCAGTGAAATTCAGTCAAAGTTCAGTCAATGAATTCAGTGAGACTCGGCGACTGAAAAATTTCACTCAACTGAAATTTCCCATGCTTTTCTTATGAGGCCTGAAAATTCAGTGAATTTCAGTGAAATTTCAGTCACTGAATTCAGTGGCACTCAACTGAGACTCAGCCACTGAAAAGAAGTACCGCCACCATGTCAATTTTGGTGTGTGTTTTATCACTCAAAAAGAGCATCGATTTTGATTCTAAAAATGAGCACTTTTTTCACTCAAAAAAGAGCATCGTTTTTGGGTCTAAAAATGAGCACTTTTTTCGCTCAAAAAGAGCATAATTTTTTATCCTAAAAATGAGCATTTTTTCACACAAAAGGAGCATCGTTTTTGAGTCTAAAAATGAGTACTTTTTTATGATTAAAAACGATCTATTCTTGAGGCTGAAAAGATTGATTTTCATTCGAACAGAAAATAAAACAAAAAATTAGCTAAGATACAAATATTTTGAGAAGTGTCGTAATGGGTGCTCTACAAACTACGCATGTGTCGCACAGAGCGGCACATCGTGAGCAGCACACCAAGTGTCTACATGGCATAAACAATACACAGAGCTCATTCACAAGACACACAAGACAAATCAAAGTGTTCTGTGAGTCTGCGACGCCGCAATCTGTCATCGGTGGTCGACTGTCAAGTGTCACTACTGGAGGAAGATGAACTGCGCCATTTTCAGGAGGTGTGTCATCTGTCACTCTTGTGATAAACTTGGTGTTACTTCAATTTGTGTCTTTGAATAATACACATGTATTCGGTTTTGATGTTTAATTATGAATGAATCGATTTGCTTACAAATTAAAATACATAATAATAACGTCAATTGTTAGGGTTATTCAACTCAATAATGTGAATTACTAGCTATATTGAATAATGCTTATTCTATAATAATATATACCATCACACACTATTGCTTTTGATATTTCAATTTTCAGATCTTCGAAATTAGACTTAACTTCTGGAGATAAGGGAAAGTTTTATGTGTTCAGAAGCTTTTCAATCTTATCTGAATAATTGGGTACCCATTTGGAATAATGTGCAAACGTTCCAATTGCACGCTGAAGTTTCTTGGGGCTGTTTGGTGGGGGAAGACTCAGCAAAGGATTTAAACGATCTGGATCAGGAGATATAGTATTGTTTTCTATTTTATATCCAAGTAAATTTATAGTTGTTTTAGCATAACTGGTTTTGTCTTCATTAATTGTGAAACGATATTTATTCACTGCTTCTATAAATCGCTGGAGGTTTCTGTCATGGTCTTCCTTATCTTTTTCACAGACTGTTAGGCGTAAGTTTTCTTTAATTTTTCTTTTGAAATATCATCATCGATGACACGCTGGAAAATAGGGACTCCGTCAGTGAGGCCAAATGCAAGACGGCAGAATTGGTAAAGCCGACCACATGCCTCGAAAGCAGTGAAAGGTCGATCTTTTTCTCTCAATGGGATTTGATGATAAGCAGTCTTGAAATCTATGGTACTGAAATACGAGGTTTTAGATACCTTTGCCACCATCTGCTCCAGATCAGGAAGGGGATAAGCATCCAATGAAGTATAACGATTTATTGTTTGTGAATCATCAATGACCATCCTCTTCTTGTGATTCTCATTTTTAACAACAAATGTTTAGGCCCTCCACGGAGATCTACTTTCTTCGATTATTCCATCTTCGAGGAGTTTGCTGATTTCTTTCTTAATGAATATACAGTCGTCATTGGAATGTTTCCTGGATTTCGTGATAATTGGTTTGACGTTTCCGGTTAGGTATTCGAAAAGTTAAGGGGGTTCTATTCTCGCAGGGACTAGGTAGCAAACCGTTAAAGGTAGTTTAGATCCTCCAAAGGCGAATTTCAACTCCGAATGCTGTTTCAATAAATCGTGACCAACGATTACATTGGCACATAAATCGGGGAGTACATTCAATTTTGCATCATTGTAAAAGTGCCCTATTAAGTCGTGTCTTATCAAGCAATAATTTGAAATCTTCGAATTGAGGGAAGTTGATGCCATAGAGACAGAACTTGATGTTGGATACATTTTGAAACGACAGCTTTCGGCAAACTGTTTTGATATAAAAGTCTCAGAACTTCCTGTGTCGATTAAAGCATGGGTAGGTTCATTGTTTACTTGAATAGCAACTGTAGCATTGTCCAGAGCTGACGAAGAGGCTGCGCTTAGGGCGGCTGACTTGGGCGTTTTATTTGCAGTTTTCTTGGGAGATGTACATACGATCGCCCAGTGTCCGATCTTTCCGCAGTTGCTGCATGCGGCGTTAACAGCAGGACATTGCTGGCATGATTTATGTCGAGAGTGGCCACAAAAATAGCATTTTTGAATAGATTGAATGGCAGAGAGGTTCAATGAATCTCGAGAACGCTCGTCTTTATCATGACCAGATATTGCACTGAGATTAGCTTCATTTATTGAAAATGAAATGGACTGATTTTTAGCCGACTCAAAAGAACGAGCTTTTTCGATGGTCTCATCAAGGGTTAGCGTGTTGAATTCTAGGAGTCTTAGACGGATTTGATCTGAGTTGATACCGCGAATAAATGCGTCACGGACATACATTTTTCGGTGAGTCTCGGCATCTACATCTGCAAACTCACAGTTGGCTTCACGTAAATCGCTTTCAGAATTTCTATCGCTGTAAAGTGTCACTTTCAACTATCCGTTGATACACATTGTGAAAAACATGATTTATGAGAAATCTCAGCTTACTTGCATCATCCAGATCTGTGAATGAGGCTGTGAAGTTTTCGAAAGTTTTCAGCCATTACTTCCATTCTTGAGTGGCAGTCAGTGAATGTGGATCAGTATCAAATTTATCGGGTTTCAGGAATCGATTTATTTTGATAGTTCGAAATGTAATGAATAAATTGTAGTGGAAATACCTTTTTGAGCGATTAAGGTTTTATTCATCACAAAACTGTAGTAGTATTACGAAAGAGAATATGACAAATTGAAAACTTCATAAAAGTAAATGTCATAATAACTAAACGTCAGGGACCAGAACCGTACTAGCACCACAGTCTTACCTGTTAACGTGCGATTCCTATCACGAACGTGCGATTCCTAGCACGAACGTGCGATTCCTAACACAAACGTGAGATTCCTAGCACGTTTTACCATGCTTGCTCTCATAATCAGCGAAATTTTGCCATAGCACTCCATACATGAGCTTCATTGCCCAAAGTGAAAATGTAAAACGCACGACTAATTTGTCTTGTAATATCTCAGTTTCTAATAAACTTACTGCTCAGAAATAACGTATATTGCCAATTTGTGACTTTTTTGACATATTTAGAGATAATCTTCTTTAGCAGTTTCATCGAGCAATAACCTTATTCATTGATTTATTTACTTATCAATTAACAATTGATATTCAACCAGACCACTAAGGTGTAGTCGTGTAGTTACATGAATAATAAGTTATGAGTTTCAATTATATGCACTAGCTCTTTGTGTATTTGAAGAGCCAAGTGATAGATTTGCGCTCGGTAAAAAGTTCCCGCGGGACACTAGTTTTGCGCAGTCCAAGAACCTTTCTCGAACCGTATTGAAATTGAAACACGAACGAAGCTACAGTCGTGAAAGAAAAATAGAAATGAATTGATACGAAAGACACCACGATCGTAGGCAAGCAAATAAAATCTGTTTGATATTTCACGAATGATTTATAGGCACTTTCGTCGTATTATGATTATTATTATACTGTCGTCTTTAACGAAAGCGTGAGAAACAATCATGCTTCACACTACCCGTGTCAATTTACATTTTTTCAAATCAAGTAAATTCCTATATTTGCCTATAAATATTTCTTTTTACGCCACTGATAGTGAAGCTAAATTGTAGAATGTCAAGGAATAGAAAGTCATGGCTAAATTTTTATTTTTACTTTCGTGAAGTAATAGTCACACACATTTGAAAAAGTCAATTAAGAAAGCTTTCATTCACAAATCAATATTTTGCTGGAATTCCAACATACCGGTTTAAATTTATTTCCACTCATATGGAATCAGCATGTTTAAATAATAGTGAGAGAGAGAGTGATACACATTCGTTTCAATACCATTTCGATTCAAGTTCAAAGAAAGTGGTTAGTCTTCTTGACAAAAACAAGTATACCCGCTAGCCCGTATATCTGTTTCATGAAATTCACTTCTATTCGTAAGTCAGTCGGGTCAATTCTGTTTCTCAGTAGTTTGTCATCATAGCAAGAAAACTTCCACAGCAAAATGCATCCCAATTTTGTAGCAGACTTGCCTATCTATTGGCAGATGTTGCTGCCACATCATCTCCTGACTCTAAAGCAATGCCTTCCCCAAAATTGAAATTTTTTCTACTGTGAAAGTTTTCTTGCTATGATGACAAACTTGCTACTGACAAACAGAATTGACCCGAATATTTGACCCAGCCAGTAAGGGCCTACTTTGGTTCCTTCATATTCAATTCAAACCCACCTGTATATTCTTTTTATTTTGTTTTTATGTGGATATCTGATATGGCAGTTATTGGGTTGCTTCGATAAGAGCATTTGGAAACTACTACATAAAATAAGTTCATGGATTAAATACCGTAATTTTGCATGATATAGTGGGTGTGGCTTTGTTAATGGGATTTCAATTACATGTATATATTGTTATCAATCTAACTGATATTTCAAAACAAATTGGCAAAGTTCCTGTGAAGGTACTCATACCAATATCAGTGGGTCGGTCCTACATTGGTATCAAAACACAAATTTAGAAGAAGAAAGTTACATAATACTAATGGGTCATTTTAAGGGTACAAAATGGAGGTTTTGATTCAATTTATTTCAAATGCTTCCAACAAGTTCACATCTCTTTCTTTACGGCACGTTTTTCATCCTGATGTATTTCAACATGAATTTCTACAAAATAAGTAGATTATCGACATTTTATAATTAATAAAATATTGTGTTTATAATAATAATAAGTTTATTTTTCTTGTTGACAGGTACAAAATAGAGGTTGATACTCCTCATTACCTCAAAGACACGAATCGTTGATCTGTTCAAAATATATGTCGCAAAATTTATTTTTTGCACTTCCGGGACTAAACTGCCAACTTTAGTCCCGTATAACAGGGACTAAAATGTATCTTTCAGTCCCTAGGAAACTAAAGTTGCATTTCAAATTTTGTTGGTACTGTTGCTATACCGTTACCTACTGAGTAATCCAAGTACCGTGTTTATATAACTCATCAAAATTATCAATTGTATCAATGTTGAAAGTTTTTAATACTGGAAAGTGCAAAAAATAGCGTATATCCCTCAGGACTAAAGAGATATTCTATCCCTTACGTGATTATTGGCCCTCGGGCTCTATAGGAGCCCTCAGGCAATAAACATCACGTGCGGAATTAAAACATTTACTTTAGTCCCATGTTATATAATATACTATTTTAATTAATAACTTATTGAATACAGTTTTGATGGCTAGAGTCAATGCTTTCAATTATTCTGGGTTTACCGGTCACTGGTTCAATCCCAGTGATTTCAATTTATTTTCCTGATGGCCTGAGAAAGTGCTAGGAATCGCACGTTAAAAGGTAAGAACTCGTTAATCCTTGGCTCGCACAAGTTTCGACTTATGAGGGCTGTCGTTTGTAGGGGGACGCCAGCAAGTTAACGAAAAAAACAATTTTAACGAAACAAAACAATGTTAACGATATACAGGGTGTCCAAAACTCAATGGCCTATTAGAAGTTTCTGGAAAAGGGGACGTGTAGGATTATTTTGAAAATTTGGTTTCTTGGATAATCTGATCTGCTTTATCGATCTAAAATATTTTCAACGCTGCGGAGTTGCCGCTTCCATCGAAAAGTAGCAACAACTTTGATATTATTTTTAACAATGTCCTGTCTTTCAGTTATAACCAAGGAAATTTGGTCTTCATTATACAGGGTCGTTGAAAATTTGTGATTTTACCGATACATACTAAAGTGGTAAAAAGTGCATTTTTTCAAATAGAACCCCCTGTATATTATCTGAGAGACAATTGAATTTTCTTTCAAATGATGTATCATGTTGCTATACCTAGATAGTCAGTTTTCTGAAATAAAAGCAAGTTTTCTATAAAAATTGGATTATTTTGCTGTATTTCGTATTGGATAAATATGAAATATCATGGAAAATGTCATTACGATAATTCGAAAATTAGTACATCAATAATAAAATGTTTGCCCATTCACTAACGTAAATTTTATTCACGGCACACTACTTCCATTTTCAATTTCCAGTATAACGATTCGAAATAGGTGATATTTCCCATTTGAAATAATCTGTAGTGTGCCGTGACCAGAAAAGAGCAAATCAATGTGTTGGTTTGATAAACAGTGAATTTAATTGTGTATCTGTCAGAAAGAAGTATAAAAAATGAATTATAATGCATATTCAAATGCAGATATTTTAAATTTATTTTATATTCATGGTGAGTGCCTAAGAAATGTTAACAGAACGTGCCGGAAGTTCAATGACCTTCATCCAAATTTATCATAAATTAATAGAAAAAAATTCCGAATAATCGAACGGAATTATGCAGTTTACGGGAATGTCAAAGCGCCAAGAAATCAAATCAAGGCGATAACTGGACATGAAGTAAATCAAATTAATGTCTTGGGGTATTTCCATGCCCATCCTCATGTATCATTAAGAAGAGCTACTGTGGATTCATGTATGACTCGCACTTCGATATGGAGAATTTTAAAGAAACATAAAATGCATGATTATAAATTCATAAAAACTCATGCCCTACGTTGAGGCGATCCTCCAAAACGTGTTGATTTCTGTGATCGGATTTTAACATGGACTTATGAAGACCCAAATTTCCTTCAGAAAATTATATGGACAGATGAATCTAAATTTTCAAAAGAGGGAATATTTAATTGCGAAAACAATCAGTTTTGGGCCACAGAAAATCTTCATTTTATAAAGGGGGATTTTAAGAAAAATTTAGTTTAAATCGTATAGTATTTATGAAGAATACTTAATATCAAGAAAATATTTGAATATATTGAGAACAATAGTTAGTGACTTTTTGGACAATTTGCCGCTTCATGAATATAGAAGTTGTTGGTATCAGTTGGACGGTGCCCCCTCCTCACTGTACACAAGAAGTGAGCAGAGAACTGACTACAACCTTTGAAGATCGGTGGATAAGACGCATGGGTCCACAGCCTTGGCCACCGCGATCCCCGGATCTAACTCCTCTAGATTTTTTCCTCTGGGGAAGAATCACACAGATTGTATATGAAACACCAGTGAATTCGAGAGATGAATTGAAACAGAACAATTCGTGCTTTCGAGGAGGTAGGTAGGTAGGTAGGTAGGTAGGTAGGTAGGTAGGTAGGTAGGTAGGTAGGTAGGTAGGTAGGTAGGTAGGTAGGTAGGTAGGTAGGTAGGTAGGTAGGTAGGTAGGTAGGTAGGTAGGTAGGTAGGTAGGTAGGTAGGTAGGTAGGTAGGTAGGTAGGTAGGTAGGTAGGTAGGTAGGTAGGTAGGTAGGTAGGTAGGTAGGTAGGTAGGTAGGTAGGTAGGTAGGTAGGTAGGTAGGTAGGTAGGTAGGTAGGTAGGTAGGTAGGTAGGTAGGTAGGTAGGTAGGTAGGTAGGTAGGTAGGTAGGTAGGTAGGTAGGTAGGTAGGTAGGTAGGTAGGTAGGTAGGTAGGTAGGTAGGTAGGTAGGTAGGTAGGTAGGTAGGTAGGTAGGTAGGTAGGTAGGTAGGTAGGTAGGTAGGTAGGTAGGTAGGTAGGTAGGTAGGTAGGTAGGTAGGTAGGTAGGTAGGTAGGTAGGTAGGTAGGTAGGTAGGTAGGTAGGTAGGTAGGTAGGTAGGTAGGTAGGTAGGTAGGTAGGTAGGTAGGTAGGTAGGTAGGTAGGTAGGTAGGTAGGTAGGTAGGTAGGTAGGTAGGTAGGTAGGTAGGTAGGTAGGTAGGTAGGTAGGTAGGTAGGTAGGTAGGTAGGTAGGTAGGTAGGTAGGTAGGTAGGTAGGTAGGTAGGTAGGTAGGTAGGTAGGTAGGTAGGTAGGTAGGTAGGTAGGTAGGTAGGTAGGTAGGTAGGTAGGTAGGTAGGTAGGTAGGTAGGTAGGTAGGTAGGTAGGTAGGTAGGTAGGTAGGTAGGTAGGTAGGTAGGTAGGTAGGTAGGTAGGTAGGTAGGTAGGTAGGTAGGTAGGTAGGTAGGTAGGTAGGTAGGTAGGTAGGTAGGTAGGTAGGTAGGTAGGTAGGTAGGTAGGTAGGTAGGTAGGTAGGTAGGTAGGTAGGTAGGTAGGTAGGTAGGTAGGTAGGTAGGTAGGTAGGTAGGTAGGTAGGTAGGTAGGTAGGTAGGTAGGTAGGTAGGTAGGTAGGTAGGTAGGTAGGTAGGTAGGTAGGTAGGTAGGTAGGTAGGTAGGTAGGTAGGTAGGTAGGTAGGTAGGTAGGTAGGTAGGTAGGTAGGTAGGTAGGTAGGTAGGTAGGTAGGTAGGTAGGTAGGTAGGTAGGTAGGTAGGTAGGTAGGTAGGTAGGTAGGTAGGTAGGTAGGTAGGTAGGTAGGTAGGTAGGTAGGTAGGTAGGTAGGTAGGTAGGTAGGTAGGTAGGTAGGTAGGTAGGTAGGTAGGTAGGTAGGTAGGTAGGTAGGTAGGTAGGTAGGTAGGTAGGTAGGTAGGTAGGTAGGTAGGTAGGTAGGTAGGTAGGTAGGTAGGTAGGTAGGTAGGTAGGTAGGTAGGTAGGTAGGTAGGTAGGTAGGTAGGTAGGTAGGTAGGTAGGTAGGTAGGTAGGTAGGTAGGTAGGTAGGTAGGTAGGTAGGTAGGTAGGTAGGTAGGTAGGTAGGTAGGTAGGTAGGTAGGTAGGTAGGTAGGTAGGTAGGTAGGTAGGTAGGTAGGTAGGTAGGTAGGTAGGTAGGTAGGTAGGTAGGTAGGTAGGTAGGTAGGTAGGTAGGTAGGTAGGTAGGTAGGTAGGTAGGTAGGTAGGTAGGTAGGTAGGTAGGTAGGTAGGTAGGTAGGTAGGTAGGTAGGTAGGTAGGTAGGTAGGTAGGTAGGTAGGTAGGTAGGTAGGTAGGTAGGTAGGTAGGTAGGTAGGTAGGTAGGTAGGTAGGTAGGTAGGTAGGTAGGTAGGTAGGTAGGTAGGTAGGTAGGTAGGTAGGTAGGTAGGTAGGTAGGTAGGTAGGTAGGTAGGTAGGTAGGTAGGTAGGTAGGTAGGTAGGTAGGTAGGTAGGTAGGTAGGTAGGTAGGTAGGTAGGTAGGTAGGTAGGTAGGTAGGTAGGTAGGTAGGTAGGTAGGTAGGTAGGTAGGTAGGTAGGTAGGTAGGTAGGTAGGTAGGTAGGTAGGTAGGTAGGTAGGTAGGTAGGTAGGTAGGTAGGTAGGTAGGTAGGTAGGTAGGTAGGTAGGTAGGTAGGTAGGTAGGTAGGTAGGTAGGTAGGTAGGTAGGTAGGTAGGTAGGTAGGTAGGTAGGTAGGTAGGTAGGTAGGTAGGTAGGTAGGTAGGTAGGTAGGTAGGTAGGTAGGTAGGTAGGTAGGTAGGTAGGTAGGTAGGTAGGTAGGTAGGTAGGTAGGTAGGTAGGTAGGTAGGTAGGTAGGTAGGTAGGTAGGTAGGTAGGTAGGTAGGTAGGTAGGTAGGTAGGTAGGTAGGTAGGTAGGTAGGTAGGTAGGTAGGTAGGTAGGTAGGTAGGTAGGTAGGTAGGTAGGTAGGTAGGTAGGTAGGTATTTCAATATTGCCAGGAGCCGAAAACTCAATAACGAAAATCGTCGTCGTTTGTTGGTCGAGGAGGACTACATCAGGCTTATTGGCTTGTATTTGCCTGAGGGTGGGGAATGAGTAGTTCCAATAGATTCGGTCATTCTCATTCTCCACAATATCAAAATCTCCCGGAGCATGAAGCAACACCGGTGTCTCGTCTATACCGTACAACACTCATAGCGCCGCGTTATGCCTGTGGATATAGGCTGAGACCGCATAAGCTGGACAGGCTGACAGCAAATGCATTCTGGTCTCTGCATCTGGTCTCAGGGACCTCCTCACCCATCACTGGACTACGGTTGACGAGGGTGTTGAATACTTTATAGTGTAAGTTTATGTGGAAGTGAGGATGGAATGAACTACATCCCATCAGAAATAAGAAAGTTTATGTAGAAGAGATGCTGGAAAGGTGAAAGAAGGATCATTGCCGAGTGGAAAAACGTAATGATATTATCAGTGTTTCAAAAAGCCTGATATGACAAACATTTTTGTCTTTCGATTCACACAGAAAAGTCTTTATTTGAATTGATTTATAACAATTGTAAATAACTTCGTAAAATAATTACCTAGCTCCCTTTTACCACACACTTTCACTTGCAAAAAGTATTGGAAGAAAGGTGACACACTTTATGGATACAACGAGCGTGCAAAAACACATATCTACATGAATTGAACCATTCGAATGAAAAATTCTCTTTGAAAACATGATTCTATAAATGAGATATTTAACTGGGGTATTTGTCTGAATTACGTGCCTTTTCTACCAATATCAGTGGATATATTTGATCAAGTCCGTATACCATTTTCCATTTGAACATTATATCAGATAAGCTGAATGTGAATAAGAAAAGTGCAGAGTTATTCATACAACTGAAAAGATTCTTCGAAGTAATGATGTTAATAGTAAATTCAAGAAACAAATTTTAAAAAGTCTATTAAATATATGAACAATATGAATATATATCATTTGTTTCTTTCAAAAATTGTTACCTCTTTGAATATATCTCTCAAGAGAATAGATATTTTTTTTTAGTAATCAAACCACGACCGTTCAGTATTGAAAATACAATTCTCAATGAGAAAGTTTGTAGCTCCAACCGGGAGCGGTTGAACAAAATTAAATTCCAAATATGTTAATCGTGAAAGACGTACCTACTGGAAACAATATTCATCTTGACTGACTTTTCCTGTGATTCTATTACTTCCTGTACTATATTCATTATATCTGAAACAATGGGAAGAATGGAGAAGGGATCCTAAAGAAGTGCATAGAGAAAGGAGATCACTGGAATCTTCGATATATAACGAGAGGTACCCCCATGGATGAACACTCTCTCTGATACTGTGTAGTGGCATTTGATGAACAACATGAAATCCTTCTGCGTGAGTACTGATTTTTTTACATATAGTGAGTGTCATGTAGCCTTCAGTGTGACCAGTTACGTGGCTAGTTTTGGGTTATGTGAAGTGACTAAGTGTTTTGATGGTGGAGTTCTTTATGTTTACAAATTTTTTACAACTTTTTGTATTTTATAAACTGATTCATCAAACTAATATCCTATCGGATTGAATTGAAAAATGTCCAAAAGTATTTCTGTTCTACATTGCTCTTCAGAAAGAGAGAAAAATAAACGTTTTTACTGACAAAATCATATTCTGATATATCTGCTCAATGTAAGGAAATACTTGAAGATTGCCTAGCGTCTAATCCATTCAAATATACACTTCACGTTTTCCATTTGGGAAACCGTAAATAATTTAGTTTTGATCGCCAAATTGTTTCAGCTTGATTCTGGAATATTGAAGGGAGTATAACTATAATTATAATAATATTTATACTTCATCGTATTGCGGTAAAATTAATTTAAATTGATCTGGTAGGTTGTGATATGTATTCTGCATATACATAACATATATGTATTTTTTGTAGAAGAATGAATGGCACTTTGTGCTGTGCATATTTGGAAAACAGTTTCATCATTCAACAATATTTTTTGTTACATTTTTTTAATTCAGATAAGAATGCGCAGGTATTCAAAGAATTCCCGACAACGAGATGTGGTGTCATAGTTTGTTCTTCAAAAATGCCGGTTAAAAACATATAGTACCTATCTAAAATATTCATATCAGGAATATCACATTTCACTTTTTCAAATCAATTTATTCGGTGTCACACGTTACTTGATTTTTACTAGTGATAGGTTTTTTTGGGAAACGATAAGATTTATTTGAGCCTCACATTTTACATTTAAGAAAGAGGAGGCATACCTATACAAATAAGATTAATATGGTTTACTTGAAACTCAGAGAATTCAAAATCGCAGAGAAGCCTTTTTATATATTTACTCAGAATGCATCATCCAAACCTTGTGTATTATTGAAAATCGAATATGTTATTTTTCTTTTCAATTCAGCTTTCGACATGTCCCATTAAAATTTCAATTAGTATTTTACGTATACGAAACAAACTAATAAAAGTTGTAATACAGAGCTAAAGAGTTTCTTCTCGAAATACTGGATAACTTATTGGAGAAAGAAAGTAACAGTGTATAAACCACTTATGGATTGAAATTATTTCTGGCGATATCCAAAAAAATTATGATAGATGCTGGAACGTTTTCATTTTGATTGTTATACCTCGTACTTTTTTTATATTTGAGAGTCAACCTGATGAGCTGACTCCAACTACCTATTACATTGATTATATTAATAATAATGACACTCCCTCATAAATACTCGTAGAGTATAGCCAATGGCATTGGAAGGTATTAATTTCAAGATGAATTAATTGAACAGATTATATAAATGATAATTCTGATTAAATTCTGGAATTCAAAGGACCTGCAAAAAAAATTGAACTAGGAATTTGATAAGACAAGTTGATCTAGTAAACTTTTAAACTCTTATTGAAATTCAACTCGTTAGTGTTATAACAAGTCGTTCAAATCAGCATTTTGGGTAGAATCCAAAAATACCCTATACATTTTTAGTTCAAATGACGTCCTATTCAAAACAAAAATTAACATGTCCGAGAATTTCCAGAAGTGTCCATAGTGTATACAGGGTGATTTACGTAGGCCGTGCATTAGAAGTTTTTCAACTTGCAGTTGGACTAGAAACTTGAAATTTGGTGTGCTGACATAATTTGATCATGTTCGTTCTATCTCAAATATTTTCAGTCCTACAGCTATACAGGGTATTCCAAAAGTCGGTACCAACTTTCTTATTTTAAATGGAAACCTAATTTTTTTTGATATGGTTCGATTGGCCTTTTAATTATGACTTTAGACAACCTAATTTGTTAGTTTATCTATTACAGTTTTTGATATATTTCCATTTTCGTGAAAAAATTACCGCTGTAGTAGTTTAGGAAAACACCTGTAGCCTGCAAACCATTCAAAATTATGAAACCAAATTTATGGAACAGTTAGCTGGTAGTCCAGGCTAACACCTGATGTCCCATAGACGGTCTCGTTTCGTACCATATGGGAGCAGGCGATTTTAGAATTTCACATTATAAAATTGTCAAAAACTCAAATTTTGCAAATGGCACCTACCATTTTTTTAACCATTCGAAAGAAAATTGAATTTTAGGAAGAGTTATTTCAGCTTTTCCTATACTCAAGTTCAGAATCTATCGAGTTATTCAATAAAAATTAAGAAATGCCTTATCTTGCTAAATGATTTTGTGTTTATTCCAGTATGCCATGAAACAAAAGAAAATTGTAATAATTAAATTTAAAATATTGTAAAGTATTGACAGAACTCTAGCGTAAATGTTCAAACATTCTATTATTCTACATTCAATAGATTGCGTAGCACTTTCGTTGGGATCGAGACTGTCAAAAGTCTGTATTATTGTAAGTCTCAAATCATCTATATTGTGAACTGGTGAAGAATAGACCAAATTTTTACCCTACCCCGAATATAAAAATCTAAAGAGTGAGATCTGGAGATCTTGCAGGCCACAGAAATGGTCCTCGATTTCCCCACCAACGGTGCTCGAACATGGAAGTCAATTTGGTATACACAGTTTGAGTATTGTGTGGTGGTGCCCCATCCATATGGTACCATGATCGTGCAGTTCTAGCCAGTGGTAAATTGTCAAGAAATGTTTCGACTACATTTTGAAGAATTTTGAAGTATCTCTCACTATTCAAATTTTCATCGGACATAAAATAGCGTACCTCTTGGTTCATTATCAAACAAAACACATTCATTCGAAATTGTACTTGATTTTCAACTTCGAACACCATATGTGGATTTTCAGAAGCCCAAAAAGTCGATTTTGCCTATTGTAAACTCCCTGCTGACAAAACTTTGCCTCGTCAGTCCAAATAATGTTTTCTAAGAATCCGGCGTGCTCTTGTATTTTGAGTAATAATTCCTCGCAAAAGTTTACTCTACGGAAAAAGTCACCTGGGTGTAATTTATGCAATCTTATAAATTTGAAAGGATGTAGCTTATGGCGGTGTAAAATGGTTTGTATTGCAGAGTATGAAAATCCCAATTCCATTCCAAAGATGCCGTTCGTATTGAGGCTTGAGGATATCCTTGAAAATATCTGAGAATGGTAATTTGATTGTGGTTTAACTCTCGTAACGGGTCTGGCCACTTTTCCAAAATGTATAAAATTATATAAAATAAGAAAGTTGATACCAACTTTTGGAATAGCCTGTTTAGCTGTAGGACTGAAAATATTTGAGATAGAACGAACATGATTAATTATGACAGCATACCAAATTTCAAGTTTCTAGTCCAACTGCAAGTTAAACAATTTCTAATGCACGGCCTACGTAAATCACCCTGTATGAGAGTACCGTAAATAAATGAGTATCTAAGTACCTACTACAAACAGCTCCAATAGAGAAATTTTGTTGCTCAGGATAAAATTCCGATAATTATATTTTTGTGTAATGATTCAAAATATCAATTATGTAATGGACTTCAGTCTGAAAATATGAACAAAATTTTTCCAAATGGGTACAAGACATGAGATTTTTTGTCCTCAATTTCTATTCACATTATTCCTTCACTCCTATCTAGAGCAGTTCATGATGAATTGACTGGGACACAATTTCTCTCAAAATATGTAGTTCTAAAATATCTGGAAAGCACTTGAATAGTTACTATTTGAATAGATAACTTCAACATTATACGGTCGGAAGAACTCACTAAGTGCTATTTGAACAATTGAGATAATTATAGATTTTTTACTGTTTTAAAACATATATCCATTTGAAAAGCAATTCTTAGCCAAATCGAACATAATGATAAAACATATTTTACTTTACATCTGAGTATTAAAGTTTTTTATAAATATTTTTTTAAATTAGAAGTTATTAACGAAAAAGCACTTAGTGAGTTTTTCCTGTCACCCGACGATACCTTAAAAAGGTCACCTTTTACTGAAAAGTATTGTCTTCAAATAAAGATATTTTTATATTTGAAAAACATAATGGTGGGTACTTTATTCTTGAGCTTTTTCCATATTTTATTACACAGAAGACCTTATTGGCATCAATGTTCCATAATTTTTTCAATAGTGGCATTCTCAATTCATAGAAGTATTTCAAAATTATTCAAATAATATTGATTGATACACTGAGGAAAATTCTATTATTAAAGTTTTGGCTGGGATATTTCTTGCTACTGTAATAAGAAATACTATTACTATACCAAATTATAGAATATAAGTAGCACATTCAAATCCTATGGCAGCAAAAATGATTTTGCTGATGGTGGTTTTTCTGCCACAGGTAGGTATTATGCTGTCACTGTTAGGAAGTCAGTCTAGGACAGTAAGTTTTTCAATCAGAAAATCATAATTTTACAAGTGAATAATCACTAATGAATTACATGCCTATGACCATAAGGTTTTCGCTTACGATAAGTGGATTATCGCATAGAAGTTCATCCACTTGCGGTAATACAGTCAACCTGCCACTAAAATATTACTCGAAGAACCTACTCACGACTACTTTGCTCCATGCTGTGGTTATTAGAAGCTTTGCTGAAATACTGACGGAAATTACCCCCTCCACGAACGCAACGAACATTTGAAGGTTGTTTCAGTGTTACCGGCTGTTCTAGTCCAGAAGTCCAGCCATAGTGCCGAATAGTACTCCTTGCAAACAAGCAACATAGAAATTATGTGATAATGGGTGAAGTGAATGAATATAATCAAATGCTATTACTCAAGTTTTTTCGAAACATACACAAATACATATACGGTGTGTTACACTTCTCATGGAAACACCATCACGTAATTTTTGACGCAGAATCATGAAATTTTCAGGATCGATAGATACACTAGAACTGAACTCACTGCACAAAAAGGGTCAACCTACGTGATATACATTGCACGCCAGCAGCGATGGAACCACCCATTTTTACGGTAAAACATACTAGGAGGCAAAATTCGCTCAAAATTCTTTCAGATTCGTGATCAGCACCCCCAAATTACTATAAATACACCTGTCTCCTGAAAAATTTTCAGTCCTGAAAAATTAATTTTTTTTTCACTTACCTCACGTATGATGACTCCTTTCGTGTAGAGAGTTCATCTCTAGTGTATCTATCAATCCTGAAAATTTCATGGTCTTATGTCGAAAATTACGGAAGATACGGGGGCGTTTCCGTGAGAAGTGAAACAAATTTGAATTTTTCAGGACTGAAAATTTTTCAGGAGACAGGTGTATTTATAGTAATTTGGAGGTGCTAATCACGAATCTGAAAGAATTTTGAGTGAATTTGGCCATCTAGTATGTTTTACCGTAAAAATGGGTGGTTCCATCGCTGCTGGTGTGCAGTGTATATCACGTAGGTTGACCCTTTTTGTACAGTGAGTTCATTTCTAGTGTATCCATCGATCCTGAAAATTTCATGATTCTGCGTCAAAAATTACGGAAGACACGAGGGTGTTTCCATGAGAACTGTAACACACTGTATGTGTTACCATAGCATACCTACAACGTGAATAATGCCCCATGGGCAATTGCAGACACCTGCTGTAGCAAAGTCAGATTCCTACAGCGATACCTTTTAGTCATAATAAGTAGGTGCACTCGCTGGCGGTAGCAAAGTTTACCAGCTACTACAAAAACATTGTCCACTGGCCACAGGTAAATGCACTCCATAGCGGTAGCAAAGTTCGAGAAACTACGTTATTCAACAATTTCTATTTATCCCAAGTGAGTTATAATCAGCAAAGTCGACTTTATAACCACAGGTGATAGCTCGCCTGTCCCCTATGCTGTTAGAGTTTCTTGCTATGATTATTGGATTTCTAGCTACGGTTAATAAAAATTTTCCTCAGTGTAGGAGACTCAGATTTTTAGTCACTTAGTGTTAACAAGAAACAGACATTCACTACGATACTGTAGACGTCAATATATTGAAATAAAATATTACTTGACACTCAAAAAGTACAAAATGATTTTGTAGAGGCATTCGACAAATAATAGAAAAATTGACAATTTATGGTTTGAGAAATCGGACGAAAGGTACAAAAATTCAGCTGGAGAGTGACGAAATGAAATGAGAATAATATCAACAATGTCGAAAAATTCCGTTATCTCTCTCTCTCTCTCATTGTGTCACTCTCCGGCAAAATTTCCTGACTCCATATTCTAGATCATTTCTGCTTTTATTGATATTGATGATTCATCATTAGAGTGATCCTGCACTTAGTGAGTCAATTTTTCATTTAACATATCATTCATTTCAGTTTACCATTCTTACCCTTGTCTTAATGGCGCATGCTGAAGATGGAAAAGCAAAGGAGAAACGTGGAGTAGCCGATTCACCATCATATAGCTCTTTCTCGAACGGACCTTCGTTCTCGAATGGCCCTTTGTATACGAAAAACCCCCAGCCATCCCCAGCGCAACAGAAGTACGTGTCGCAAACACAGCAGTATTATCAGGCTGACACTCAAGTTCCCCAATCTCAAGCTGTTACTTATGCTCAACCAGCTGTGTCTGAATATTCCGTCCCCGCCTTACAAAAGGTGAGATACCTATTATAAATTATGTGAACTTGGAAGCACGTATAGAGTTCAATCCGATTTTATGGATGTTATAAAAAAATATATACTTACTACAAAAACTTACAATACCACATTTTCTTGTATTTGGCAGATAGCATGATTAACAATTTCAATCATGACGCGAAACATTTATTGCATTAATAAAAAATCCATGAGAGTCGAATTATAGAATATGCAGGGTGGACAAATTGTATAATACACGTTATTTAGCATGAAAAAAGAGCCGAGGGTGTTACTATGTACATATTAGGCTTATACAGGGCTATTCAAGTTTATGCATTAGGATCTCGGTCCCAGTAAAAATAGAGGGTTTGTTGATTGGGGGCAAGCAAAGTTGCGTATTTCGGAGGTCAAGTACGTGAGATAAAATCTGATCCAGCTCTGAAGTTATACGGAAAAAATTTATAATTTCGAAATCCTTCTTTTTGTCTAGATCTTTTTCATTCGTGAAGATTATTCAAATCTTTTGGCACTTAGCCATAGCAACTTTTCATATTATACTAAGTATCCAAATATGTGAATATTTTTTTGTTAAATTGTTATATCCGTCAACCGACTGCACCCTTACGAGCAACCCTCAGAGGTCAGAGACTTAGTCTTTCCAGCGTGATTTGGAAATATTGAATAATTCTAAAACGGTTATAACTGAAAAATGTCAATTTGTTATTGATTCAAAAAATAATGAAAAATATCTCAATTTCAACTTTTGAAATTGAAATGTTACTGGTAACAGTTATTTTCAAAACACTCTGTAGTTCAGATGGAAATACTACACCAATATAAAAAATATAAATATTATAAATTATAGGGCCGTATTTGGAAAAAAAGGTTGAGGTTGGCCCATTTTGTACGATACTTTGTATATAATGTTTATCCTCATATTTGGATAGTCTGCAAAAGTTGCCATGGCGAAGTGCCGTAGTTTTAAAATATTTCAACAAAATAAAAAGATTTGGCAAAAGATTTTTGAAGTTTTCGATATTTCCTGTTTAACAAATAATTGAACTCGTTGCCAAGATCCCAATGCATATTCTTTAATTTTTGAATTACCCTGTATTTCTCCACTACAAATAATTTGTTTATATTGTCGAAAACAGTCAAGTCTAACAGTTGAAATAAAAAAAATCAAAACCCTTTCTTCAAGAATCACGAGAACTTATGCCACTTACATTCGTCTGAGTTTCATTTTGAAAGATATCAGAGCACAGAGATGAATCAGCATTCAAAACCTGCCTCATATTTTCGAGCTGAAATAAGTGAGTGGCCGTGTTTCTGCCGATTCAAATGTTCATCGCACTGTGAAGACCAGAGAACTTCAAGTTCTCAAATTATGTTGTTACAATGTCGGAATTATCATTTGCCCTAATGATATCACATTTCTGTTGCCGATGATGAGACTCCATTGAATCCGTTTTTTTGCTTTAAGAAATAAATTATTGCCAGAAAACCATTTAGCGATACTTACAGAAAATTTGTAATTCTGAACCGTTAGAGACTATAATTGACGTATCATCTGCCTTCATCTTTATAGATGCTATACCAGACGGTGACTATACAAAATCATCAAAATACAGTACAAATAGTATGGGTCCCAATAGAGACCCTTGAGATACTCCTAGTTCGGAGATATTCTGTGAATGTTGACAGCAGATTTTTGTTAAATTCTTCCCTAGTATATTGATTTACCATTCTTGAGATTTCTGATAGATCCATGATTTGGCGTTAGTCCTAAGGAAAGCTTTTGCTATGCAGCAACACGAAATTCACGTTTCATAAAAATCAGATGGGATCACCATAATTTAAGTGGAAGAAGGAGTTATGTTACAAATTTGTGTTTGTGAGAAAAATAGGTTTTAGTAAAGTTAGCGTCCTTGATGTTTAATGTAACATAGCCCCTTCTATCACTCAGATATGAAGCATGGCATAACCAAATATTTTCAATAAATGTTACTTCAACCCTTCTTCCACTTGCCCCTTCAATTTCAATACAATGCACAATCTATGGTATGAACGCTTTGAATGATCCAGAACCGTGTTTCTGCACAGCAATAGCTGTTCTAAAGAGTAACAGAAGTAATCCAACAGAAATCTCAAGAATGGTGGAACAATACTCTAAGAAAGAGTTTATCAAAAAGTCGCTGCCAACATTTACAGAATAATTACTAAGCTAGTAAAGAAACACTACTAGAATTTCAGATGGACCCAGCACAGGACACCGAATAAACACATGAGATATATCGGTCTGTTAGAAAGAATAGAAAACATCAGTACGCATATTATGCCTCTGCAATATCTAAATAGGTCGAGGTGTATAGGCTTGTGGTACGAAAGCCCAAAAACTAATATAATCCAATTTATGATTTATAAATGTATAGCTGTATGTACCTTCGTGGTGCATTTTTCACTCAGATTTCCATGTTGGTTCTTTGTGAAAATATTATAATTATCTGAAAATTGAATAAGTCCATTTGATAAAGCATACTCAATATGTTCCATTTATTTTGTGGAAATCCATATTGAATGTAGGATAAAGAAAATAATAATAACTTCTGTCTAATTTCCACTACGATTTTTCATTGTTAGGACCGGTTTCGGTTCATTGAACCATTATCAAGTAAACTATACTTTTACATCAGGTCTCCATTATACAGTGTGTTTCACTTCTCATGGAAACACCCTCGTATCTTCTGTAATTTTTGACGAAATATCATGAAATTCTCAGGATCGATATATACACTAGAGATGAACTCTCTACACGAAAGGGGTCATTCTACGTGATATACACTGTTCGCCAGCAGCGATGCAACCACCCATTTTTCCGGAAAGTAATATTAGGGAGCAAAATTGTCCCAAAATTCTTTCGGATTCGTGTCCAGGATCCCAAAATTACTATTAATACACTTGTCTACTGAAAAAATTTCAGTTCTGAAAAATTCAATTTTTTTTCACTTACTTCACGTATGATGACCCCTTTCGTGTAGAGAGTTCATCTCTAGTGTATCTATCAATCCTGAAAATTTCATGGTTCTACGTCAAAAATTACGGAAGATACGGGGCCGTTTCCATGAGAATTTGAAATTTTCAGGAGTGAAAATTTTTCAAGAAACAGATGTATTAGTAGTAATTTGAGGATCCTAAACACAAATCCGAAGAAATGTTTGGCCAATTTTGCCCCCTAATATAAGTTTCTCGAAAAATGGGTGGTTCCATCGCTGTTTTCGTGCAGTGTATATCATGTAGGATGACGCCTTCTGTGCAGCGAGTTTATTTATAGTGAATCTATCAATCCTGAAAATTTCATGGTTCTACGTTGAAAATTACGGAAGATACGGGGGTGTTTCCATGAGAAGTGAAACACACTATATATATATAAAGTAAAGTTCGCTAGGTAGGAACAATAAAACCTTACCTGTTATAACGAAAATTTTTGTATTTGAAATATGATAAACAATCTATATCAAAACATTTCTGAGTAAAATCCAAAATAATTAGTGAAGTAGGTTTCTCTTTCAATGACCAACTAGAACTGAACAGCTCTCCTCTTTCGAATTTGTGAATTTTGATAATTTGCCATACCACAGACACCTATTCACTAATTATTTGGATTCTACTCAGCAATGTTTTGATATAGATTGTTAATGATATTTCTGGTACAAACATATTTGCTTTCTCAGGTCACTACTTAGCGAACACAATTGCTTAATTTTATCTATATATTAAAGACCTGATGTAAGAGTATAATTTACTGGATAATGGTTGAATAAACCGAAATTGGTCGACAATAAAAAGTCGTTGTAGAAATTAGATAAAAGTTATTATTATTTTCTCTGTCCTACATTCAAATATTAGTTTCACACCATCAGGCAAATACAAGCTCGATGTCATACCCTTTCACTGGTGTTTTTTGGAGTAAGTTTTTTTTCAGCAAAAGCGGTGATATTTGCTTCTCATTTTAGTTAGAGCTTGTGGATTTTCTTATGGGCAATGACTCATACCGTAGCAGAGGACACATTTACGTATCGGCAATGAGTGTGAGTGAGAGATATATTCAACGTCATAGCCCATCAGAAAATCCACAAGCTCTAAAGCTTACATTTGGCTTTTTTGAGGGTCGTGGTGTTAGAGCGTTTGCTTCTCACCCAGGGTTCGATCCCCACCGCCTGTCACCGAGCTTAAGTGGTTTGGAATCCACTTTAATTTAAGCTCTAGGTACCGGGTCTCCCTTGCTCGCACAAGCTCAGCTTCTGGGGTGTTTTCTCCGAAAACCTGGGCGATTTGTAAAAACAAATTTTTCAAAAATTTTATGAATAATGCTGCACTTACTTTTTTCTTCGTTATGACTTTGTTTCATCTTGGCGCTATAAGTGTTGACTCGGTATCCTTGCAGACTTTTCTTTAGTTATTTCTTTCAGCTTCCATTATCTCTTCGTTGTAAACAGTCTTCGGTATAGTTCTGCCAATTTATGTTGTACTTGGCTTCATTCAAGAGCCTTCTTCTTTGAGTCAGTTCATATTTATATTGGTGTTACATTTTCCCAACTGTCGTTTCTGGGACGTAATCCGTTAAGAAATAACGATATAACTGGAACTGATCGAGAATTATGATCAAAAATCAAATGTTCGAAAAAAGTGTTGAAAAATATCAACATCATAGGTACCAATAACCAATGAATTGCATATAAAACCCATCTAATGTAGAGGATATACCGATTCCCACATTGAATCCATCAAAACATGCATGTTTTCAATGTTTGTTAGTGAATCGACTCAACATTAACGTTACTGTGCTAATGAGCAATTTCACAAGAATTGAATTGTGGTAATGAGCATTCCTATATCAACACATTTATTATCGAGAATATGTTTTTCCCTCATACTTTGAAGAAAATTACTCATATGTTTCGTCAAGGCCCGTGATGATTAGTTACATTTTCTATGACACGCTGCACCCGTATATTGATGAAACCAATTAACACAACTCACCTGCTCTACATTCCGTAGTTTCTCTGCACGCCACTGGAGTCAGTCCATTCACTTTCATCAACATATCTGTATCCTTCTCAGTGAAAGAATAACTAGAATACTGAAATGAAAATGATAATGGGCTCTTTCTCATTGCAAAACGTTCAATGGCTTGTATTTGATCAAATGAAAATAAATAAAACTTGGTTATTTTATGGAATATCTAGGAAATTAATATACTTAGGTACCTAATGAGACAATTGTGCCTCTAAAGATGGTATCAAGGTCATAAGCCTCATCAGTAATGAGTTATTACTAACTTGAAGGTAAGGTACAAATATGCAGTTTGCACTTGGTTATAAAAATATGTATTGAGGACCATTTCGAAAAGGCAGATGGTACCTGCATTTCTTCAAATGGGACTTGATATTTATATTATATGGTGAGAATAGTTTCATAATATTTATAATTCAGATACTATGTTATGGAAGGAAGCCATTTGCTATAAGAATCAACACTGCTGAAAACCAAAATATCTTTCACCCATCTTCAAAACTGGTCTTTAATTCAGTTGAATTAAATTCAACATCCATATTGGATTCATTGTATAAAAATAAATAGGATTTATTTGCAGTATACCTACACACAAAACTTAAAATTACCATTAACGTATAATTTAAGTGTTATCTAGGGTGAGGAGTTGAATGTTTTACGCAAGCAAATTATTCATCTAGAGAGAGAACAAGTATATGTGGAAAAGGAAACAGCTAAATTAGTTTGAAATGGAACTGTACACATCCATCTACTAGTGGAAATAATTATTCTTCTCAGTAGGTTATTCTGTTCGAGAGTATGTATATGGGTATAGTTTTTTTTATTCGCGAAATAAGTTTCAATTCATATAAGAAACGTAACGTTCCTTTTCCATTTCCTTTGGTACTATCAAACTGTGTTCTGATCGTAATCCGGCTGCAACCTTACGAGCAAGCCTCTGAAATCGAACAAGGGCGCTACCTTCCAACGTGCGATCCCAACCAATGACATATATCGTCACCGTAGTATTTAATGTGTTCTACGTCCATCAAAATCATGATATCGAATGAATTATGATTGGAGGTGATTGTTGACAAAATACATTACATCCTGTTTCAGAACCCGCCATTTCTTAATTAGACATATATTGGGAATTATATTCAGAAATCGTTTTGGATATATAACAAACTAATTATTTTGCTACCTATCCTGGAAATTGGTGGGATATAGAACAAGAATTGAGGAGAACAATATAATATTTTGAATTTTTTTATTGATTTTAATGGACAAAACATCAGATATATATTATAGTACTTCATGAAGCGAACAATGTGTCCAGTATTCAGTTCGAATTCTACTGAAATTTCTTATTTCAAATTGCTTTGATTTCTTTTCTTTGACTGACATCTCTTTTTCTTTTTCCTTTATTGAAGTCTTGTTTTCCTTTCCTTTGCGGATATTTTCCCTCTGCTTATTTTCTTCTTATTTATCATATTTTGTATTAGTGGTCAATACAGCATTGTTTTTTTAAATTGTTTTTTCCGTTAACCAGCTGTCATCCCCCTACGAACGACATCCCTCAGAAGTCGAAACTTGTGCGAGCTAAGGATTAAACAGGTCTTATCTTTTAACGTGCGATTCCTAGCAGAAGAATCTTTCTCTGGAAGATACGGTAACATTTCTGTAAGATGTTTCCTTTTCAGATCTGATATTTTTGGAATCAAATTCATCGCTGGAATATTTACAGGAAATACACATATTGTCATGAATTGGGGTTGTTCACGACTAACTAGGTAGATTCTGATCCTTGAAAGATTTAAAACACTTTGGAAAAAATATAGAAAACAACATTTATTAATCTCTTACAATTATTGTGAATTCAAATTCAATGAAAATAATTTATTAAACTAATTAGAAAAGACCTATACTTACAATCATAACTTTTTTAACCATTCTCCAAAGGTACTCAAATTATGTACTTCCCAACTCCCCCCAATGCCCTCACTACTGGGCACGGCAAAGGCCTAACTTCAACTCCGTGATCGAACTATCAGTGGCCTTCTTTCAAACTCTTGTTTTTTGTTTAGAAAACGTACGAAAGTAATTGAGGACAAGTTGTGTTTCAAGACATTACAGTTTTATAACACACCCACTGAATAATAAAGAATGATTTAATATATGGTGTGTTCGAAACATCTTTGCGGGAGTCTTGGTTTTTAACTTTCTTCATATTATGATTTTATTTTATTACAGTAAAATTCCCCTTGTATGCTTCTCTAAATTTTACATTCAAAGTAAATGATGTGTTTCACTTTCGTGAAGGGTATTCTCTTATAGGTGAGAGTTTCTGCCTTAGCCTGAAAATTTCTATAGTCTGCAGTTGTCATCTGCAATACTTTAAATTTCAACTTCCAGGAATGTGGAATTTTCAAACAAAAATCTCATTAAAGTTAATGCATGGGCTCCAAATATCTGAATTTTTCAGATATCTTTCAATCAATTTCTTGAACATTACCATGAGCTGGTTCACTGAATTTTTTTTCTATTGATTTCAGGTTTCATGATTCTGGTGAATTTAGAAAGTACTGGAGACTGAATGACATTATCGAATTTTTGTTTTGTGGGACGCAACTGTCAGACCACAATATTAGTTTTGTAATTAGTGGGTTGTCCTGTATAACGATTTTCAGAATCTTGTAGATACCACACGCAATATGGACTCAACTTCTACCACATAACATTTCATGCCATATGGCATTGTATACTATCTTCGTTTCATCAAAATGGGCTGTCAAGTTATAGCAACATAACTTCGACTTATAGTAGGAGTTGCTAACGTTAGACTTTTGTAAAGAGAAGGTAGTTTGAAGATCAGAAGTTAAAATTCCGACTTGGTTGTCACCTGCAAAAGCTTGTCTGTCTCGATTCATTTCTTCATATCCGATATTCTTCCTGCTTATGTGTTCATTTTGAGCAATGATCTCTTCTTCAGTGGGGTTTTTATTCATTTTGAACCCCTCACACTTATCGCATAGGTCCTTCTTTGGTTTGAAGAAACTCAAGTTGTACTCAGTATTGAAAATTTGTTTGTACGTGTGGAATTTAACAGGTTCACCTTCACTTGATTTATAGAGGTTATACATCCTCTTATGCTTTCCTGTCAATGGAGAAAGTGGAATATATGTTTCAGTGTCTTGTACATTTTTGAAAAAATAATGAATTCTGGTGTTGCTAATGTTGAGGGTGCTGAAAAAAAAATTTGACAGACTCTAATTTAAACTCCTCTGACATAAAGAAAATATTCGTATGAGTATTTCCTCAGGCTATTCTCATTTTGTGTTCTCCTTCTAATGGCTAGGTTTCTCTTGACGTGTTTTGAGTGGAAGTGATTCTTCTTCTCATCAGTCAGTGACCTACATTTTTTGTACATGATACTTCCTTCTTCTCAGGTAATTTTTGTTGTACAATTGAAGCAACACTTTTCAGATTTGCAACTGAAGTTCTCAACAAATCTTCTTAGTGGTATGATATCAATTTACTCAAGTACGTCCATGTTGACGTTTATCTTTTCTGGCATTTTGTTTCCAATCTTGCAAGTTTCTTTTTCGTTTTCTTGTAATTTTCTTGATATCATTCTCAGTACCACCAGTATTTTTATTTATGTCCGTAGCTTCTTCGGTATTGACTTGAAGAGATAAATTATTTATATTTTGAACAATGTCATGGTCCTCACTAATTTCAATGGAGCTAGCTACCTTCTATAGTATTCCCTATATTATTAAGGTTGCTCAAATCGATGACTTCTATAATTATTTCTTATTCATTAACGGACCCAAATATTTGGCTTTCTTCAAATTTGAAAGAAGACAAATAATCATAATTAATAATAAATACACACATTTCTTCGCAAATTTCAAGTAGTCTCTCATCAACGTTAATGGTAACATATCAATTCAAAATATACTTGCATATCATGAAGGAATTTTCCTCACCTCGAAGTTTTATGTCCTCACTGCAAGTTGGTTCAGAATGGGATTCTTTTTCATTGAGCATTACGTCACATTTTTCAGCTTCCTCATCACCGATGGCATCAACAATGTGTGAGAGTAAACTACAATAATACAAGTAATTAGTCACCTAACATTAGAATTTTTATTTACTGATTCTATATTATGTATTGATAAAATGCGGGTATTCCAACAAGAACTCCACACTTACATAAAAAATAGACAAAAAACTCCAAAGCACTTTAATTTTGATGAACAATCATTTTAATAAATAAAAGCTTCCTTTTCATTTCAGTTTTTGAATACCACCAAACATTGTTCAATTGAAATTCAAGAACAAAAAATTCCAATTGATAGATTGAAAAAAGTGCAGGAATCGTTCTTGTTGAAACACCCCGAACATAAACATTATGAACTGCACGAAAAAAGTTTGTGAAACACCCACCTATACCCCAGAAAAAGCAAGAAATCTCCTTCCAGAATGCTCAATATTTTAAATCAGAAGCTTTAACTTTAAAAAATTCGGTATTTCTTATTTCAATATTCACTTATAAATATTTTTTTTTACCAAATACTTACCTTCAAATATCGCTAGGACAGTCATTAAATTTTCCTAGGGGTGGAGAGCTTTTCACACTCATTTTCAAGCCTTAGAGTTCATGTAACAAGAAATACTGTCCTATTTTGAGGTTATTTTTTGTAGATGCCTCAAATCGAAGTTGATTCTTGAATATCGTTTCACAATCAATACTATTGTTTCTCAAAATTATTTGTTCATCCTCTTAAAGTTGTAAAAAACTAACATCATTGGGAGAAAGCAATTCTCTGCTTATCTCCCAGATCCGCCCTTAGATATAGAATAACATAATTTCAAGCCTGTCTATCATGTATTTATTTTGATAATGAATCAACGAGGATATAGATTCAAAGTGGATATGGTTGATTCTAATACTTCAAAAACTGAATATTGCAGTGGATTTGGTACAAATTTAATGAAATATCCATTTCCTGAAGCAAAATATTAAAATATTTTACTGAATATTGATCGAGCTAATGTTAAAGAAAAAATGACGTAGCTACGTGCCTACCTACGAAATGTTGAAATATGGACTTAGAACACTTCTAATGCTACGATGACGATATTGTAGTAAAACTGCACTAACTAATTTTTGATAATTTATTTACACACGTCTTAAACAATAAATTATATCACAAGTCACTATTTTAATTTATCTTCACTGACACTCTATTATTCAAATATCGGCTGATTCCAAAAACTATCGTCTCGCCGTGGAGATTCCTTTTATATAGCGTGGTGAAAGGACTCCAGTTCTTTCTCGAATTTCTACTGTCGTCTAGATGTCGCTTCTCGAATGATCTTGTGTCAATCGCCAGCGGCGAAGTTAGTGGTGACATCATCGACTATAAATAGCGCTGTTTTCTGTGTGGTAGGTGGTCATTTCCAGCCAAATGAAAGATAATATTCAATGACTCTGTTACAATTAGCACTTGTAATAGTGTCCTCGTTTGCACAAATGAATGACAGATGTAATTCAGTATCCGTTTTCTGTCACATATTTGCCTTATAATTCCACATCGTGGAAATGTGTGGAGAAAAGGATATTTTTAACCGAAGTCGATATTATTTGTTATTATTAATTTTATAAATCGAGTGAAATTGATGTCTCGATGCAAGTAAAACGGATTGTTGTTTTGAATTTCTCTACCCTATGGTGCTATAGCGTAGAAATGAAAATAATTGTTTCCAACTATATCTACCATTGACACTCCAGAAGCTGAATGTTCACATTCGAGGTATAATTGGATGTAGATATGCAGAAACCTACCAACCCACAAATATCTTGAAATTTTGTTAATGTGAATATGCATTTATTTAAACTCATTCTGTTATTTGCAGAAGCTCACCAACCCTACAACGTCAGGGCTGCGATGTGTTGTAGGGTTGGTAGGCTTCTGCAAATTACAAAATGAGTTTCAATACATGCATATTTACATTAAGAATCTTTCTCGACTTTTGTGGGTTGGTAGGTTTCTGCATAACCACGTCCAATTGAGAAATATAGTTTCCGATGTTCTATAGAAATGGTATATATGGGTATTGTGTACACCTAAATTACCCTTCGTTTGATTTCATTTTATTTAGGTAGTACCGTCTTTTAGATTCCCCTATCAACATATTTATTCTATTTCTTCATTTTTCATAGATATACATTTTTGTCATTTTAATATGTCTTCATTATCTCATAGAGACGGGTTTTGTCATTCATTGAATTAACTAGCGTTGGTATTATCTACGCCTTCTTTTCCATTCTACACCTTTTTTACTTGTAAAATTGAACAATTATCGATGTGGGATTTCAATGTTTCAATGAAATGAAAGTAGCTTCATTTTTGGAGAAAGTATTTGATGAGATTTTGTACCATTTTTCAGCGCCTGTCTACTGGAGAGTGTGACAAGCCCATTCGTTTTATCTGCAGTAGTGAAAGTATAACAAGTGAAGCGATACCAACTTGTTATCTATTTAGTACTTTTACCAGAAGAATTTGATTGATGGTAACCAGTTAATACATTCACGTTACCATAATAATTGGAATCCTTTGAACACCTGTTGCCATTCGACTTCATTCAATATTTCAATGGGATTCTAATTTGGCTCTAGTTAGCAGGCAATTTATTCGTTCGCATTATCATGTAACTGCATTGCAGAAAATGAGGAGCTAGGATGAAATCACCTTTCTGAGTTCTGAAATTATATTTATTACGCTTTCGAATATAAGAAATTATTAAAAAATGTTCTCTTATGGGAAGTGTTTGCGAGATATCCTTAGAAGAAATTTCTTTGAATATTGAAATGCAATTCTCATATAGGTATGGAGCAGTAGTAAAATCTCATACATTTTGAATGAAGTTAATCTTGAACTGCGTTCAGAAGATATATAAAAAATATGCGCCTCCTTTCTGGAAAAACTAAATTGAGTACAGTGTTGGCTTCACTTGTATTGACGATGAAAAACTAATATAGCAAAACGATACAGTCAGCCAAGATACATTTTAATATTTTCATATTCGTTATATTTTATCCTTCATATATTATTGGGTGCTTCAAGTATCAATTTTACACACACACTACATATTATGATTTCTGTAGTTTCTTGCTCATCCTAACCATTTTTCAAGTGTTATTATTGTAACTCTTATTTCTTCTTGTTTTCATCTGATTAATTACAAAAATCTTTCAACGGCCATCGAATTAAAATGTTTGATATTTGTGCAAGGTTCTTTCCCACGATTTCTTCACTCAACATATGCCAACAGTTCAATCTAATTTTAAGATCCTGTATTTCAAGTTTATAATATGGCACTTATGCTCATGATTTATACATTTATTCTGGGAAGTAAACATATATACGCATGGTATTTACAGTATACATAATATTTTTGAATACAAGTGAAACATTTCTAAGAAAACAATACCAACTTCATAAAAGCCTTTGCTTCGTTTCAACCTCGAACTACAAACAAAGATACATTATCTTCAATATATAAAAAAAATGAGAATTACTTGAGAGTGAAGTACTCTTTCTATGTAATTTTCATTAGAAATTCTGTCTGAAAATTTTTTGAATAGAGATTAACTTGACTATTCTCATTTTGAAGTTGACTATCATTTAGATGGGTTGGGAGTTTCTGCAATGGTTTAAATCTTTGTGTCTGCTATGAGTAATGGCAAGCTCTAATGCTGGTCGGAGTTTTTTCTGAGTTTGATATATAATACAAATAATGATTATGATCATTAATAGCAAGGGGGTAACTACGATACAAAGTCTTGGTGAGTTGCGACAGAACTTTCCTGAGCAACATGTGCGAAATCGGACCGGCACTCAAGAAGCACCCTATTTTTACGAATCACTCAACTATTCGGAAAAAACCCTCAAAACCAAAGCTTGTCTGAGCAAGGGAGATCCTGGACCTACAGTTATATAAAAGTGGATTCCGAACCATTTAAGCTCAGAGGTATAGCTCGGTGGTAGGCGGTGGGGATCGAACTCGAGTCGCCTGGGTGGGGAACAAACGCTTTAACACCGCGACCGTAAAGAAAGCCAAAACTCGCATGCTCTGTGGTGTGAGTGAGATATGTGGTGTGATATATGCACAAAATCTTAGGGACTGTGAATCTCATAAAAAATTGATGCTGGTGGATGCGAATAATTTACTAGTGAGGTGGGCAAAAAGCATCGCGAAAAACATGAAATTCTGCGATAAACCTCAATTATTCCAAGAACATTCACGAATTGTGAATAATCCGCCGACGGCTCTGATTGGGTGGAAACGTTCTGGGAGAACATTTACGGATGTCCGAAACCACTCATCGTATCAAATTTCGAAGCATTTTACGGGAGGCTTTGTCAGCCTGAGCACATTGATCTGCGCAACCCGATAACCTCGGAAGGAATTCGGAGGGCCCTGGGAAGCTTGAAGAACTTTGTTGCATCAGGCCCTGATGGGCTGAGTAACTGTTGGTATAAAACATTTCTTAGCACCCACCGCCATCTGGCAAGAGTTTTTAACTTGTGGCTAGATAGAGAGCAACAGATTCCAAATTGGTTTGTTGAGATACGAACTATGCTCCTAAAGGCGAAGAAAGAACTACATTCTTGAATGCATGATATAAGATGTTTACCTGCGTCTTACACAATGTGGATACTCTCCGCAGTGGACTCCGTGTATGAACAGATATATAAACAGAGAGAGTCAAAGAAAGGGGTTACTGACTGCAAGGAGAAAGTGCTTATTGACAGATATATCACGCAAAGTATTCTTCTTCGATAGCATGGATCGATAACTGCAAGGCTTCCAATAGAACGTAGTATGAGCTCATCATGCATTTGCTCAGATGCTTTGTGGTCAAATAGTGAAATGCAATGGATAACTGATGCCGCTCTGGCACACTCGTAGATTCCAAACAGAGCAGGTCCTTATTAGAAGAGACGTATTTCAGAGACTTCCTCAGACCTTTTCTTTTTTGAATCTTTCCACTTTACATGTATATGCCTTTAAGGGAGGTGGAATACTATCCCGTTCAGCAGAGAGCTCATTGAAGCTGCGAAGACTGAGGTACTCCTGTAGCTACCCAAGATTGCTGTCAGCTCAACTCCTCAATCTTATGCCGTCTGAGCCTATACTGATGGGCATTACGCGGCGCTACAATAGACCTTTCCACAATACGTAGAATAGAGATGTAAGATGTGAACCGAGCCAGTATGAGAGAGAAACAGGTATATTTCATGCGCAGCACGTGGGCATATTTAAAAGATGCGCAAACGTTAGTGCGACAGAGAGAGAGAGCACACCAGGAGTATTTTGTATTTTATGTTGGCCATTCTGGTATGTCGTAAATCTGGTGACAGTGGTGACAACTGATTCTGTCATTACAATGTCAGTATTGTCAGTTACCAGTTGAAGTTTGACTTTTGTTATGAATATGATTTTACATTTTCCATATAAATAATTGAAAGTTATCACTGTTATCGTACAACACGCATTATCAAGCAACATGTGTACTATGAATTATGAGGATTGGAGTAGACATTTCACGTTTCCAAGCAAGCAGTTTTGCCACTGCGGAAAAGTTTTATATTTCAAGATCATGGACTTGTAGAGTTATGCTAGTCAAGTGTTATTGTAGTCATTATAATTTCTTATATTTGTATTTTACTAAGGCTGCCCGTTCAACAATAAATAAATATACAGAATGACACAGGAGTAGGAGTATCTTTCTCTAAGTTATTAGTTTATTTATACATATCACAACAATTTCAGTGATTTATCAACAACTGGGTTGATTCGAGTAATAAAATTTAATTTAGTGTCAAAAGTAATCCCTAGATCTTCCATTTGTTATATTGATTATAAATTTTGGTTTTTAAGGTTATACTGATAATCAACTGAATCAGATTTTCCGTAAGCACAACCAAAAGTTCTGAAAATTTGGTGAAAAGAATTTTATATAATTAATATACCTATTTTACATCTTAATATCGGTCAGTCTAAAGGCCTTTAAAAAATCTTCATAAATATCCAACCTGGTATTCTACGGCATTTATGATCAAGTTAGTGTGAATAATCAATAAATAAATAATACAATCTTTATTTGACTCAAGAAAATAAGCATTTTATAGACACGTCAGTTTCCTGATCCTACCAACAATGGTTGAAAATTCAAAAATATAAATATTTGATGCATAATGATCATGACAATTGAAATTACACTAAGAATTACGATAGTACTAGAGTTTTTCTCATGTACAATAAACTGAATAAACATATACAACAGCACAGACCAGTATTCTGTTTACAAGCAAAATACAACCGAAATAACCCATCTGAAATTTCACAAGAATCAAACAACTCTCAAAATAACTTCCTTGTTTCGAGGATGAAAAAGTACAACCGAACAAGTATCTGATCACTGTTCTTGTTCCCATACGTGACCATTCTGTTGAAAGATGTAATTTTCTTGTCATTGCTTGAAAATTTCTCCAAATTGAACAAAGCCTTTGGCTGTACTGATTCTTGTAAGTTTTTGAATTCTTGATTGAGATATGTAATTTCGTTTCCAAATATATCAATGAATGTTGTCACTACTCGTTTCATTTCTGAGAAAATTTTCATGTGAAGATGACTTTTGCAAGAGTGGGCTGCATCTTGATGGTGATATTGTCAATTCCTCCTTAGCTTTGGTATTCTCTTTCGATATCCAATTCATGTTCATTGGTAAATGGTTGGCTGCTTTCATTGTTTCATTTGTGAATACCTGAAGAAAACAATAAAAACATTTCAGCAAGACAAAATGTATTATTAAACAAAGTATAGCTACCTTTTTTGGTGTAGAAGTGAAATTATTCAACTGATCTTCAGCATGATTTTGCTCTTTAGATAAATTGCTACATAGAGAAATAAAACCTTAGTATTGACTTCGATTCTATTCCCACTTCGGTTAGACCATGACATCGCCACTTCTGTTGAAGGATCCCACAACAATAATACACTATTATTAAAACATTCCAGATCATAAAATGACTAAGGCTTTCACTACCCTTGCTCAATGTTCTATATGGCTTTGGGGCATTCGGTCATGTATCCATTATTATTGGATCTTAACGATTCGTCAAAATGAGCGGTTGGTACTGTTAGATCTCATTTTATGATTGATGAACTTAAGATCTAGAGTACCAACCCAGTGTCAGTATAGTATTTACATTTGTAACTTCTGCAGAAGCCAACTGCTCTTGTTGGGAAAACGTAAAAAGCCAAGAAAGATATACACAACAGAATACTCCAAAGCCATATGGAACATTCCAGATCATTTCAAATAAATACCATGAATTTCGAAATTTTGGTGCTTCTAGAAAGAGTTTCAACTGCTTGTTAACGTGGAACATGTTCCATTTGCTCGTATGTGTTGATGGCAGTCTAAAACTTTTCAACCAGAGCCACAGTATATAGAGCTATAGAGAATATATTCTGTGCCAGAGCAAAGATCTAATGTTACCGTAGATGATGCAGTTGGCAAATCTTGCGTCCCAGTTCCTTTTGTTTCAAGCCCAATCGCCATCAACCATTTTTTTCCGCATTATGGTTCCTTGTTTAGGGAAGTAATGAAATGAGATCCCACTGGTTTTATCATACCGTGACTAGCAATAGGAAACAAAACATTATTGAGGCATATTTATAAATTTCTCAATAAACGAATAAAAATAGCATCTGTCAATTGTCACATTGTCAATGATTCAAGGCGGGGAATTTTGTCGACCAATAAAATTCATTCTTAGCCCACAAGTGACGCGCGCAACTTTCACCTGCACAGGTAATTCTGGAAAGGTCTATTGTTATACTACCACCCAGGATACTCATACTATATGGACGAGATACCGGGTTGCCTTATGCTCCGGAAGATATTGGTTCAAATCAAATCACTTTATTGATCCTGTGAAACAGGAGTACGCCTAGAAATTTTATTGTTCTACCTGCGTCAAGATGGAGGAATTTATAGTGCATTCATATTTCAAATACGGACGATGTCAACAAAAGCACGTGAACACCAAACTAGAACAGAGACACATTAAGCTTGTTCACCCAATGAAATTAATTTGCAAATGTAACATCATCCAATACCAACCTAGAACTTTATACCAAAACAAATATTTGAAATAAATAATCAATAATGTAATTAAAAACGCAAAAATAAATCAACGCTGCAACTTCGAACAAATAGCAGTTTCAATAATTGTAACGCAGCCAAGCTGAATACATCTCTGCAAAAACATTTCATTGGTGTTGTGTCAGGTTGATGTTCTATCGACCAATAGCGTTGCGAGAATTGGCGATCACGAGGTGGACACGCTGCAAGCATGCATTGATCACTGTTTACATCGAGCGTATTAGAAATATGAATTTACTATAGATCCTTTGGATCTCTGGGATATCAGAATGTGACGGTACATTGTGAATGACAAATAAAGCGGCGTAATCAGATCCCACTCTAGGATCGTTGTAATATTTTTGACTAGTTCATTATTATTTCATTGATATTGAAATCGAACATTCACCTGAATAATTATTGAAAGGCGTTATAACTGATGTGGAATTAGGCAAAGTTTAGAAATCCAAAAATGTTTTGGAAAAGCTGCTGAAGTGCTGAGCCTCAGAAAAGCATTTTTTAAATTTTTAAATGATCTCAATTTTGGATTATAATCGAATATATTCACGAAGGTAGAACATCAAGCAACTCCTACGAGATTTGAATCCTTAGTAACTTAGAAGTCACTTGAGAATTGGCTGTACCAGGATCTTGAAAACTCAGGAAATATAGGGTCTGGGCCGATCGGCCAGTAGCCAGGAAGAGACTCACTAATCTCGAGGTCTAGATTCTTCGTCTTGTAACTCAAAAGTAACACTAATTATGAACAGAAATATATCCATCATTTCATCATGGAAAATATTTTTCATTTGGAACTGTGTGTACTTGACGAAAAGCAATAAATTCACAGAATTGTATAGGGAATAAGCGGAAGGTTCGATTATTTTTAAACAACTTTTATTTTGTGAATTTATTGCCTTTCATCAAGTATACACAGTTCCACATGAAGAATGTTTGAATCATGATAAAATGATGTTTCTTTGGCTTCAAACGAAGTTTGTGTACGGGTCGGAGTGCTTTCTGTTGTCCTATAGATGGCTCTGGTGCTCACTTCATTAGTACTTGGGTGGTCGTAGGGCCAATTGACAGAACCCAGATAAAAATCGTTTGCATGTTGTGTCCGGGGCTGTACTGATGATTGGGTTGAACCGTGAAACTTGTAAAATCAGTGGATTTTCTTAAGAGCTATGACTCATACCGTCGCAGAGAACAAATTTACGTTTCGGCAGTCGTCTACTGAACGTTCGAGACCTCCGGGAAGTATGGCGGAGTATGTTCTTGTAGAAAAACTTCGCCAGGCGTTGGGCTGAAATGATTCGGTAGTCGTTTGGGGCTGTTAAAGTAATTTCTGTTCGACGTTTGCCGATACCCTAATGTATAGGGAATAAGCGAAAGTTATTATCCAATCTATCGAATCAACCTATACAATAGGTATTTTCGTAGGCAAGCATAGAGTATACATTATTCAAATTTTATCTACCTAGTTTAGTTTGTGACTGAATCAGAGCTCCTTTCAATTCAGATACAGAAGTCTTCCTATACTGACTCAGTTAATCTAATATTCACATGGCGAATCACGTAATTTCAGTTCATCCTGCAATCGGATATATTTTCTGATCACGAACCGACTTTATCAAGAACTGTAATTATGAGGACCCTAGATGCCGTTAGTCTTGAGACTATATAATAAAAGACGAGTTGACTCAAGATGAAGAGATGTTGAAATCCGAAATTGCGGATTTCGTATGGACTACAGGAATGAGCACTAGAATGAACAGTAATTCAAGGAGATCGCTCACACTGATACCAATGATGCCATCTTTCGACTGATATGAATATCGGAAATATATTAAAATGCCATTATTCGTTGTGGCGCGCAGCTGAAGGGGCAAAAACATATCTGTAACTGCATAACGTGAAATAACATGCATCACTGCGTAGATATAAGTAATAAATATTGAATAGCCATCTTTGTCATTAAATACTGCAGAATTAAGCAATTCAAGCGTCATGGCTAAACTGTTGAAACGATGGATATCCGTAACGTGGATGATTATTGATTTATATCTGATTCATATTCCAGAAGGATAAAGAATTTATATTTTCAAGACAGCAAGAAAAGTTAATTTTAAAAGTATTTACACAAACGTATTTTTTTAGGTTTCTTATGCTCCTCAACCGCAACAACACCAACCCATTCAGTACTCATCGGCAGCTGATGTTTCAAGCTTCAGTTATTCAAGTCCTGTGGTGGCTTACAACAACCTTGGTCTACTTCAACAACTTGCTGGAAAAGCAGCTTCCTCACAGGACCGTCCAGTTACGTACACTACTCCCAGCTCCCCTAAGGAACAATACTCCTCAGCTCAATATTCTTCGGGACCAAAGATCCAGTATGTCTCATCACCGAAAACTCAGTACGTTTCAGCACCAAAAACCCAGTATATTACAGCACCAAAAAGACAGTATTCATCAGCTCCCATAGTACAGTACCAATCTCCACAAAAAGTTCAGTACAGTTCATCACCGAATGCTTATTCTGGAGCTCCCAATTATGAGGAACTCTATCAGCAAATATCTCAGGGAGCAGCTGCCTATACCCCAGCTGTTGCCTCAGAACCTCAAAAGGTATCTTACCAAGAAAATACGGCGGGTCAGAGGGAAGAATATGTCCAAGTACCTTCGTCCGCAGGTTACCAACCAAAAGCCGAAAGTCATCAAATAGATTTTTCTCCCTCTCGATCGCAACATTACTCTTTCCAAGCTCCTCAAGTTCACCGTACTCCACAAGTTCCTCAAGTAACACCGGTATACGAGTCTTCAGCCCAATCTGCACCGAAGGTATACTACACGAAGTCTACATCTGCGTCTGAAGTGCCCCAGTACTTCTCCTTGCCAAGTCAATCAAGGTACTCCAAGCCTGGTGTTACTTACGCATAGTTCCTCATTGTTTCTTCTTCTCTTTCGTTTGTAAATATTTATTTTTATTCATGTATTCGTTGGAAAACACCATGAGCATTTTTGATACCAATATGTACGAAATATCATTATTTTTATTTTTTTATTACTTGTTTTAATTATTTTTTATTTTCTATATTTGATAATATAGGTATATTAATAAAACTCGAATACCCAAGAATCGGAAAAAAGTGATTGAAATTACCAAAGAATAAATAATAGAGTCAAGAGAATATTCCCACCAACTAGTCGCTTTGACAACTGGTGGCACTGTTTAAACAATTCTTGAAGACTAAGGGCCGGTTTTTCAATGTCCAGTTAAGAGTCTCAGTTAGCTGGCTGACAGCTAATAGTCCTTCTGCCCATCACCTACAGAGAATAAATTATTAATTAACTAACCGTTGAGACTTCTTTAATTCAAGTTGGACCACATGCTATATGCAACAATTCTCGATAGTATGTAGTGTCCAAGTCGACATTGAAAGCAGATATACGAAGTCTCAAAGGTTGGGTAATCATTTCTTTTCTCCCGGTACTGGGCACGAGAATTAACTGTCTGCCAACTAACTAATACTGAAAATTGAATAACCGGCCCTTATAGTGAGACTCAACACCAATACTCCAGAGTCCACTAGGAGCGCAAGGCATACATACTCTATCAGAAGAAAAATCATTGGATTCATCAATCAGAATCAGAGTACAATTAGTTTGAATTGGATAATATATCCTAGTGTACACTGTTAAGAACCTTTGGTGTAGTAATGATTATTTTTTTCGTATGATTTTCAACAAATCTCACATGTCTATCTCCTTTATATTTCAGTTGATATACGTCGTCACACTGATTTCAACAAATCTAAACGTCCAATTGAGTTAAGTTACCTCGTATAATTTCGATTATACGTGAATGAAAACATGTCGGTTCAATTGATTCAAATTGTATTAGCATGGCACTCCCCTTTACTCTTTATTCAACTTATATACTTTCCTACTTCCTTTTTTAGGTCACTTTTGAATACCTACTTTACGATGCGCGAAAATTTAATTGAAATAGTTTTGGTTATCAGTTTTGGTATTCTCAATGCTAATAGCAATGTGAACAAGTACACCTTTTTATGTCTCACATTCCTATACAAGTTCGATTATTTTATCTTTACCCGTGCGTCATCATCACAATACCATAATTCTTAGCTTAGAAGACAAATGTTAACGAATTTTCATTCGCTCATAGCGGTTGTTAGAAAGAGAAGTTCGATGGAGGGTGTGTGATTTCTTCGATCATAAATTGATGACGCATGGGTAAAGATAAAATAATCGAACTGTATTTATCTCCTTTATAATTCAGTTGATATACGTCGTCACACTCGCAGGGCCGGCCCGAGGGTAGTAGTCGCTCTTATGCGAGATATTTTTCGGCGCCCCTTCACTTCTTTGTTTTTCGCATATTTTGTCAGCCAACATACTAGGGATAATTTTAATATTTATTGAAAAAAAAATTATGAAAAAAAACTAAACTTTTTCATTCATTGTTTTTGCGTTGGAAAACAGCTCTTGCCTGAACGTTGCCTGTTCATCAAACTTGTTCTGATAAATATAATTATCATTTTTATTATTATTGAAATCCTTGTACTGTATTCAGTTGTTTGTTATGGAAGATTTGTATAAAAATACCATACTATAGCATTTATGGATTATTTATATAAAAACAGATACAGAAATAATTATTTGGCTTATATCTGAGATACCAAAAAAAAAGAATAATTCTAGAAAAAAAATAACAAGAATATAAAACGCAGACCAGTTAAACTATATAAAATAAAATAAAATAAAATAAAATGAAATAAAATAAAATAAAATAAAATAAAATAAAATAAAATAAAATAAAATAAAATAAAATAAAATAAAATAAAATAAAATAAAAAAATGAAATGAAATGAAATGAAATGAAATGAAATGAAATGAAATGAAATGAAATGAAATGAAATGAAATGAAATGAAATGAAATGAAATGAAATGAAATGAAATAAAATAAAATAAAATAAAATAAAATAAAATAAAATTAAATTAAATTAAATAAAATATAAATAGTATCAATATAAAAATATAAAATGCAACAATATCAACATAAAAGTACAAAATAGCTGAACTATATCAAACAAAACATCAATAAAATAGTGTAACGAGTTGATGAAATTGAAAAAATTTAAATAACAATAAATCAGATAATTATCCAAAATATCACAGACACCATATCAATATAGATGAATCAGCGACTCAAGCGAAAGGAAAATAAATAACTCTTCATAAAAAATAATAATTCAATGGAATATGAAGTGAAATAATTAAATAAAGAACACATCATCGATATTAAAAAGAAATAAAAAATAATTCACAATACTCCCATGAAATACAAAATCAATTGGAGAAATAGTTACAACTCAACATATCATTTAATTTTACGAGCTTTGAGGCTAGCGAATTCTGAAATCAAATTATCCAAAGAGAGTGTTTGAAAACTTCATTTTCAATAGAACTACTGACATTTCGTGAAACTTCAGGAGATTTGACAAATTTTGCCAATCGCAATACTTATCCCTCCTGAGAGACGAGCTTATTCGTATGTTCGGGCCGAGGGAAAATCTTGCAACAGAAACAATAAACACTATTAGTGTGGCGAGAGTATACTAACCAATCTCTTTTAATTTTTTCAGAATTCGCTAGAGTACGTGTAAAATATTTCTCACTGAATTTTCGTCCCTTGTCGTCTGTTCTATATTCAGCAATATTATCTCGAAATGGACCTATTTCGATCAGAATTTTCCTTATATTAGAGTTTTCCGTAATTTCAGGCCACCGTGAGGGATCACGATAAATCTCCAAAGGATCATCAGATGATGTTGATTGCTTTTTGATATCTGTCAAATTTATAGATTTTTCCGAGAATATTACACTAGTACAATGTCCCACTGTCGAGACATTTTCGTTCTGAATTTCATTCATCTCGATGATATCGGGTGCTGAACTCGTTGATGCAATGGAATCACATATTCCAGAGACACTCGCAGTGGCCTGAACAACACAACTGTCACAACCGTCGCTTGTTTTTTTCAAGAATTTATTAAGGTTTCTCCTCTGATTCTCTGCTTCAATTTCCCTAACTAGTCTTCGTTTTCTATTTTCACTTCCCGACATTTTTTTTCGCATCATATTGGTAGGTAGGAATTCTGCCAAACTCCTATAGAAAATGTATTGATTGTGGTTGAATACCTTTTGATATTTCGAAAATTCATATCTAAGCTTCACTCACCTTGGAATATCAAAGAAAAGCTTCAAGATAATATTGGGTGAATCTGAGAAATAATGTGTGGAATCGTTACATAAATGGTACACAAACGAATAATTACACCACCGTAACGTCCGTAACACTTGTTAGTTACACTACACACAACACACCCTACGTGTATTGTCTACGCCACGGTCGCCACTATCTTTAATCTATCGGAATGTCTAGAGAGAGGAAAGGGAAGCCCTTCTTCAATATCGTCGCGAACGCGAAATAGCGAATTGCTATACATTACGTGAATTTGTGAATACTTACGCACCCGTCTGTGGTCAATCGATCTCTATTATTATCGCTTTATCTAGACTCGAGTTTAATAGTGGAAGGTGGAAGACGGCCAGCGAGCGCCTTTTAATAGGTTAGATATTAACAGATAACAACTGATGGTTTCATTAATTCAACGGGCGCCTTAGTAACTAAAAATCCAATAACTTTAATTTTCGAAATATATCAAACACCTCTGAACTTTTTGGCACCTGATCAATTTTGGCGCCCCTTTTTGATGGCGCCCTTATGCTGTGCATAACTCGCTAATGCCTCGGACCGGCCCTGCACACTCGTCACTTGCAATATAAAGTTTGTTTTGGTTCTGAAAATTATCAGTCCTGGGACGTCAGGATCATGCGCAGTTAACGAGAAGTCTCTTTAGGTTCATATTCGCTCACTTTTTCTCAACTGCGCATAATCCTGAAGGTCCAGGACTAATAATTTTCAGAACCAGAACAAAGCTATAGATGTCTGGATCTGATTCTTTGAGATTTCATTAATATGTTACATCAGGCACCTTTGACATGAATTTAAACACAATATTTTCCTTTTCCATTTCCATGCCACCTGCATTAATATTGTACTTTGATTTCCTTTGCCCACGTTTTCTACTAATCTCTCATATATCATTGTTTGAAGATAAATAAGATAGTTTGATTACTTTGTCAATGCCTATGGAATTAAACCTGGTTTTTTCGTTGTTTTTCTGGGAAATCCTTAGGACACTGAAAACCCGATAATAAAAGTCCAATAAGTTCATGTTTTACATACGATCCAATAAAACCCCTCGCAACTAGGAGGAGGCGGGGAAGACACCACTGAGACTTAGCGAGTACGGCAGAGGATAACCTACATAACAGCGTAGGGCCTGCCATTGAGCAGGTATGAGCAGGTTTGCCCAGCCCTCTGAAACACTCAGACGGGCAGGAGCGAACTATCTCTGTAGAATGCGGTCAAACTCCCTCCTTTACCCCATACCCTGTGGCGAAGTGATAGTTTTACGGTGTTTTATTTATTTATCTGTTGTAATGTCGCTTTACAATTTTATGAAAACGTAATCAATATACCCTTTTTGCATATGGAATCGGTATTGGAGCCTAACGCTAGTGCCATCTAGCGTTTTTAGTTGAAAATTGAGACGAACTACAAAAACTAACTAACTAAGGTTACTACTTGATACAAAATATTTCATGAAGCAATTTCAACATTTCAAAAACTGAATAATCTTGATTCTCGAATCTCATCACCAAATATAATTTGTATCTAAAATCGATCCCATTTTTTTGCACCAGACCAAACAACATATTCCGAATAGATAATTTCTTTCCTTTTGTCTGATAGGATGTTATATGTTGATATCAATATATGCAGTAGCTACAGAAGTGCCACATTCATTACATACATTCATATATCACAAGTATTTTCATTGCAATTTCACTTTCATTTCCATTCTACTTTCATTTCACAAGTCTCTGACTTTTGAGGGTTGCACGTAGGGGTGCAACCGGTTGACGGATATAACAATTTTAACAATTTTTCAACAATTTTTAACTCCCAGTTCCACATGAGAAATATTTAAATATTTTTCATGATGAAATCTGTATCTTCGGCTCAAACGAAGTCTGGGTACTAGTCGGAATCTTTCTGTGGTTTCTATAGTTGGCTCTGTTGCTCACTTTCTTCGTGGGTGCCGGAGTTATCGAAATGCCTTTTAACAAAACCGATTGGAAATCAATTACATATTGTGGCCGAGTCTGTACTTATGAGCGAGTTGAATCGCGAAACTAGTCTACAGATGTCACATGTTTTCGATTGCCAGTTGGTGGTTGTTACAGGAAGTATTGCAAAGTATATTCTAGTAGAAAAACTGTTGAATTATTTCTGTTCGACGTTTGCCGACAATCCTATAGTATAGGAAAATATGCGAAAAGCTGGATTATTTTTATAATCAAATTTCATTTTTGTTCAGAACCGGTTATAAAAGGAACCAAAACAAACTCAGTGACTTTGACGTCCACGACAACAGAAAACGAATGCAAGTGACAAAGAAATAGTCATCATTTATATCAGACTTCGATACCACCATGGATAAATAAACTAAAATGGTGTCACTCGCCGCCATATTTGTGTCGACAACCCCATCCCGAATTTTGCGTTTAGCCGATGTATTCTGTGCTATCGCGCAACCAAAATGAATCCGAGATAGAATGCCGTACGTGAGACCAAGTGAGACAGGACAACTCTCAGCTGACCCCTCTCACCCCACCGCATGCCAGAAAAAAATAAAATCTGAACCTGATACATCAAAGGCGTCGACTGGGAGTGAATCTACTTCAGTTTACTCATCTACGGTGTCGATACCCACTACATTGTTTACAGCCCTTCATGTGCTATTTAAATGCGACTCTATTTTCATCATCACATTGATGACCGCACACGCAAGTGAAAAAAGAATGAAGTAACATTCAAATGGGAGTTCGATACCTACCTGAGACATCAATGTGTAATGTTAAATGGACTACGTACGTGCACCCATATGTCCAAGTCAAATAAAAATGAAGTGGCATCCCAATGAATCCTTCGAGGTTTTCGAGATATTTGAATTTTCGTACGGTAAAATTTTTCTTCTGCCACCTATCGAACAATGGTCGAAGGTACTTAGAGGGGGTGTCGTTACTTTTATTTTAACACAGGAACTGGTAGAAAACGGCCCCAAAGCCCTCCCCAGTGAATTTTGTCGCTCTAGGAAGACTTTTGTTTTTTTGGTCTTCAAATGAACCAAGGATATTTTCGAGACGAAATTGGAAAATAAAGGACCCCGCACGGAATACATGGGGTTTTGGTTGATTGCGGAATTCAATGAAACTCGGGTATTTTGTAGATCACGATCAATCGGTAACACTTTAAATGGCCCATAATCAAATCATATGATTAGTTTCGGAGAAACAGGGTGATTTCGAAAGATGTTACGAAAACGCAAAATAAAAGTAATTTACTCAAATTGAGATTATAAAATATGTCATGCCTTCGAAAACGCCATACTATTATGATCCAAAACAGTATATAGCTTACCGGGGGAACTCAAAACATCCAATTTCGACGTTGTTTACTCCACTTATTAGTATTATTGAGATATTTTCTAATTTAATTTAGATATATGGCTGGGTAATGTTTACAATTCGAAAAAGCAATAAATACTATTATGATACAAACACAGCATTTTACTATATCGGGGTATTCAGAAAAGTACTTGAAAATATCCTATTAGGAAGTTTTGTACGTCAATCATCCAATAGAATCCTTAGAGAACCCTACGTTTTCGACTTTCAACATTAATTAATATGTGAAATCCCTTAAACCATGATAATTGAAAAACCACAAGCCACGCTTATATTTAAAAAATACAAGGGCTTTACAAATATGTTTGCCAGTGGCACTATATCTTCTCTAATGAAATAATAAAAAAAAACTTTCAAGTACAACAATTTCACTGTAAACTCAATCTAGGGTATTTATCAGGCCAAAACATCATCGTGGTTCGTAGTATAACCTGAATAAATATGTCACTTATCATTTATGAGATTTTTTCTAGTATAATTTCAAGATTTGGCTCAATAAGCAACAGTTCGGAAAAGCAAAAGTATTATAATACGAACACATAATTTTACCATATCGGGGTCATCAGAAAAGTACTTAAAAATATCCTATATTTAATTCATTCTTTCAATAGAAACCTTGAAAAACCATATGTTTCAACATTTAATAAGTCAATATGTGAAAACCCCCAAGTCATAATGAGGATACTTATGTTTTTAAAATACAAGGCCCTACAGAAACTAACTGTATTATATACCTGACTACTTAATGTGCATGTAACATTTTAGACTATTTCAGGAAGCTCATTCGCAACCCCGTGATCAGCGACAGGAAAGAAACCTTGTAATAATGAGGCACTAAATAAACTAAATAGAAGGGGAAATATTACGTAAATAAATAAAATATTAAAAACTTGAGAATAAATTTATTAAAAAAATATTAAAGTTGAAAAGTTTCATTGCAAAGAATCATAATAATGATACAGATGATGTACTCATAGTTAAAAAATAATTAAGTTGGTACCAGGTACCAGTCATAAAACCGCTCTTCTCATCACTGATCAGACAAAAATAGAAGAGCATGTCAAATTTTTATAATCTACGTCAACCGATCATATCATTACATATTTATTCAGGTTATGCTACGCCCCACCATGATGTTTTAGTCTGATCAATGCCCTAGATTGATGAGGAGAGTGGTGTGATGACTGGTACCGTACCTACTTAATTATTTTTTAGCTTTTATTATAATATCTGCATCTTCATTATATTTTTTTACAATAAAACTGTTAAACTTAAAGTTTTTTCACTTGTTTTATTAGAGAAACAGCAAAGATATAGTACCACTGACAAACATATTTATAGAGCACTTAAATTTTTTAAATATAAGTAAGTATAAGTTCTTCAAGGATTCTATTGAATGAATGACGTACATAACTTCCTAATAGGATATTTTCAAGTACTTTTTTGATTACCCCGATGTAGTAAAATACTGTGTTTGTATCAAAATAGTATTGCTTTTTCAAATTGTAAACATTACCCAGCCATATCTCGAAATTAAATTAGAAAATATCTCAATAATACTAAGTGGAGTAAACAACGTTAAAATTGGATGTTTTGAGTTCCCCCGGTGAGCTAAATACTGTTTTGGATCCTAATAGTATGGCGTTTTCAAACTCATGACATATTTTAGACAAATCACGTGAATAAATCAGAAATAATCTCAATTTGTGTAAATTACTTTTATTTCAGTATAATTAAATAAGTGTAAATATAGGAAAAAAATTGAATGAAATAAAGCATCAAAGTTGCTATTTGCACTCCAGCTCGTAGGAGAGAACATATGCCTCTCCACTAACGGTAGATTTGGAAGAAAATGGTGTCACCAGAGAATCATTAAATTCGTTCCATGTACCATCGTAAGTATGTCTGCAGGGACGAAATGAGTCTAAATCACCAGCTGAGTCAGTGCGGAAACATTTCACAGCAAAGAGAACATCGTCTTCAGAAATTTGTAAAATTTGGCATGGCGAATAAGTAACTGAAATTGTGTCTTCAGAGCACATGGTAGCTATAGGATTGGGATGTTTGGATTTCAAAATGTTGAAAGTGGAAAAATCAAAATCCTATAAACCATCATCAGAACTTCTAACGGCTGATGAAAGATCACCATCAGCAATTTTGCTGAGCACTACTTTTGCAATATCTAATTTGTGCTTAAGACCATGTGGCTTACGAGGTTGGGAAATACTTCCTGACCGAGTATCTAGTTGTCTGATATTATTTTTACAACTGAAGTTACAGATATCTTGGTTCTCTCTCCGGAACTCGGGATCACATTACATAAAGCAGAAGAAACACAAATTCTAGCCGACAGGAATTCTTTTGATGATGTACTTGGCAATTTTGAGAGACGCTAATTGGCAATGGAATGGTGGATCATTTTGAGGTGCAATCGAAGCCGACGTAGCATCATCTAATGTGGTTGAAGAAATTGACGACTTGAATTGTGGTAATTTGTGTACTTTTCCAACATGAATCCTTAAACCATTGGCGGACTTGAAAGTTTTATCACAAACACTGCAAGCTGTATCATCCATACTTTCTCATTTATTTACATGAGGTGTCAATGAAGTCAAAGAATCGAAATGAAAAAGTCACTTCAAATGTCATCAGTAGAAAAAACGCCAAATTTCAGTATTCTTCGAACGAAATGTTCAAACTGCAACTTTTGTGGACGGTATGGCTATTAAATGGTTACTTCGTGGCGTTTTTGAATATTAAAAGATGCTGGATTACAAGTGATCCCTGTCACTTCAACCCAACCATTGAAGTGTTACCAAAGATCGTGATCTAAAACATACCCGAGTTTCATTGAATTCCGCAATCAACGAAAATCCCATGTATTCCGTGCGGGGTCCTTTGCTTTAAAATGCTTCCAGGGGAGGATCTCGACGATCTCGAAAACCGTAAAGCTAAAGGAAAAATGATTACGTTTTTGGATTCTGCTCGTCAGGTTTCTCCCCTGTGCAAACTTTGAAGCAAAAGAATTTTCGATTTTCAGTCAGAAAATTTACAAACTATATTCCGTGTCGATGGTTAGAAAATAGAAAACTGAATGTATTTCTACATGATCCGCCGAAAGTGCATTTGGTGGCAAATCTATTTTTCATTTTCTTCACAGAACCAAATTCATTCCAGATGCAGAGAAATAAAACAGAACTCTCTAGAGGAAATGTGTTTATTAACTTCGGCAGTTATTATTCCACATAGCAACTGAAGCCAGATAAAGGATGAATAATGAGAAACCTATCAACAATAATATATCACAAATATAACAACATATAATTTCTTTGAAATTTACACAACACAATCTATTAAATTTCCTATGGGTATGTATACAATTTCAATAATAAAGACAGTTCTCTGCAACATGTACAATATTCAGTTTTATAAACGGAATGTTGGCGTCGCAAAAAGCGACCATTTCATCGATCCTAACCCAAAATAAAATACAAACTGAAATAGCAGAACGACTGATATGTATTTGGACCTCCGATCAAATAACATAACCTAGATGACTAACTCGCCGCACACGCATTAAGATTTGTGTGTAAGGGACATCTTCCCCCATCAGCAGTGTTGTGCGTTGTTAACAGAAATATTGAGGTTCATAAATTAGAAATAATGGAAACCCAATATGGAATGGAAACCTGAAATTATGATGAAATAATCTCCACAGGATTTTGAGGACAGCTGATGCTCTAATTGACATGTTTTTTCATAATTCATTAATTTTTCTCCTTTCCAATTTGGTTTCCCTTTCTCGATAGTTACGACACTGGTAGCTTCAAATGATTGTTCTGTCAAATATCAAATGCAGCGTTGTCGTACTGACAAGACCATATCGATAACGAAGAATTTCCGCTCGGCGATGGAAATACTATCGTTTTTGCATGCTCCCAACGTATTATTGGGTTTTTGTTGCCATGAATCTACCCGACAGATATCAAAATCTAGCTGACGTGCTTATTATAGATTTAAAAAAATGTCGACATTGCAATGTCATGATTTGAGGGATAACATTATGAAAAGATGTTACCTTCAGTTCTATTTGAGTATTACTCATCTAGGTTGTGTTACTTGATCGGAGATTTGGACAGTAGTGTGCAAACAAATGTGTCGATGAATAATCAAACTTGATATTCTAGATCACAAGTCATTACATCAAAATGTGTTTTTTTCCACCAAGAGAAATATATTTTATGCGTTGAAAACTTTTCTGTAAGAAATACATTCCACGGAAATAAATCCAGGTGGGAATATATTCAAGTGAGAAAACATTCTCGTAGGAATTTATTCCGTTGTGAATATTTTCCCAGGGGATTGGTGTCCCATGAGAAAGTAACCTATCTTGTTTTCCATGGGAATAGTTCCTTGAGAGACTTTATTCTCTGGAAAACAGGTCCCAATCACATATCCATGAGAATTGATTACCCGAATGAACTTCTCTAACATTTCTTATAGGACGCGACGATCAAAACGCAAAGATTTCATTCTGGCACAAAATAAGATCAAAACAAATCTCGGCCACTTTCGTGACATTGATTTGCTTGAACACCCAAAGTAGCAATTCACAGTGGTACAAAATCGAAAGAATGCGAAAGCAATGAACTTTTTCATACTACATGTAGTCAATCAACTTTTCATGTTGAACCTGATTTTTATTTCAAATTTCCTCGAGAAATTTCGTTACAAAAATATTTATTACTCTTTCTTAAAAGAACACCGGATATCACCTTTCAAAAGATCAGTTTCCCGGAATTCAAAGAATATATATCCAATTTCCTTGTTGAAGTATTTGCACGAGTACCCCATGGTTCCGTATTGGGGCCGATACTTTCAATCTTATACAAATGAGGAATATTTAAAATTTCGCCTTTTCAGCCATCCATCCAGAAAACAACTGATTTTCTGGCGACGAGCATTGAAAGATGCAGCAGATATTGAAGTAGGAATTCCTTCATTTGCTGTAGACATGATTTTGTTTCACTATGAACTAGAGAATTTTTGTATCATATTTTGATTTGTAAATTTCAACAGTCGAAATAAAGAGGCAAGTTATTCATAAGTTTGAATCATCACTAACTAGGAATATTAATAATATATGGTCCGTTAAAATAACACGACGCAGATCATTCAGGACATATTCTGATAAAAAAATTCAGATAGTGTACGAGTATATCTTCAGGAAATAAACCTTGGGATATATATTATACAAGAAAATACGCAGTGTCTTATTTAACAGAAAAATCCTTAATTTCAAATATATTGGTCGAATTTTGTTGTTAAAATTTACTAGGTCACATCCATATTCACAAATTGAAAAATTTCGCCAAAAAAAATAAATCAAAGCCACTTCAGTGATAAAAAAAACGATTGCAAAAAAATAATTCGAATGGCAACTTTTGAACATATTTTCTACAGTACAATAATTGTCATTCTACAAATTTTAACTATTTGAGCTTGACGTAAAAATTATTGTTATACAAAAACTATAACGTCTAACTATACAAATTCTAAGCACATATACCAAATTTCATGTACTACTCGACAAATACTCGATAATCTCAAGAAAAGGCGAATGCGATGAATCAATATTGTTTTTCTTTGCCTTATAGCAAACTAATTGAATTCAACAATGTATTTTTAATGAAAAACCGAGTGAAAATAGAAAATAATCGAAAGTTTATCTTTAACGTGGTTGTGCTCCCGTTGTATTAAGGGGTTATGACTCTAGCGCCACGTTAGGCAACGTCGCCTGGTCTCCCTATAAGACTCTTACTGTATTATCAGCTTGAATTCGATTATAGAAACAATGTTTGGTTGAACCAAACCTGAAAAAAGTTCTCATATCATATCCAAACTTGCGGTATTATAAGAGAGAACGGTGTATTGTTTCGTGTTAAAAAAAAACGGACTGTAAACGAAAGGTATGAGAATCGAGTCGTTTTTCATCTCATTTCGTTCGCCGAATTCAAATCTGGCATGAAAACCACTTATTTTACTCCAAGATTATGCGGGAAAATATTTTCCCCACTAGTGCGTAGAAATGAAACTTCATAAACTAAATTACAACTGAGGACAGCAAAACTCTAGAATTTATTTTTCATGACAATAAAGTGACAAAAAAGGGAATGCATATGAATGGGATGAATAAATGACATAAAGATGAAAAAAATAAAATGGAATCTTTCGTTAGTATAGAGGCAAAAAAAAGAGAAAAATACGAAATATTCTCACTAACTTTCGGAAGAGTAACCTTACACTGATAACCAAGGTGCTCAAGGTGAGTTTATCACCAAGGTGGAAGAATTTTTGTTATGATAGGGAAAATAAAAAATCAAAAACTCGAAAAAATACAGAAATCAGGTAGCAATAAATTAAACTCCAAGGGGACCATTTTCATTTTTCAGATGATAAATGAGTTAAAGTACAAAGGAAACCATAATATAATGCATCTGAGTCACTTCTACAGAGATAAGAAAGGTTCATTTATTGAATGAATAGCATCTCATGAGAAAAAGTTCTAGTATGAGGAAGTTGAACACATATTAAAAAAATTTTACAATTGCAATACATGATAATGACATAAATCACTGATAACTGAATTATTGTTAACAGGAAATTGATATTAACTATTCCTTTAAGATATCATGTAATTTTTCACAGATATTTTTAATCTGAAAAATGTCTGCAATAAGAAGAAAAAAGGTAAAAATACGAAAAATTCTTCGGCAACTTTCCGAAGAGTAACCATAAAGTAGTCCCCAACGTGGACGCAGGGATTTCGATGTTAATGACAAAAAAGAAATAGAAAAAATACGGAAAATTCTTCTACAACTTTCCCAAGAGTAATCATACACTGAAATCGAAGGAATCTAGGAGAGATATCATGAGGTTAAGTGGAAGGATAGCATAAGGTAAACGTCGCCTTATTTATTCACCTTGGAAATATGCATAATACCCATACATATGCTGTCATCCTTTTTATGTTTGTTCCATTTCTTGGTGAATGATTAAAGACGATTATTATTATTATTATTACGAAAATACGAAAAATTCAATAGTAACTCTTCGGAAAATAACATTAAAATAATCCCCAAGGGAAAATGAAGTGTCTTCATTACAGAGGTTATTGAGAAAAATCTGAAAAATACGAAAAATTCCCAAACTACAAAATTACAGGCGACTCTCTCTAAACTCGATCGAAAACATGAGAATAGATCGATGGATTGAAAAAACCGAAGAACAAGATTTTAAACATCTAGACAAAAGTGCGACAATCAAATCCTGATAATTTTGCACTAAACTACCTCTACATGAAGGGCAATATGTTTATAACCATTTTTGAACCGAAAGACTTGGAAAAACTCAACATTCAGAATATTCTCTCGCGAAACCTCGTTTTTCCAGACTTGTCGAATTCACCGAGACGCCTTAACTTCACAACTACCTACCCCGATAGGTATCTTTTTACGTCCGTCGAGCAGTACATCTTTGTGCGACATCCCTAAATAATCGATATAACATATACATATAAAAAATATAAATAACGAATAAAAAATAAAACATTTATTGTCAGCCTAACATTAAAAAATATATTTATATAGGAATTATCTAACTTTGGATTGAGAGTATTTTCTTTTGCATTTAAAGACACGCCTGCAGCTTTTCGATCCACTCTTGCGCCGACGCCGTGTCTGCCGCGCAAAAATTGTACGTTCGACGACTAGTACGCAACTGAGGGAAGTATAAACATATACATTGCCTATATCGAATCTCTATACGAACATATACAGGGTGTCCAAGATAAGGATGAACAGTACGGGGATCTCGGTAACCGTGAGAGTTAAAAAGTAGTACAAAAAGTTACGCATCTAAGGAGTCAATAAATCAAGAAAGTGTAGAAGGGCCACTAAGATTCAAAATATATAATCAGCCTAATTCCGACTTTACAACTCGGAATAACCTAATTTCGACTTCGCAACTCGGAATTCGTATAAATCAGACTTCACAGCTCGGAATTAGTATAATTCCAATTTCATAATTCGAAAATTATAAAAATTCGACTTCACAACTCGAAATTAGTATAATTCCGACTTCACAATTTGGAATTGGCCTAATTCCGACTCCAAAACTCGGGATCAGTACGAAGTCGACTTGACATCTCGAAATTATTATAACTCTGACTTCACAACTCGAAATTATTATAAATTCGATTTTACAACTCGCAATTGATATTATTTCGAATTCACAACTAGAAATTAGCCAAATTTTGACTTCAAAACTCTGAAATAGTATAAATCCGACTTCACAAAAACTTGTAATTAGTAAAAATTCGACTTCACAACTCAGAATTAGTATGAATCCAAATTTACAACTCGAACTTAGTATGATTCGACTTTACAACTCGGAATTAGTAAATTCCAACTTCAAAACTCGGAAATAGTAAAATTTCGACTTCACATCTCCGAATCAGTATGATTCAGACTCCAAAACAGGGAATTATTACTAACTCTACAACTCGGAATTAGTATAATTCCAACTTCAAAACTCGGAAATAGTAAAATTTCGACTTCACAACACCGAATCAGTATGATTCCGACTTCAAAACTCGGAATTAGTACGAGTTCGACTTCACAACTTAGACTTATTATAACTCCGACTTCACAACTCGGAATTAGCCCAATTCCGACTTCACAATTCTGGATTAGTATAAATCCGACTTCACGACTTCACAAAAACTCGGAATTAGTATAAATTCGACTTCCCAACTCGGACTTGGTATAATTCCGTCTTCACAACTCGGAATTAGCCCAAGTCCGACTTCACAACTCAACTCGGAATTAGTATAAATCTGACTTCACAACTTGGAATATATTTACTTCTGGAGATATTCGAAAAAAAAAAACATAAAAAAAGAAAGTTGATGGTTTATTTGAAACGAAACTACGACCTGAGATTGTGCGAACAAAATTTTGTAGAGCTAAAAAAGTGTCAATGAGAAAGTGCATTTAGTTTTTGCAAAGCTGTTCAAATAACTTCAGAAAAAAATAAAAACCACATCGCCAAATTTGTTTTTTTTTTTCAAATTTGTCCGGAAGTAAAAGACATTTTTGGGACATCTCAACATCTATTTAATTACCTTCTAATTGAGAAAACTTTTTGCCTACTTAACCTACATTGTAACTCTATCGGTTACCAAGATCCTCATGCTGTTCTTCCATATCTTAGACACACTGTAGAGAAAAAAAAAAGGTATACTTACATCAAAGAAGGATTTGTCATCTGTCTTTTTGGGAGGACCAGGAGCAGGAGGAGCAGGATTTACTGACATTACTTCAGCCAGATCTAAACAAAACAACACCCGTAATACACATCTTTTACGATTTTTGCGTAATAACCAAGGTGCAACTGTTAAAAAAACACAAGGGAGACAATAACTATGACGATTATTATGATATTGTTTCATAGTCTCTTGTGATAGAAAAATATTCTCACACTGGTTCATCGTAGTGTATTAACCCAACCGACATAGCAACGCCACTGACTCTGGCACTCAATTTTAACAAATCTTCATTTATGAATATTTCAAAAAAGCTGATGGATATGCTGACATTTCCAATTAATATAAATGGTAAAACTATAAATTATCAGCAAACAATGAAAATTTTATGCTTATATATCGATGAATGACTATCATGAAATAAACAAATTGATAAAATCAGAAATAAAAAATTTCTTAAAAACATTTATTTCACTATGATTCAAATCTGCCATACTACAGTGCATTCCATTTAAAACGAGCCATCCTGAATAACTTTTAGTACAATGATTTTCATGAAAAATAAATAAACACGTCAACAATAGTATACAGGGGGACACATTTTGACATATTTACATTTGATGTTACTTCCACTATCGCACCCTCAGAGTATGTCACCATTTTTTTTAAATGGATCACCCTGTATTGCATCGCTTTATCAGATGCTCCATGATGAGCAGATTTCAACAAAATATAATACATATCGTCTGAAGCTTATGGTTTGAGAGCTACAAATGTATGACACAAATACGTTTCGGAATTACTGAAAAAATTTATGGAAACTGGATCTGTTAACAAAAAGCATAACCGTTCAGGAGTTGTCAACGATGAAGCTATTTCTATTGCAGTTTTAGGGCACGTTGAACTAATGGAAAATACGCAATCTCTTACTAAGTTATCTCGAGAATCAGGAATCAGTCGTACAAATGTTTTCAGGATCCTTATTAGTACAAATTTCATCCATATAAGATTAGACTAGTTCATGAATTGAACGAAGATGATTTCGATAGACGTATCGAGATTTGTGAAAGTCTCACTTTGCACAAGAATTTCTTGTATAATTTTTTTTTTCGGATGAAAGTACGTTTAGTTTGAATGGAGAGGTGAATCAGCAAAATTGTCGATATTGGAGTAATACGAATGCTCATTTATACCGTCAAGTTCATACCCAACGACCTCAAAATTTTAGGTGACCACATCATAGAACCTTTTTTAATCGATGATAATTTGAATGTTGAGAAATATTTGGATATGTTGGAGAATCGAATAATACCGTGCATCAATAGGGCAATTGAGGAAAATATGAATTTATTCGAAAACAAAATAGTTTTCCATCAGGATGGTGCACCTCCTCATTATGCAGCTCCAGTGCAACAATTTTTGGATGATCATTTTCCTAGCCACTGGATTGGCAGAAGAGGTCCTACAGAATGGCCACCAAGGTCTCCGGATCCTACTCCTTTAGATTTCTTTCTATGGGGTCATTTGAAGTCTAACGTGTATGAGATAGAATCAACAACATTAGAAGATTTGAGAGAAAATATCATGAGGCATTGCAGAGAAATATCTCCCGAGATTCTCAATCATGTGAGGGCGGCAAAGGAAGCTCGTTTGTACCATTTTTATGGAAGTTGGTGAAAACGGTTTTGAAACATCAACTATAGAAAATTAGTTTCTTCTTATTGTCAAGTCATCATATTTTGATTCAAGAATTTAATAAAAAATCTCTTTTTCTGATTTATTGCTTCCATATTTGTCTCTAGAACGAATATTTCAAAATGTGGCCTCCTGTATAATTGCTGACCTGTTTTTCAACTCAAATAATTTGTAGCTCCCGAACCATAAGATTCAGACCATATGTTTTATACTTTGTTGAAATCTGCTCATCATGGAGCATTTGATAATGCGAAACAATATAGAGAGATCCATTTAAAATAAATTGGTGACGTGCTCTTGGGGTGCGATAGGGAAAGTTAGATCAAATGTGAATATGTTAAAATATGTCCTCCTGTATACTATTGTTGACGTGTTTTTAATTTTTCCTGAAAATCATTGTACTAACAGTTATTCAGGGTGGCACGTTTTAAATGGAATGCACTGTATATGGGGTACTGTGAGTAAATGATTTTTGAATCCTTTTAAAGAAATTACAAAAAAAAACAAATGAATAATAATAATAATAATACTCCCTCATAAACACTCACACTGAGAAAAACTAGACTCACCGATGTATCCTTTACAATGCGAGTCTTCCATGGCGTCGTAATATCTCAGTTGGTGCTTGATCGAATCGAGGACGAACCATCTTTGCTTCCACCCCTTCAACAGCGCCCCCCGTTTGTACAGATAACCCTCGTGAGTCCTATCCTCAGCCACATTTGATGAAAACTGATCGTAGTATTGTTGACTAGAAGTTTGCCTCGCGCTACCTGAACACGTAAGAAGTTTGATGAAACAAACAGTCAAAATAAGAAAGAGGATGGAAAACTAAACAATTAGGGACAGAAAAACAAACGATAAAAAAATTAAATGAAAAAAAAAATAAACGTTTCAGAATGAAGAATTGTAAGAGAAAAAACGTTGCACGATTAAAAAAAATATCAAGATATTTTGAAAATTATTTTTTTGTCATACAAAATGTTTCGCTCCTAAATGCATATTTCGTTAACAGGATATTTTCTTCATTAGGTTAGCAATCTACAGTAAGTGAATAAGGTGTTTCAATGACTGTGCTCAAAACAGCCTACTTAATATTCCAAGCTACGGTGAAGAAATTCGGCAACACTGTAAGGACGATGTGTTGCAGTAATTCTTGGTACTTGTTTATAGTATAGGCCGATCAGACGATTCCAGTGCACATTGTTTGTGTTCTGAATGATGAATTAACGTACGATTCCTAAAAAGTTATGTATGAAATGTTAGTGAAAATTTATGCTTGAGTTCTTAGTGACGATGTATTTGATCAATCGTTAATTTATTTATTGAAAATACACCTTCCAAACAGAACAAGTTCTGGTGTAAGGAAAATAATACTGTAACGATTTTGAGGCCGGTCCTGATAATCTAATTAATCATGCACCCCAGACAAGTAAACATTCCTAAACTCGCAAACACATGAGTCACGCGTAGAAAAGACGCGAACTTTCTAAGGAACGAACGCGAAGGTTCGAGGGACATCTAAGAAGTCGCCGGATAGCCTCGATTGATCAATAACTGTAGATAGAATCTGCATGCAGGTATATATAGGCGCTCGGCGGCAGAGGGCATTCAGAGATAGTCACAGAGAATGGCAGATATTATTCAAGAGTTTGCAGACAGAGAGCGATAGTCAAGATAAATAAATTTGAAATAGTGAAGTCAATGTTTTAATTGAATAATTATTTAAGTAGTGTTTTAAATACATTAGCAAAATTAGTTTAGTGAATTTTTACTACAATACATTAAATATAAACATAAATAATAAGTTTTAAGAATTTCAAAATTAATGAAAAATTACAAATTTAACAAGTTTTCATATTTATATATTGAGAACATCAGTATGACAGCAAATTCCGTTTGAGTTTTTTCAAAGAAATATTTATTTACTTTGATATTTTTATTTCGTCTGAAAGTTTGTTGAACGAGAAACAGGATTATTTTTGCCTTTATTCGATTGAATGATATTCAAATGTAAGTAATTTGCATTTCTGATATTATAGTCATGCAACTTTGATTTTTTTGAAACTACTATTACTTTTTTGTAAATTATTTGTCAATTTGTATACAAATTTTGCTCTTCCAAATTGTATTAGTTTATTCAATGTAAAATTTTTAGAATTCTTGTATAATTCTGAAGACGGTGTTTCCCATGGTTTTTTAAAAATTACTTTTATTGCTTTATTCATTAAGCGATAAATTATACCTCTAAGGTTTTTGCTACAAGATGACCATATTGTTAATAAATATCTAATATGTGAAACAATATGGGCATTACAAATGAGATTTTGAGTTTAGGTATTCAGAAAAGCAATTCTTATTGCTCCAATTAAAGGGATACTTAATTGATTTTTTCAATTTATTTACATAGCATTCAAAAGTTAATTTCTTATCAATCATCAGGCCTAAATATTTGTGTTCTTCAACTTCATTTAACATTTTAATCTTTATTTTTACTTTTAATTTTATTTGAATGTCTTTTTCAATATTACTTTCTAAAATATTTGTATTTTTGCCCGAATAATAAAGTCAAAAGAAAAATATCTACCTATCAATTTTATTTTGGTATAAATTAAATAAAAAATTGGAGCCAGTACTGAACCTTGGGGAACTCCAATTGTGGATTGTTTATCAATTCTTTGATTCTCATCAATAGCAACATATTGAATACGATTTTCAAAATAACTTTTGAAAAGTTGGTAAGAATGATTTACTATATCGAAAGCTTTTTTATGTCTAAAAAAATGGCAACGCCATATTTACTTTCATCTAAAGTTACAAAAATTTCATTCATGAAATCAGTTACCGTTGATTAGATATTAGAATTTGGCATGAAAGCATATTGAAATTTATCAAAACCAGAATTATCATTAATAAAATTTAATAGGTGTTCTTTCAATACTTTCTCACAAATTTTGGAAAAAACATTTAGAAGAGCTATTGGACGATAGTTCGAAACATTATTTTCTCTCCTCATTTTTAAATCTGTTTTAAAATTGTTCTTTTAAGGTTTGGAAAGACACCTTCTTCAATACATTAATTGATAATTAGTGATATGGGTAGGCTAATTAGATCAACTATGTCTTTCAAGTTTTTTGAAATTATTTGATTATAAAAGCCTGGTGCTTTTTTGACATCAAAGATATCATGAGAATTTGGTGGTTCCAGAAACATTGAATCAATGGGAGCATCTTCGGGAACATTTAAATAAGATTATGAAATGCATTTTCAAATTACCCTTCTTGGAACCAATTTCGAAATTATACAAACCAAGAAATCTTCTAGATATTGATTCATTGTTCAGAATGAAAATTTGCACGTTTATTCAACTAAAAAAATATAAGAAAAAACATTCAAATCTCTCCTGTACTGTTACTTCTGATAGTCATAGTCATCTATCCAGACAATCTGATAACCTAGAAACTGCAAATTAAAACCCAATTTGGAAAAAAATCATTATATTATCGCGGTATTATATCCTATAATAAAATACCGATACGAATATGGTCTATTAATTACCTCACCAAATTAAAAAATAAATTAAAAATATCTCTCATTTTTACTGAAGATGAAGTAGTATAACTTATTCGACCAATATTATTTGACAATACTGATTTAAATATTATATTTAATTGTTACCTATCAATTATTTTTTATATTATTGTTATTTTTGATGAATGAATGAATGGATTTTTTTGTGGGGTTATATGAGGAGTTTGGTGTATGATAACCCCATTGACTCGCCACAGGACCTCGAGTAAGCCATTGAGAATGCCTCTTATGTCCTTTACAATATAAAAAAATTATCTATTGCCACTGTTGATTGAACAAAAGGTAAATTCTCTGGTGAATTAGGTTGTTCAATATTACCTTTCATTTAGATACAGGGAGCGTTTAATTTTTTTTAGGTCAATTACAATGTTTTTATTCAATATCTCAAAAACTGTTTCGACAATTTGGACCTTATTTTACTCTCACTATTATAAGAGTGTTGACTATTGAATATTCTAAGATTTGCATTTTTAAAGTTTTGTTTAATCGATAGTAGCAACCCCATATATCGTAAAACCTTAAACTTTAAGAATACATATCTTAGAAACGCAACATACAAAGTTGACCAAACTTTTAAATTCAATAGTGACACTTCCATAATAGTGAGAGTAAAATTAGGTCCAAATTGACGGAACAGTTTTTGAGATATTGAATAAAAACATTGTTATTAACCTAAAAAAAAATTAAAACGCTCCCTGTATCTAAATGAAAGGTAATATTGAACAACTCAATTCACCAGAGAATTCACTTACCTTTTGTTCCATTAACAATGGTAATAGATAATTTTTTTTGTATTCAAAAACGATCTGTCAATTGTTTTCAGTATAAGGGTATAATCCAAATTATTAAAAGTTCATATTTCAAACAGAGAGATTCATCAAGAAACAAAACATGTTTTTATCGCCTAGAATAGACTGAAACTATGATATTCTACCAAAATACAAATTGTTCATTTAGGACTTGTGTTAAAAGAAATCCTGAAAAACGATTTTTTTTACTATGCCCCGTATACACCCTAATGTACTTTCATTAATAACGTTATATAACTGGACATATTAATGACTTCCGAGAAATACATTTTCATCCTGAACTTGTCTTATTTCGACTAACAAAACAGTTTTTTCGTTTGTCAACCCTACCAACCGAAGTTTTTTCGAACTTTGGCTGCTTATATATCAGAAACGACACATACAAAATCATTCAAACTCGCACATTTTTCTAATCACCCATCCCACTTTAACATAATAAAATTTCAGCCAATTTGACCAAGAGCCAATTTTACATGTGTTTTCGTGCGGGGTACTTTCTTCACCATAGCTCGGAGAATTAAGACGGCCATGGTGGTGCCACACACGGCCAAAATTCCACTTTACCTCGTTCTTTAATCCCCCACGAATCAAATAATTTGACGAGTAAGTATTATGACACCTATTAATAATCACTTACCAGAACTTACGGACCCGTTATCCCCGGCATTGCTCTGAATGACTTGCGACGTGGTGCTGTCGGCGACAGACTTGTACTTCGTACAGTTCTTTGGCACGCTGTCCATGCACTTCTCGTGACAGCTGCAGCCGCAATCGATACACCGCATGCCGGTCTGAAAGAGAGCGTTTGAAGTCATCACCTTGTCTACGGTCATCACAGCATACTCGATTCGCGATCCACTCACCTTGACAGGCCCCCATAGTAAATTCGAACACAAATCGCAGTAGGTAGGAGTGGTGTAGTTGTAGCGCTCGAACCTGTGCGGATGCGAGTAAATGTGCGCCGTTTCCGCGGCGCCCACCATTTTGCCCCTCATCAAAATCTCCAGCGTCGACCTCTTGTGCACCAGCCTGCCGTGCGATCTTACCAGAGCCGTGCTGAAGGAAGCGTGGCGCTGAAAAAAAAAACGATCTAGAGTTATATTTATCGTTGTTGGGATTCGATTTCCTTACGGTCAGCGGATCGGTCAGGGGCAGTTCCAGTTTGTCCCACAAAATCTTCCATTTCTGCGGAAGATGGCCCAAATCGGATTCGAGTTTGTGTATTTCCTCCAGGAGGTGGCTGAAGGCGTCCGGCACGGCCTTGTTGACGTTGTCGTAGCTGAAAAAAACGGGCGAGGTTCGAAATTGACAACGAAAAGTATGTTTTGGTCCTTTGGGACAGATAGAGAACGAACTGAAAATACTCCGATCCAAATTGGTCAAGTAAAGCCAGAAACATTGGAATTTCCTTCATATACCATTAAATACAGCATTAAATGAGTGATTTTTCAACAAAAATACTAGTAGGAAACCGACTGTACCATCACATAAAAGACAGGCCGTAGTTTTATTATTATTATAGTCATTTATTATTTTATTAATAAAAATAAACGTGTTTTTTTTTTAGTTTTTTGCTTATAAAATGAAAACTCATGCAGCAATCTGGTTGCTCAAATAAGAAAAATTGTAGATAACTGAAATACAAACGAAATGAGATTTTTACTACCCGATCAGGTCATTAGTAACGGAGAAAACTGGAAAAATCGGAAAATCAGCCATTTTCAAATAAAATTAAGAAAAACAAAAAATACAAAATACACAAGCGTTTCTCACCCCAAGGAAACGACTTTCCTCGTTTTGACTATACCGTCGGCAGCCTCCACTTCCTCCTCTTGCTGCGAGTCCATCTGGATAATCTCGGCGTCGTAGCTCGGTCCGTATCGCAGATCCTCGTCCAGATAATAGTTCCACACCTCCAAACACGGCAGGTGCGACTGCGGCCTCAAAACGGGATGCTCGAAATCGGGAGTGTACATAAAATTAAAAAACATCGGGTTCCTGGCGTGCTGTTTCTCGACGTAATCGAACACACTCTGGCCCAAATTGGGGCCCTGGAACGTGCCCACCATCCTGCCGCCCGGATAGATATTCTCGTCGTCCGACACCGTGTCGACGCTTTTGTGGTGGGAAGTCAACGAGCCGCGTTTGTCCTCCACCGCCGCCACGCCGCTTTCCGCCCTTTCCAGCTCGCAATCGAACAAAAACGTCCTGAACCGGCACGACACGGAATGATACGCGAGGAAGCGAAGGTAGTAGTCGTTGAACTCGAAAGCCATCGGGTACTGCTTCTGGATCTGGTGTACGACGTCTAAAAACTGCAAGAAGGTTGGCGCGAACCCGCTGGCTTGCGAGTTGGCGTTCAGATTGCTGCGGTGGCTGAATCTGTGACCGAAGCCGATCCACTCTTTTTCCACCAGCGCTCGAAAGCCTTCCAGCGTTCGGTAGTAGGGATCCAGGCAGAGTTGAGCCACGGAAGCGACTTGCGCCGTTATGTCCCAGCCTTCTTCCAGGCAGATCGCCACCGAAGAGCCTTGCAGGTCGAGGAGGTCGACCACCGCGCCGGAAAGCTGCATAATGTTTTGGATTTGCTGCAACCACTCTGAATTCTCCACCAGTCTGAAAGGAAGACAACGGTCAAACATGTCAATGTTCTTTGGAAATTACGAGAAAAAACAAATATAGTCACTTCAATCTAAACTTAAACATACTCGCGTATTCTATTTGAATTCAAGTTTAATATTTTTTCCATTGTATTTCCATAAATTTTGTTATTAATTCGCACCCCAAAATTTGGCCATGTTAAAATCCGAATAACTTTTTTCTGCTTCGAACAATTTGAATTCTGTTAACACTGTTCGCTAGCCCAGTCCTTCAACTATATTCTCGTTCTTCTTCAAAACATAGGGTTCATCACATAAAATCGCTACAGGGTGTTACATGAAACTGCAAATTTTCGGAATTTTCAAAAGATCCCAGTTTATTTTATTTGACAGCAGAGACATGAAGATAATCTCCTTATCTCGAGATATTTTCCGAATTGTTTCTTTATCTCTTTTATTCACAGGGTGATCTCAAAAAATTTACTCTTTAGTTTTGCAGTCATTACTTTTTTCCTCGTCAACCGATTTTCAAAATCTCAGCCCTATTTTGAAGCTGAAAATTTATATGAAGAGATATGAAGATCAAAATTGACTCGAGATAAAGATTAAAGATCTAGGGTTTTCTCAAAGGCGGAGAAGAAAATATTTTTTTTTTTAAAAAAAAGCAAGATGCAAACACGATATAACCCAAAATCCCAAATAAATTAAAACTTGTTTATGCGTTAGGATTAAAATTTAACAATATCACTTCACCTCAAGCAGCGAACACGATATTCTTCGAAATAATCGAGTCGATTTCAAATACTCACTTGTGAAAACTGTGCTCTGGCTCGGCATTTTGCGAGCTGGGAATGCAAGCCCTCATCAGTTTCTTGAAAGCGGCTTTCGTGTGGCGAATATCGTAGTACTCCACCGGGATAAAGTCGGTCTTCGGGGCGGATTCGACTTTGACGCCCTTCATCTGCGCTTTCTCACCCAGGATGTACAGCGCCGCCCTCTGCAGCGTATGCACTCCATCCATGGCGTTCTCCACGTCCGTGCTGTGACGGATGTTCATTCTGTTCTGCTGACCGGCGGCCAGAGAGGCCTGAGAAGACTGACGGCGATCTTTCAACGAGCCCCATCGCCCAAAGTTTTTGGGACCCTTGCCGCCAGAGGATCTCGGAAACACCCTGTTGGTTCGGGAGAAAAATCAAGAAGTAAATTCGAAGAAAACAGCAGTAAAAATGAAGCCCCGGAGATCAATTTCAGACAACTCACCCTAACGTGCCTATCGCTTTATTGAAAGCGTTGGACCTTCTGGCGACTTCCGGAGTCATCGTAGAACACCCCAATGGATCGTCAGCTGCCAGCAGCAACGAATCTATGCTCAACGAACTGTCGGACATGCCCCATCCTGTCCTGTTGGAAAATATCGGCGTCGCCGAAACTAGGGCCGACAGGTATTTCTCCTGTTCGGTGGATGACGTCATTTCTGTTGGGTTATGAATATTTCAATTTTTTTCCGACAATGCAGAGATAGTGATATAATATACTAGCGTATTTTTGTCACTGAGAACCTCTCGGTTTGTCAAGGAATGGAAATGTTACCTTATGAGTCAAGCTGAAAGGATTTTCTATTGTCTTTCCGTAAGTGTTGTTATTAATACTTCAATTCAATTTCTAGTTCAAAATGACGACAGATTAATCTAATTTCATTTGACGTTTGTAGAAAAAATTTTGTTTGCATCTCATGCGCGAAATACTTTGGTGATCTCGACTATTTTTTTTTAACTCGGCTGCGCCGAGTTAAATCAGTTCTCGATCACCAAAGTAGCATTTCGCGCACTAGATACAAAAATAACTATTGCGACCTTTCAAATTCATATTTATAAAAATAATAATCCTCCACGATTCAATGTTGCGTTGAAAATTAACAGTGCTGCTCTTGAGGTGGCATAAGGAGTTAGTACCAAGGCCTATCCAGAACACATGGCTAATGACCATAGCAGTCGATGCAAATACACCAAAGAAAAAAAAAATAAAAAAAAAATCGCCCTTATTTATATAAACTGAATTGGTGAAATGTCAGCTGGAAAGCTGCTTTTCAACATCACTATTACCACGACCGACCTATTCCTGAGTTTCGAATAAAATATGAACAAATTGAAAACATTCTGATAAAAATTAAAAAACATACCTGTAGACGCTGCCGGTGCGGGATGGCTCTTCAACATACCCATCACACTTTTCCCGTGATGTCCAGCGCCACGAAGAAGAAGAGCTTTAGTGCGGGGATGCCGCCATGTTATGCTCGGGATGCGACCTTGACGATAGCAGCGACAAAACCTTCGGATACTTTCATCCGTCACCGAGGCCGGAACCAGGAGCAGAGCTGGATAACTATAATAATAATAATCAATACTGGGAACTATACCAAGAACTTGGAAGCCTATAGAAATTTGGGGTTCCACAAGCATCAGTTTCAGGGCCCATCTTGTTCACCATCTATAAAAAATACACTACAATTTCCGATAAAGTGTACGTACCTCCTGCACATCATGTAGATGACGTTCACCGTCGTCAACCGGAACTGATCCTGGTGAGCCGCTTTGCTCGAAGGGGAGGGGTTGCCGTTGCAAAGACCGAGCCGCTGCCAGTCCCTGACGTAGCTGCGCTCCTGCAACCGCTCCAGCGTCTTGGCGTCGGTCGGCGCGGGCGTTATGGTCGTCTGGCCCGTCTCGAAGTCGTCGATGGATATCTCGTCGTCGTGATTGTAGTCGTCCGTCATCGGCAAGCTCATTCGGCCCGGCGACGTCATGTACTTGTTGGAACTGTTGACGTTCATGTTGGGCAGCACGTACTTCTGCCGCTTCGACGAGGACTTCTGCTTGAATCCCGCCTTCCTCGCCGTCTTCAGCAACGTCTTCTTGGCGAAGCCGCGCAACGTGGCGTTCTTCTCCTTGTTCTTGTGCAGCGGCGTCTGCGTGACCACCACTTGGCCGGTGAAAGCGAAGTGGTGGAATACGTCGGGCGGGTGCCGGATTTTGTGGATCAGTTTGCGCAAAGTGTCCACGTTTTCGGGCGTGACTTCTTCGTCGAACGCGAACTTCATCAGTTGGAAAGTGCACGAGCGCAGCTGGAGGCCTTCTTGCAGCCACTGGTCCAGGTGGGCGAGGTACTGGACGGCCACCTTCTTCTCTTTGGTGAGAGAAGTGACTGGGAACGAACGGATGACTACTTGCTCACAAGCTGGAAATAAGAAAAACTAGCTTGTTCGCTTGTCTTGGGGTAGTTTTTGAGCATATTCAATGAGAAAAATAGAATAGAAAATTGAATGAAAGCGCGTTGAACCAAAATGTACACTTGATAGGTTGCCACTTGATATCAAACATCATGAAAATGCACTAAAATGAATTACGCTTTTTTCAGTTCTACGACAATCCAGTGTTTTTTTTATAGTTTTGAAGTTCAAATGCAAAGGTCCTATCAAGAGACCTCAAAGTAGTTTTTAGTTTTAGGAATTGTGAGGTAAGGCAACCGAGACAAAATCATAAGATTGAGAATCTGACAGAGGAATAAAATGACGAAATTTCTTCCTAATTTAGAACTAGGATATTATATAACGAAAAATAAGACATATTTCTGAACTGATAAGAAGCAATATTAAAAAGTAAAATAGAAAGAAAACTACATCACAAGACTTGATAAAATGTCCAGGAAAGCTTTCATTGCAATAGAAAACTTCTCAATTTAGTTCATCACTCCAAAAATAGCTGAAAATATTTCCAACCAAGTCGATATTAGCATATATCTGATGATTTCATAGTTACCAAATGAATCGCACGGTATTCCCTTGAATATTATCCGATAATTAGTCAGGAAGATAGCGCCTTCTGCAGGGAGGAGTGGCGGCCCTCCCAAAAGTCCCGCGCTGCTCTCTTCTCTACCATCCGGTAGTAGATACACCCTCAAACCTGTAAAAACGATACCGCATTAAAAACTTCATTAATTCCATTGGATAAACCTTGAATCACTTGACTCACCCTCCATTATGGACTCCTCCCCGACCAACATGTTAGGCGTCAGAATTTTCGGTTTCTGGATGGGTGGTAAACGTTTCGACTCCCTGTATACCGCCTCCAAGGTTTCGATGTGCATGTGAACGACGCCTGGGATCATCTGATGCAGATTTCGAATGTGGTCTCTGGTAACACCACCTTCGTTACAAACTTTATCGATGAACCTCGAAACTATCCTGATGACCGTGTTTCCAGTTTCGCCAGGATCTTGATCTTCGAAGCCCGATTCGGCGTCTGCGCTGTCGCTTTCAGCAACACTGGAATATAGGCCTTTCTTTAGTATCGAGATATAAATGTTATATTCGTACAATTACTTATAGTTTTAGATATTGTTACGATATTACTAAATAATACGTCGAGCACACTACTAAACTTCGCTATAAAAATACTACTACACTGACTAATAAAACACTTAGAACTCTTTAAACTGCTCAACTGATATCAACTAGCTAAACTTTCAAAAACTTCCTCTGCCGAGCGAAATGTGTTGCCCTATATACTCAATTCGAGTAGAGTAGATTTTTCGAGATTCCTCCGTTCTCCAGATTGATCAGTAAAGAAAAACTTCAAAATAATTCCAAGAATGAAGAAATGTTTACAGCGATCTGCGCCGATTTATTTGTGATGCAAATGAGTTACGTTTAATGGTCGGTAGTCGACAGAGGCGTAGCTAGGGGATTTTTTTTCAATCTCGTAACAATCTCACTATCGCTACATGTGAATTAATCAATGCTATCAGTCACACTCACCTGTTTGCTATGCTATTACTCGCTCGTTCGTCATCGAACAGGTCCTGCTTGCTAGCCTTGTGGCCCATATCCAGCGGTATTAGCAGATATACCATGCGATTGGCGTAATGTATCGCTTGGCTATACATCGTGTTCTCCTCGCACGTAGTCAGTTCTTTCTGCTTTTCGTGTTCGATGGAGGTCCAGATGCGCATCTGTTCGGCCGCAATCTCCAATGCCGTCGCCTCCTGAGCCCTACTGAGGGCGGACCGCCTGTGCCACGTGTAGTCCTTCGAGTCCCTGGGCGAGGTGGGACTGAGCATTTCGGACGGTAATCTCGGAGCGAGGTTGTCCGCTCTGGCGGCGTACAGAGCCTTGATGTCCTTCTGGACGTCCTGATGACCGATAATTGATTTCAAATAATAGATTTGACTACATATATCGACGTAAAGTGAGATAAATTTGTCGGAAAATCACGATGAATATATTCCAAAAAGGCCTTAAAACCAAGTCCATCTTGCCTACAAGGAAGTCTATGAAGGAATCTGACAGAGCAATGTTTCTTGTATTCATGTAGGGAGGACGCTAATAATATAAAAATGCATTGTGTGAACAACTTTATCGTATCATTGAAGATTAGGCTTTCATCAAGTTAAATCTTTATTAGAAATTATTAACATCATAACATCACAACACATAATACAAAATATAAAACGTTAGTTATTTTATAATACCCTAGATACCAATTTTATACTAAAATCTATTTATGAAAATTTACTTGAATGTTTTGACAGTTTTCAAAATTGATAGATACACCTGCATCATCATTGTCCAAAATGATAGGCATATCCGCTAAATCTTGACCAGCAACATTCTTATTTCAACTTGAATTTTTCGCGTAATGGAAATCTTCTTACTCAAGTTATCTTCTAAATACCATTTTGTAACACTGCTCAATTCCCAACCACCAAGTTCTTGTGAATATAAAATGTCTCCAACCGCATTAACGAGAAAAGCTGCCGAAGATCTAATACAATGACCAGTATACATAGTTACATTTTCGAGTTTGAGATATGTAGCTATTTTCTCAGGTATTTTAGAAAATAAATGAATACTGCATATAATTGTTGCTGGCTGCGATTTGTAAGATCACAGAACATTTTCCAACGTTTTGCCATTTATGTTATTATTAATATTTCATTTGGAAACGAAGTCACGAAACGAATTCCTCGCCATCTATATTCTGTTGAACGAAGAAGCGTTTCTGATAGAGAATGAAATAATAAAATTGTTGCTGGCAGCGATATGTAAGATAACGGAAAATTTTCCAGCGTTTTGCAATATATATCATTATTAATATTTCAAATGGAAACGAACTCATCAAACGAATTCCTCGTCATCTATAATCTGTTGAACGAAGAAGCATTTCTGATAGAGAATGAAATAATAAAATTATTGCTGGCTGCGATATGTAAGATTACGGAAAATTTTCCAACGTTTTGCAATATACAGTGTGCCCAAGATAAGAATGAACAGCATGGGGATATCGGAAACGGTAAGTGATACGGGGTCGATTAAATTAGAGAAAAGTAGCGCATTTATGTGCCTAATAATATGCCATTTAGAAAGTTTTAATATTCCGAGTAGTTTCGGAGATATCCGAGAAAAACCGAAATTTGAGAATTTCGTTTTTATTTTCTCCTAGCTTTATTTTCAAAGGAAATGTAAAACAAATAGCACTTTGCCATGGCCACTTTTTGAGGACTACACGATAACGTAAGCAGAATTTTTCTGCGACGTTTCGTCTTTTAGAAAACATCATCAACTTTGTATTTTTATATGGGCCGAAACTAAAGTATACCCTGTATACGACTCCATATTTCATTGTGAATACAGCAACGTATCAAACAATATGATTTCGGAACAATTTCTCGCGCAAAATGTAATTTAGTGATTACTTAATATGTTTTTCTTCAATTTTAGATAGTAGGCGCTGGAAAAAATGACATATTTTGGTACATGAAATAAATTGATTAGTCCTATTTATACTAAATTTAAACTTACCACTTTCCAGAATTTTTGCGTTGTTGAATACAAAGATGAGTCGCCAAATCAAAAGTTTACTTTATAAATGTAATTGTAATGTAATAACAAGGAGCTGATATGTATTACAGGAAACAAACAGAAACTTATAACAAGTGTTCAAATAACCCGCCGTTATTTTCTAAGCACAAGTACGCTCGTCTCACAGACGAATTTAAAACTTGAGTTAACATATTCGGACAAATATTGTTAAAGGAAGCAGTTACCAATCTTAGCAAATCTTCTTCATTTTGAAAATTATGATTAGAGTACACTTGATTCTTGATATGTCCCCAAAGGAAAAAGTCTAGTGGGGTTAGGTCGGGGGCCCTTGCAGGCCAGGGTGTATCACTATGAGTACCTATCCACTGTCCTGGGAAGCGACGGTTCAAATAATCACGAACAATTATAGCGTTATGTGCTGGAGCACCATCTTGTTGAAACCAGCAGCTGTGAGTAACCGCTAAAGGCAAATTATCTAGAGCATCTTCCAAATCATTTACTAACAAATTTATGTACCGCTCTTTTGTTAAATTGTTTCGGTAGATAAAAGGCCCAATTACATTCGTACCGAGAATCCCAACCCACATGTTAAAACCGAAACGATGTTGGTGTCTGGACACTTTGTGTACCCGCGGATTTTGTTGTGACCAATAATGAACATTCCGCCTGTTAAAAATGCCATTGTTGGTGATCATACTTTCATCAGACCAAATTATTTTGAAAGGGAAATTTTCATCGTCTTGGCATTTTCTAGTGTACCATTCACAAAAGGTTCTTCGCCTTGCATCATCACCTGGCCTGAGTCCATGACAAATCCTAAATTTATAAGGATGATATTTATTTTTTTTTAAAATGAAGTGAGCGGTGGATTTGGCAACTCCGGTATTATCTTCAATGGTGCGAGTAGATATCTCAGGATTTTCAACAACGGCCTGTAACACATCACGCTGACTTTCTTCATTAGATTGCTTTTGTCGGGAAACCACAGGTTTTTTAAATGATCCGTATTCTTTTAAATTAAAAACTAACCGTCTAAATATTGATTTACCAGGTTGTCGCCTCTCTGGATACTTATTAGAGTACGCACGTTCAGCATCAACACAATTTCTTTGGCACACAATGTAACATGACAACATATCAAATTTTTCAGTATTCGAAAAGCTGCCGTTTTCCATTTTTAACACAAATTAGGTAGGTAGCGAGATGTAAAAGTAGGAACGAAAATGTGTCAAAAATTCTACCAAACTACAGTATTATTATGACAACGGAACAATATGTGTCATTTTTTCCAGCGCCTACTATCTAAAATTGAAGAAAAACATATTAAGTAATCACTAAATTACATTTTGCGCGAGAAATTGTTCCGAAATCATATTGTTTGATACGTTGCTGTATTCACAATGAAATATGGAGTCGTATACAGGGTATACTTTAGTTTCGGCCCATATAAAAATACAAAGTTGATGATGTTTTCTAAAAGACGAAACGTCGCAGAAAAATTCTGCTTACGTTATCGTGTAGTCCTCAAAAAGTGGCCATGGCAAAGTGCTATTTGTTTTACATTTCCTTTGAAAATAAAGCTAGGAGAAAATAAAAACGAAATTCTCAAATTTCGGTTTTTCTCGGATATCTCCGAAACTACTCGGAATATTAAAACTTTCTAAATGGCATATTATTAGGCACATAAATGCGCTACTTTTCTCTAATTTAATCGACCCCGTATCACTTACCGTTTCCGATATCCCCATGCTGTTCATTCTTATCTTGGGCACACTGTATATCATTATTAATATATCAAATGGAAACGAACTCATCAAACGAATTCCTCGTCATCTATATTCTGTTGGACGAAGAAGCGTTTCTGATAGAGAATGAAATAATAAAGTTGTTGCTGCCTTCGATATGTAAGTTTACGGAAAATTTTCCAACGTTTTGCAATATATATCATTATTAATATATCAAATGGAAACGAACTCATCAAACGAATTCCTCGTCATCTATATTCTGTTGGACGAAGAAGCGTTTCTGATAGAGAATGAAATAATAAAGTTGTTGCTGCCTTCGATATGTAAGTTTACGGAAAATTTTCCAACGTTTTGCAATATATATCAATAAAGGAATCCGCATGAATATCTGGGAAAACTTAAACATCTATAAATTCACAAACTATAATTCACTTATCGATGAACAAATACAAATCAAAACACAACAAGACCTAACATTCAACATACTCCACGAAAAAATACACACCCCCAGAAACAATGTACCTAGAGAAACACCGATCATAATATTACCTGATATAACCCAGGTACAGGCAAATTCAATAAGAATTCCGGATGAAATACCTGACCAGACCCTAAATCATGAAGAAACAATAACAAATTTACCGAGGCGATCTAATCGTATAAGAGAACAGATAGGAAGATAGAACGTTCAGTAGAGCCATGAAGATGATAGCACAGACAGCTATCGAAAGCGCTCGCATGTAACATTTAGAAGCCATTAAAGTTTCATATCCTTTTTGTAAATAATGTCAATATTAAAATATCATTATTAATATTTCAAATGGAAACGAACTCATCAAACGAATTCCTCGTCATCTATATTCTGTTGGACGAAGAAGCGTTTCTGATAGTGGTGGTGTTCCTTCATCTGGGATGATATGCAGATAGTGGGGAGTATCACCATTATACTTTATCATTAATTAATTGACTTCAATTTTAATATTAATCCAAAACCAAAAAGCTTTGTCTATAAGTTTTTATAACTTCTGACAATAAAGTATATTTTGAATTTGAATTGAATTTAAAATTGTTGCTGCCTTCGATATGTAAGATAACGGAAAATTTTCCAACGTTTGGCCATGTATCTCATTATTAATATTTCAAATGGAAACGAACTCATCAAACGAATTCCTCGTCATCTATATTCTGTTGAACGAAGAAGCATTTCTGATATAGAATGAAATAATAAAATTGATGCTGCCTGCGATATGTAAGATTACGGAAAATGTTCCAACGTTTGGCCATATACCTCATTATTAATATTTCAAATGGAAACGAACTCATCAAACGAATTCCTCGTCATCTATATTCTGTTGGACGAAGAAGCGTTTCTGATAGAGAATGAAATAATAAAATTGTTGCTGCCTTCGATATGTAAGATAACGGAAAATTTTCCAACGTTTGGCCATGTATCTCATTATTAATATTTCAAATGGAAACGAACTCATCAAACGAATTCCTCGTCATCTATATTCTGTTGAACGAAGAAGCATTTCTGATATAGAATGAAATAATAAAATTGTTGCTGCCTGCGATATGTAAGATTACGGAAAATGTTCCAACGTTTGGCCATATACCTCATTATTAATATTTCAAATGGAAACGAACTCATCAAACGATTTCCTCGTCATCTATATTCTGTTGGACGAAGAAGCGATTCTGATAGAGAATGAAATAATAAAATTGTTGCTGCCTTCGATATGTAAGATTACGGAAAATTTTCCAACGTTTGGCCATATATCTCATTATTAATATTTCAAATGGAAACGAACTCATCAAACGAATTCCTCGTCATCTATATTCTGTAGAACGAAGAAGCATTTCTGATAGAGAATGAAATAATAAAATTATTGCTGGCTGCGATATGTGAGATTACGAAAATGTTTCCAACGTTTTGCCATATATGTCATTATTAATACCTCAATTGAAAACGAAGTCACGAAACGAATTCCTCGCCATCTATATTCTGTTGGACGAAGAAGCGTTTCTGATAGAGAATGAAATAATAAAATTTTTGCTGGCTGCGATATGTGAAATTACGAAAATTTTTCCAACGTTTTGCCATAATAAATATTTCAATTGGAAACGAACTTATGAAACGAATTACTCGCCATCTATATTCTGTTGAACGAAAACTCGAGTGAAGATAATCTATCAACAGACTCGACAACTCCTAGCTGAATCCGGTCGTCACCCGATACTAAAAAAAACAACTATCGTCTTACCTGATAAAAGGCCGCCTCCCAAAACTGCTGGTTGTTCCAAACGGCGTGCTCCTGAATGCAAGTGTAAGCGAACTGAATTATCCCGGTGCATAGTTTCCTGCAGAAAATGGTGGCGAGAGGCAGAAGAGCGGCCGCCACTCCGTGCTCGTCCATCGAAGAATCGTCTTGGAGGGCGCAGTTCATTAGCCGCACGACCAGGTCGAACTGCTGGTGCTCCAACATGGCTTTGGTGCCGCTCACGTGGTGCGAAAGCTCGTTGCACAACGCCAGGCGCGCCTGCTTGGACTGAAGCGCGCGCAGCACCGCTGGGAATGTTTTTCTCGCGTCCGAGATTTTGTTTTCGAAGATGCAGTTTATGCAGTTGCGAAGAACCTGGAAACTCACGTTGGAATCGATTCGGAAGATACGTTCGTGGAGAAACAAATGATACCAACAGATTTTTCTACGACTGCCTTTGAAAATAACAATATAATTCCCTTCATGATGATGGTAGTATAAGGACTTTAAGAAGTCACGGTGGCTGAAGCTAACCTCAAAGTGAAGGATATATATATATACAGTGTGACCCATTTAAGATGGAAGCACCCTTATAAAACTTACATTTTTCAACCGATTGGAATGATTTTTTTTTTGTTAGGTAGATATTCAAAAAGTCTATTAGGACACCAAATATCATTAATAAATCTCAATTTCCAGGGCCAACTAATCTTATTTTTCAAGGTCTAAAAAAATTACTAGTGATTTTTTTAGAAAAAATCTGACTACACCACTGGATTCGCGACATTTTCAAATGATTTACATGTAAATTACGTTGGAATGCATCAATCAATAAAAAAGTTATAAAGGAATGAAATTTGAAAAATATGCCGTTTAATCAACCCACCAATTCATGTTCAGGAATTTTATGAAAATTCTGTATACTCCACTGGATTCAGGATGTCTTGAAATATTACTGATCACAGTTTCATCGAAATCTGTTCGGTAATAAAAAAGTTATAAAGGAATAAAATTTGAAAAATATGTTGTTCAATGGAATTTTAGCAACGTTCTTACTACACCACTGGATTAGGGGCAATATTCAACAAAATATTATTCAAATAAAATTCATGAAACGTTTATGGGAGAATCAATTTCCTTTCATATGTATGTCGAACCATATCAATCAATCAGTTTATCACAACAAACTTTAGTGTCAATAATTTCAAATGAATCTACAAAAAAATAACTGTAAGTACATTTTTCCAATTGCTACAAACTAGCGGAAAACAATCTTTTATTCACAATCAATGTAAAAATAGAGACCAAGAAGATACCGAATTGAAAAATAAATGAGTGCAATTCATATTCTGGTGGCCTCCACCAAACTTCCATCCAATTCAATGCATTTATCATATCGCTTACGAATATTTTTTAAAGTATTCCTCAATTGTTGTGGAGTAATTGCATCGCAAGCTTGCTGAATTCTGGTGCACAGTTCCACTCGATTCCTTGGTCGTGATTTGTAAACCTTTTGTGTAACATAACCCCAAAGGAAAAAATCGAGTGAAGTAAGGTCAGGCGATCTTGGTGGCCATCCAATTAATGTACTCCCCCTTCCTATCCAACGATTAGGGTAATTTTGATTCAGCCAATTCTTCACAGTATTGTATTCAAATAATATTTCAGAACGCCCATACAAATACTTACTCTTTGCTTTTAGATATTACCTTTCTCTTTCTTTTCAGGTGCTCCAGCTGCTCTCTTGGTACGCCACATGAGAAACTCTCAATCTCAAGGTAGAATTCAGGAAAAGGATGTCAAGAATGATATATAATAATAATATGTAATTTACCTTGGAAATAAAGAAAGATATGAATTCAACTCAAATATTGTTCATTTTATTCTCAATAGTCAAATTTTATTTTTTTTTAAATGTAATAACTCTCATAATTATCAGTAGATTTCTTAAATTCCTATTCTACCTGTCCCTACGAAAACTACCTTACTTGCTAAATATGTGAACTTGGCAAAGTCATGTAAATTTCAAACATTAGAGGAACGGCACCGTCACCGTTTTAATAGACACTTGCCATTCATATGGTTCATCAAACGGAAATGTCTTTAACCTTAAATTACAAGTAAAAAGAAGAGTACGTGTGTTGAGATGAAAATAATTGATAAAATAAGACTAATAAAGTTCTCAAAAAGGAATAGTTTCGTGCACTGATACGCGGAAATTGTCTTAGTGATCTAACTGGTTATGAAGAAAAGTTCGGAAAGAAAGGAAAGTTCAAACTCGTGCACTGGAATGCTTGATGAATTTTGGATTTATATAAGGATCAAATACCTTTCTGGTTCTGGTAGATTCCAGCTTCTCCTATTTGGCTTGCAGGTTGGATTTCTTACCAAACGTTTGTCAAGGTAAGTTGTTTTCAGTTTCAGTACTTCCTAATTTGGTATATTAAGTGTTTCTGTGGAGATTTAGATGTAATTCTTCATTTAATTGGAATTTTGATGTAATTTTTCTCTGCTTTTTCCAAAATCGACCTCCGCTTCCTTTCTTGTTGATAACTCTCCTCACTTTTTTTCCGTTACCGGGCCCGTTATTTTTCGAATTTCACAAACACTCTCGATCACTTATGGTTGTCAGTCACTAATTTTTATTGATTTCTTATAATTAATTAACCTATTTACAATTATTTCTATATGGTACATTTTTATTTTATTTCTACTAAAATTTAATTGAGTTTTTACATTTTTATACATGATATTTATTTCCTCTTTAGTTGCTGGTATGACCTTTTTCTTGACTTTAAGTTTCCTCGTTCTTTTTCTAAACTCTACCTGTGATTGGCTGTGTGACAGTTTCATATACAAGATGTTATAAATTTTATCTAATAATATTTTATTTTCAACTGAAAATAATCTTTTTCTAATGTTTTCCTATTCTCTTGAATCTGTTTTACTTTATTGATAACTAAGCATATGGTTTTATGTGGCTGAAATTATTTTCTTTGAAGAAAAGTTAGCTTTCTTGGATGAGGTCAGAGTGTTCCGTTTACTTGGCTCGTAATCTTATGATTTGAGAATAACTCTTTATTTTGCAAGGTTCCTGAAGGATTTTTTTAATTAAAAGTGTGACATTTTGAACTGGCAGAGGTTATATCTTTTTGAAAAAGTATCAGTCAGGGTTGTTCTGTGAAATATTATTTTTATTTTTATTTCTATTAAGTCCAATATTTTTAAATTTCTATCTACTACTCTTATATTCTATTTTCATGACAATATATATATATATATATATATATATATATATATATATATATATATATATATATATATATATATATATATATATATATATATATATATATATATAGAAAAGGGTAGTCTTGTTTGCTGCCTAGTTAGGAAATGAGTTTTTCAATATTTGGGATATGCAGCAGGCCAATAAGGGTACTCTTATACACTTGTTCCAAGCTTTCAATAACTTTTTATTATCATCTTCAGGGAAACTACAAATATGTAAAGACAACTATGAGAATTAAGCCAACGAAAAACGTGGAATAACTTACACTGTTTCGAGGTTACATGGCGTATATGTTAAAAATAATCATGAAATATGGACAGCACTGGGAGTAAAACATCATTGATAACAACCAAGAGTAACGTGGATGCCCACTCATTACTGATGATACATTATGACATGGATTTTAAAAATTGTTAAAATTCTATAAAAGCACGTGTTGTCCTTGAAGAGGCAAACAACCACGGCGAGTAATTTTATCCGACTGACTAGCCAAGACCACTGACAAATGACATGAGACAATTGATACATGATATATGACAGGTGACATGAGCCACACGGAATCTTAATCATGGGGAGTGACAGATGACACTACAACCTAATGATACAGATCTGTGATGGAGCTACATGGAACAATAATTATGAATTGTGAAATTTGGAATATGAGAACAATATATTTTATATTAATGGTGTAGGTGCCAATTGAGCTGAACCAACAAAGGAAACATATCCTGAAAACATGAACACTCGACCTAATGCTAACAATAATACATTACTGAAAATTATGGAATAAAGATTGTATGAACAGTATTTTGATGGGGGAATTGAATTATATTGAATTAATTTGTGAAGTCAATATTCATTGAAGTAATCCGTTGATTGTCTCCAAACCTTGTATTGTCTGCAAAAATTAAATAAGAGTAAATTTCACTCAAGTGATTTACGTCTGTTTTTTTATTCAGCGCATTGTCCGCTTGTGCAATGTGAACCATTTCTAAAAAAAGCCTTTTGGCTGTGTTTTTTTCTGTAGATAAAATTTTTACCGAATTATAATCCATACAGTGTCCTTCCTTAGCAACATGTTCACTCAGTGCACATCTCTCCGGGTGTAGTCTACTGTCGCTCTTGTGTGACACAATGCGGTCCTTAAGTGGTCTGGACGTTTGTCCAATGTATTGTTTTTCACAATTTTGACAGTAGTTTATTGTATACAGTGTCAAAATTGTGAAAAACAATACATTGGACAAACGTCCAGACCACTTAAGGACCGCATTGTGTCACACAAGAGCGACAGTAGACTACACCCGGAGAGATGTGCACTGAGTGAACATGTTGCTAAGGAAGGACACTGTATGGATTATAATAAGGTAAAAATTTTATCTACAGAAAAAAACACAGCCAAAAGGCTTTTTTTAGAAATGGTTCACATTGCACAAGCGGACAATGCGCTGAATAAAAAAACAGACGTAAATCACTTGAGTGAAATTTACTCTTATTTAATTTTTGCAGACAATACAAGGTTTGGAGACAATCAACGGATTACTTCAATGAATATTGACTTCACAAATTAATTCAATATAATTCAATTCCCCCATCAAAATACTGTTCATACAATCTTTATTCCATAATTTTCAGTAATGTATTATTGTTAGCATTAGGTCGAGTGTTCATGTTTTCAGGATATGTTTCCTTTGTTGGTTCAGCTCAATTGGCACCTACACCATTAATATAAAATATATTGTTCTCATATTCCAAATTTCACAATTCATAATTATTGTTCCATGTAGCTCCATCACAGATCTGTATCATTAGGTTGTAGTGTCATCTGTCACTCCCCATGATTAAGATTCCGTGTGGCTCATGTCACCTGTCATATATCAATTGTCTCATGTCATTTGTCAGTGGTCTTGGCTAGTCAGTCGAATAAAATTACTCGCCGTGGTTGTTTGCCTCTTCAAGGACAACACGTGCTTTTATAGAATTTTAACAATTTTTAAAATCCATATCATAATGTATCATCAGTAATGAGTGGGCATCCACGTTACTCTTGGTTGTTATCAATGATGTTTTACTCCCAGTGCTGTTCATATTTCATGATTATTTTTAACATATACGCCATGTAACCTCGAAACAGTGTAAGTTATTCCACGTTTTTCGTTGGCTTAATTCTCATAGTTGTCTTTACATATTTGTAGTTTCCCTGAAGATGATAATAAAAAGTTATTGAAAGCTTGGAACAAGTGTATAAGAGTACCCTTATTGGCCTGCTGCATAAATATATATATATATATATATATATATATATATATATATATATATAAGTTTTTTAATATTTGGGATATGCATATATATATATATACAGGGTGGCCCATCGAAAACGTACCGCGGGGCATTACAAGGTGGGAAAGAGTTTTGCGGCAAAATCCAAAAAACACGTCAAGGGGACATATTTTGATTTGGGATAACAACCCTACTTAGGAGGTTGAAGGTTTCACTATTCTTTTTGCGTCAAAATGCGTCCCCCTGACCAAAAATCTTCTGGATTTTGACAAAAAATTCTTTCCCACCTTGCGGTACGTTTTCGGTGGGCTGTCCTGTATATGAGTCAATGTTCAATAAAAAAAGCATGATGAATTAACGTTTTTATAGTTTTTTATGAAATTTTTGCCCTTGTTCACAAAAGCGAATGAAATAATGTATATTGTGTTCATAGTATAAGTTTCTGATGAATTTTGAACAGATTCAGGTAGTCGTAGATGAAGTATAGCATTGAAATGATCAAGAAATAATACATTTTGCTTTTATGGTTGCTAGTTAAGGGTTATCGAAATTAAATTTTTTGTCACTTACTTCCAATCTTCTGGCCGAATTACTGACAATATTTTTGTTATCGTTCAGGTTTGATATGTTTGGTCCCATCGGCACTATTCTGGGTTGAATTGGTCTCAAAGAAGACAACCTGTAAGAGCGTGAGACATGATATATAATTCAAATGAGATATTTTCGATGCCTCTGTTGTCACCAAATGAGAACAAATACTTTTTCTCCGTTAACACACGTTTACTTAATTTCCAGATACCCAAAGATATCTCAATTTATTCTAAAATGTCATATTCTCCAAATGTTTGCAACCAAAAAATTGATATAAAAAAGTATGTGAAGGTTGTAACATCTTCATTAACTACACGTTTCCTTTTTCGAAATATTTAAACCCTGTGTTTCGTTCAAAGTATCGAAACTGTACATCCATCCTGTCTCTACCTCTTATGAGGATACCATGGCAAACGAAATGTGCATTTGGAAGTGAGGTAAAAGTGTGTGGTGAAGAGGAAGTATTTTTTCCCTTTTCGTAACAGAATGGCTTTTAATTTCATGTGTTGTGCTTTAAGCAGTGTTGTTTCTGAACTATTTACATCTGTCTAGTGTGACCAACTATACAGTGAGAACCAAAAGTCCGTCGCCCCCCCTGTAACTTCTTTATTCTACATATTACAAAAAAATGTTAAATACATAAGTTGTAGGGTTTCATTCGATCTCTTTAATGGTTTAAGTTTCATTCATATAGAGTGTCTCAAAAAAGCACGGTGACTTAGAAGTTAATTTTTTTAAATGGGACACCCTGTATTTCATTGCATTATTACATTCTACGTTGAATTCTGAACAAGTTTGATAAATGGTTTTCTATCGCAAAAGTTAATAGTTTTGGACTTATGAACACTAAATAATTATTTCGACTACTTTTGCACCAGTTCACGAATAAATTAATGAGGTAGGCTATGCACGCTAGGCGCGTTTATTTTATCCATGACAACGAAAAAAAACTCATATCTGTTTTTGCCAAATGTCATTGACATTTTGTAGGTTTTCAAAACTTTGTTTCATACGGTTTTCAATTTCTCTTGTTGATTAATATGGCTCGTTCAGTAGCAGACAAAGTTGAAGCCGTTATCATATTTGGTGAATCTAACCGAAATTACCACGCTGCTATTCGCATTTTCAATGAACGGTTTCCAGAACGTCCGATGTGTCGAAAATATCTGCAGAAATTGGTGGCAAAATTTAACCAAACTGGCACCGTTAAAGATACTCCGAGATGTGGGAGGCCGAAAATAATTACGGAAGATGGTGAAATTCAAGTACTAGCCGAAATGGTAAATAATCCACAACAATCAACTAAGCAAGTAGCTGAGACATGTGATGTTTCTAAAACATCAGTAAAGAGGGTTTTAAAACAAAATAAATTCCATCCTTACAAAATAAAAATTTTGCACCAATTGGTTGAAGATGATCCAGACCGGCGACTTGAATTTTGCGAGACCATGGCAGAAAGAATTGTTGCAAATCGACTTTATTTGCAACACATCTGCTTTAGTGATGAAAGCACTTTTTACCTAAATGGAAATGTGAATACCCAGAATTGTAGATATTGGAGTGATGAGAATCCCAATGAATTCCGGGAGGGGCAAACTCAATTTCCCCAGAAAATTAATGTTTGGGCTGGTATTTCAGGTAACCACATTGTAGGTCCCATATTCTTGGAAGAAAATTTAAATGGTCCCAGATACCTCCAAATGCTGCAAGACACAATAAGTCGCAGTATCGATGAGATCCTTGCGCAAAACCCACATGAATTTTACCTGGATGTAACATTTCAGCAAGATGGAGCGCCACCACACTATTTTCGGGAGGTGAGAAATTACTTAGATGAAAGGTATCCAGGTAGGTGTATTGGACGTCGAGGTACAACAGAGTGGCCAGCTCGCTCACCGGACCTCTCACCGCTTCATTTCTTTCTCTGGGGCTATGTGAAATCCGTAGTTTTTAAGACAGTTTGTGGGTCGTTAGATGAACTGCGCCGTCGAATTATTGAAGTGTGTTCAGAAATAACACCTCAAACCTTGATTAATGTTAGGGAAGAGTTTACAACCCGACTATTTATGTGTCAAGAAATGAATGGTGGACATGTCGAACATCTTTTGAAATAGATAAAAACTCACCGTTTTTAGTTATAAATTAAAATATCTCTTCAGTTTTTGAAGATTCTTGATCTGTATTTATGGACTACCTTATTTGTTAATAAAATGTTTCAACTTCATTTGTACTAGTTTTTCGTGAGATTCAACAACTCTAACAATTGTAAAATGGTACGACGAGGTAAGTCACACACGGTGCCATCAGCAGTTTGCAATATTGGATAGCTTTCGAAAAGTTAGGATAGGAAAGTGGAATACATTGTGATCCATTTGTTACGATTTTCTCATTGAACTGGCGCAAAAGTAGTCGAAATAATTATTTACAAGTGTTCATAAGTCCAAAACTATTAACTTTTTTGATAGAAAACCATTTATCAAACTTGATCAGAATTCAACGTAGAATGTAATAATGCAATGAAATACAGGGATTCCCATTTAAAAAAATTAACTTCTAAGTCACCGTGCTTTTTTGAGACACTCTGTATGATGAAACTTAAACCATTAAAGAGATCGAATGAAACCCTACAACTTATGTATTTAACATTTTTTTGTAATATGGAAAATGAAGAAGTTACGGGGGGGGGGGCGACAGACTTTTGGTCCTCACTGTATATTTCTTATGTAATTTAGCGGTAAATACCACTTTGTCCATAATATTGGGGTTTTGGCCCATGATGGTTACGAAATAGTATATAACAAGTGCGGAAAGGGACATTTCTGGCGAAATAATATCGAAGTGATGTACTAATCCATAGAGTGGGCCAAATTGGACAATTTTAAAGGGACAGTTCTGTTTTCAAACTAGATAGATGAAAACTGTGTCCGAGGGTCAAATTTTATGACAAAATGGTGAAAACCGTATATCGATATCTATCATCGTTTCTGAGTTACAGCATGTTATTGCGAAAATGTGTATTTTCAAAAAGTTGCTGTTAAATTTTTTCTGTCAAAAATTTCTGGTTTCTATAATAACATTTCCAGAGCACTTTCTTACGTATGGTGTAAGAAACCTATTTAAAAAAATTCAGTTTTATTGATGGAAATATATTTTTTTAAACGAGACACAATGTATATTCCTGCATATTTCAATAGAGCTTAAAATTACCTTTCCAAAAATGAAGCACCCTTGATAACTCCTATCCAAATAACAACTTTTCATCATCAAAGGTCATTGCCGGGTCGTCAGAGGAGTGCAGTCGGATTTTAAATATTTTGAAGTGTGCTCTAAAATAGGATTCAAGTTGGCACGGTTTGTGGTGGGTCACAATATATTCATTCCTGTCCGAATAACAACTTTTTATCATCAAAGTTAATTGCCGGGTCGTCAGAGGAGAGCGGTCGGATTTTAAATAATTTGATGTGAGCTCAAAAATAGGATTCGAGTTGGCGCGGTTTGTGGTGGGTCAGAAAACATTCATTCCTGTCCCAATAACAACTTTTCATCATCAAGGGTCAATGCCGGGGTCGTCAGAGTGCGGTCGGATTTTAATATTTTGAAGTGTGCTATAAAATAGGATTCAAGTTGGCGCGGTTTGTGGTGGGTCAGAATAACAACTTTTCATCATCAAAGTTCATTGCCGGGTCGTCAGAGGAGAGCGGTCGTATTTTAAATATTTTGATGTGAGCTCAAAAATAGGATTCGAGATTGCGCGGTTTGTGGTGGGTCAGAATACATTCATTCCTATCCGAATAACAACTTTTCATCATTAAAGGTCATTGCCGGGTCGTCAGAGGAGTGCGGTCGGATTTTAAATATTTTGAAGTGAGCTCAAAAATAGGATTCGAGTTGGCGCGGTTTGTGGTGGGTCAGAAAAAATTCATTCCTGTCCAAATAACAACTTTTCATCATCAAGGGTCATTGCCGGGTCGTCAGAGGAGTGCGGTTGGATTTTAAATATTTTGAAGTGAGCTCAAGAATAGGAATCGAGTTGGCGCTGTTCCAAATAACAACTTTTCATCATCAAGGGTCATTGTCGGGTCGTCAGAGGAGTTCGATCGGATTTTAAATATTTTGAAGTGAGCTCAAAAATAGGATTCGAGTTGGCGCGGTTTGTGGTGGGTCAGAAAACATTCATTCCTGTCCAAATAACAACTTTTCATCATCAAGGGTCAAAGCCGGGTCGTCAGAGTGCGGTCGGATTTTAATATTTTGAAGTGTGCTCTAAAATAGAATTCAAGTTGGTGCGGTTTGTGGTGGGTCAGAATAACAACTTTTTATCATCAAAGTTCATTGCCGGGTCGTCAGAGGAGAGCGGTCGGATTTTAAATATTTTGATGTGAGCTCAAAAATAGGATTCGAGATTGCGCGGTTTGTGGTGGGTCAGAATACATTCATTCCTATCCGAATAACAACTTTTCATCATTAAAGGTCATTGCCGGGTCGTCAGAGGAGTGCGGTCGGATTTTAAATATTTTGAAGTGTGCTCTAAAATAGGATTCAAGTTGGCGCGGTTTGTGGTGGGTCAGAATAACAACTTTTTATCATCAAAGTTCATTGCCGGGTCGTCAGAGGAGAGCGGTCGGATTTTAAATATTTTGATGTGAGCTCAAAAATAGGATTCGAGGTTGCGCGGTTTGTGGTGGGTCAGAATACATTCATTCCTGTCCAAATAACAACTTTTCATCATCAAGGGTCAATGCCGGGTCGTCAGAGTGCGGTCGGATTTTAATATTTTGAAGTGTGCTCTAAAATAGAATTCAAGTTGGTGCGGTTTGTGGTGGGTCAGAATAACAACTTTTTATCATCAAAGTTCATTGCCGGGTCGTCAGAGGAGAGCGGTCGGATTTTAAATATTTTGATGTGAGCTCAAAAATAGGATTCGAGATTGGGCGGTTTGTGGTGGGTCAGAATACATTCATTCCTATCCGAATAACAACTTTTCATCATTAAAGGTCATTGCCGGGTCGTCAGAGGAGTGCGGTCGGATTTTAAATATTTTGAAGTGAGCTCTAAAATAGGATTCAAGTTGGCGCGGTTTGTGGTGGGTCAGAATAACAACTTTTTATCATCAAAGTTCATTGCCGGGTCGTCAGAGGAGAGCGGTCGGATTTTAAATATTTTGATGTGAGCTCAAAAATAGGATTCGAGGTTGCGCGGTTTGTGGTGGGTCAGAATACATTCATTCCTATTCGAATAACAACTTTTCATCATTAAAGGTCATTGCCGGGTCGTCAGAGGAGTGCGGTCGGATTTTAAATATTTTGAAGTGAGCTCAAAAATAGGATTCGAGTTGGCGCAGTTTGTGGTGGGTCAGAATACATTCATTTCTGTCCAAATAACAACTTTTCATCATCAAAGGTCATTGCCGGGTCGTCAGAGGAGTGCAGTCGGATTTTAAATATTTTGAAGTGTGCTCTAAAATAGGATTCAAGTTGGCACGGTTTGTGGTGGGTCACAATATATTCATTCCTGTCCGAATAACAACTTTTTATCATCAAAGTTAATTGCCGGGTCGTCAGAGGAGAGCGGTCGGATTTTAAATAATTTGATGTGAGCTCAAAAATAGGATTCGAGTTGGCGCGGTTTGTGGTGGGTCAGAAAACATTCATTCCTGTCCCAATAACAACTTTTCATCATCAAGGGTCAATGCCGGGGTCGTCAGAGTGTGGTCGGATTTTAATATTTTGAAGTGTGCTATAAAATAGGATTCAAGTTGGCGCGGTTTGTGGTGGGTCAGAATAACAACTTTTCATCATCAAAGTTCATTGCCGGGTCGTCAGAGGAGAGCGGTCGTATTTTAAATATTTTGATGTGAGCTCAAAAATAGGATTCGAGATTGCGCGGTTTGTGGTGGGTCAGAATACATAAATTCCTATCCGAATAACAACTTTCATCATTAAAGGTCATTGCCGGGTCGTCAGAGGAGTGCGGTCGGATTTTAAATATTTTGAAGTGAGCTCAAAAATAGGATTCGAGTTGGCGCGGTTTGTGGTGGGTCAGAAAAAATTCATTCCTGTCCAAATAACAACTTTTCATCATCAAGGGTCATTGCCGGGTCGTCAGAGGAGTGCGGTTGGATTTTAAATATTTTGAAGTGAGCTCAAGAATAGGAATCGAGTTGGCGCTGTTCCAAATAACAACTTTTCATCATCAAGGGTCATTGTCGGGTCGTCAGAGGAGTTCGATCGGATTTTAAATATTTTGAAGTGAGCTCAAAAATAGGATTCGAGTTGGCGCGGTTTGTGGTGGGTCAGAAAACATTCATTCCTGTCCAAATAACAACTTTTCATCATCAAGGGTCAAAGCCGGGTCGTCAGAGTGCGGTCGGATTTTAATATTTTGAAGTGTGCTCTAAAATAGAATTCAAGTTGGTGCGGTTTGTGGTGGGTCAGAATAACAACTTTTTATCATCAAAGTTCATTGCCGGGTCGTCAGAGGAGAGCGGTCGGATTTTAAATATTTTGATGTGAGCTCAAAAATAGGATTCGAGATTGCGCGGTTTGTGGTGGGTCAGAATACATTCATTCCTATCCGAATAACAACTTTTCATCATTAAAGGTCATTGCCGGGTCGTCAGAGGAGTGCGGTCGGATTTTAAATATTTTGAAGTGTGCTCTAAAATAGGATTCAAGTTGGCGCGGTTTGTGGTGGGTCAGAATAACAACTTTTTATCATCAAAGTTCATTGCCGGGTCGTCAGAGGAGAGCGGTCGGATTTTAAATATTTTGATGTGAGCTCAAAAATAGGATTCGAGGTTGCGCGGTTTGTGGTGGGTCAGAATACATTCATTCCTGTCCAAATAACAACTTTTCATCATCAAGGGTCAATGCCGGGTCGTCAGAGTGCGGTCGGATTTTAATATTTTGAAGTGTGCTCTAAAATAGAATTCAAGTTGGTGCGGTTTGTGGTGGGTCAGAATAACAACTTTTTATCATCAAAGTTCATTGCCGGGTCGTCAGAGGAGAGCGGTCGGATTTTAAATATTTTGATGTGAGCTCAAAAATAGGATTCGAGATTGGGCGGTTTGTGGTGGGTCAGAATACATTCATTCCTATCCGAATAACAACTTTTCATCATTAAAGGTCATTGCCGGGTCGTCAGAGGAGTGCGGTCGGATTTTAAATATTTAGAAGTGAGCTCTAAAATAGGATTCAAGTTGGCGCGGTTTGTGGTGGGTCAGAATAACAACTTTTTATCATCAAAGTTCATTGCCGGGTCGTCAGAGGAGAGCGGTCGGATTTTAAATATTTTGATGTGAGCTCAAAAATAGGATTCGAGGTTGCGCGGTTTGTGGTGGGTCAGAATACATTCATTCCTATTCGAATAACAACTTTTCATCATTAAAGGTCATTGCCGGGTCGTCAGAGGAGTGCGGTCGGATTTTAAATATTTTGAAGTGAGCTCAAAAATAGGATTCGAGTTGGCGCGGTTTGTGGTGGGTCAGAAAACATTCATTCCTGTCCAAATATCAACTTTTCATCATCAAGGGTCATTGCCGGGTCGTCAGAGGAGTTCGGTCGGATTTTAAATATTTTGAAGTGAGCTCAAAAATAGAATTCGAGTTGGCGCGGTTTGTGGTGGGTCAGAAAACATTCATTCCTGTCCAAATATCAACTTTTCATCATCAAGGGTCAATGCCGGGTCGTCAGAGTGCGGTCGGATTTTAATATTTTGAAGTGTGCTCTAAAATAGGATTCAAGTTGGCGCGGTTTGTGGTGGGTCAGAATAACAACTTTTTATCATCAAAGTTCATTGCCGGGTCGTCAGAGGAGAGCGGTCGGATTTTAAATATTTTGATGTGAGCTCAAAAATAGGATTCGAGATTGCGCGGTTTGTGGTGGGTCAGAAAAAATTCATTCCTGTCCAAATAACAACTTTTCATCATCAAGGGTCATTGCCGGGTCGTCATAGGAGTGCGGTTGGATTTTAAATATTTTGAAGTGAGCTCAAGAATAGGAATCGAGTTGGCGCTGTTTGTGGTAGGTCAGAATACATTCATTCCTGTCCAAATAACAACTTTTCATCATCAAGGGTCATTGTCGGGTCGTCAAAGGAGTTCGATCGGATTTTAAATATTTTGAAGTGAGCTCAAAAATAGGATTCGAGTTGGCGCAGTTTGTGGTGGGTCAGAATACATTCATATCTGTCCAAATAACAACTTTTCATCATCAAAGGTCATTGCCGGGTCGTCAGAGGAGTGCGGTTGGATTTTAAATATTTTGAAGTGAGCTCAAGAATAGGAATCGAGTTGGCGCTGTTTGTGGTAGGTCAGAATACATTCATTCCTATCCGAATAACAACTTTTCATCATTAAAGGTCATTGCCAGGTCGTCAGAGGAGTGCGGTCGGATTTTAAATATTTTGAAGTGAGCTCAAAAATAGGATTCGAGTTGGCGCGGTTTGTGGTGGGTCAGAAAAAATTCATTCCTGTCCAAATAACAACTTTTCATCATCAAGGGTCATTGCCGGGTCGTCATAGGAGTGCGGTTGGATTTTAAATATTTTGAAGTGAGCTCAAGAATAGGAATCGAGTTGGCGCTGTTTGTGGTAGGTCAGAATACATTCATTCCTGTCCAACTAACAACTTTTCATCATCAAGGGTCATTGTCGGGTCGTCAAAGGAGTTCGATCGGATTTTAAATATTTTGAAGTGAGCTCAAAAATAGGATTCGAGTTGGCGCAGTTTGTGGTGGGTCAGAATACATTCATTTCTGTCCAAATAACAACTTTTCATCATCAAAGGTCATTGCCGGGTCGTCAGAGGAGTGCGGTTGGATTTTAAATATTTTGAAGTGAGCTCAAGAATAGGAATCGAGTTGGCGCTGTTTGTGGTAGGTCAGAATACATTCATTCCTGTCCAAATAACAACTTTTCATCATCAAGGGTCATTGTCGGGTCGTCAGAGGAGTTCGATCGGATTTTAAATATTTTGAAGTGAGCTCAAAAATAGGATTCGAGTTGGCGCGGTTTGTGGTGGGTCAGAAAACATTCATTCCTGTCCAAATAACAACTTTTCATCATCAAGGGTCAATGCCGGGTCGTCAGAGTGCGGTCGGATTTTAATATTTTGAAGTGTGCTCTAAAATAGGATTCAAGTTGGCGCGGTTTGTGGTGGGTCAGAATAACAACTTTTTATCATCAAAGTTCATTGCCGGGTCGTCAGAGGAGAGCGGTCGGATTTTAAATATTTTGATGTGAGCTCTAAAATAGGATTCGAGATTGCGCGGTTTGTGGTGGGTCAGAATACATTCATTCCTATCCGAATAACAACTTTTCATCATTAAAGGTCATTGCCGGGTCGTCAGAGGAGTGCGGTTGTCGGATTTTAAATATTTTGAAGTGAGCTCAAAAATAGGATTCGAGTTGGCGCAGTTTGTGGTGGGTCAGAATACATTCATTTCTGTCCAAATATCAACTTTTCATCATCAAAGGTCATTGCCGGGTCGTCAGAGGAGTGCGGTTGGATTTTAAATATTTTGAAGTGAGCTCAAGAATAGGAATCGAGTTGGCGCTGTTTGTGGTAGGTCAGAATACATTCATTCCTGTCCAAATAACAACTTTTCATCATCAAAGGTCATTGCCGGGTCGTCAGAGGAGTGCGGTTGGATTTTAAATATTTTGAAGTGAGCTCAAGAATAGGAATCGAGTTGGCGCTATTTGTGGTAGGTCAGAATACATTCATTCCTGTCCAAATAACAACTTTTCATCATCAAAGGTCATTGCCGGGTCGTCAGAGGAGTGCGGTCGGATTTTAAATATTTTGAAATGAGCTCAAAAATAGGATTCGAGTTGGCGCGGTTTGTGGTGGGTCAGAATACATTCATTCCTATCCAAATAACAGCTTTTCATCATCAAAGGTCACTGCCGGGTCGTCAGAGGAGTGCGGTCAGATTTTAAATATTTTGAAATGAGCTCAAAAATAGGATTCGAGTTGGCGCGGTTTGTGGTGGGTCAGAATACATCCATTTCTATCCAAATAACAGCTTTTCATCATCAAATGTCACTGCCGGGTCGTCAGAGGAGTGCGGTCGGATTTTAAATATTTTGAAGTGAGCTCAAAAATAGGATTCGAGTTAGCGCGGTTTGTGATGGGTCAGAATACATTAATTTATGTCCAAATAGCAACTTTTCATCACCAAAGGTCATTGCCGGGACGTCAGAGGAGTGCGGTCGGATTTTAAATATTTTGAAATGAGCTCAAAAATAGGATTCGAGTTGGCGCGGTTTGTGGTGGGTCAGAATACATTCATTCCTATCCAAATAACAGCTTTTCATCATCAAAGGTCACTGCCGGGTCGTCAGAGGAGTGCGGTCGGATTTTAAATATTTTGAAGTGAGCTCAAAAATAGGATTCGAGTTGGCGCGGTTTGTGGTGGTCAGAATACACTCATTTCTGTCCAAATAACAATTTTCCATTATCATAGGTCAGTGTCGGGTCGTCAGAGGAGTGAATTTTAAATATTATGAAGTGATTTCAGAAATAGGACTCGAGTTGGCGCGGTTTGTGGTGGGTCTTGTTGAAAATATATTTTTCTGAGCTCCATTAGTGGCTATTCATCGACAAGGAGTTCAATATTTTGCCTTAAAATTCCTACATACCTCCGAGATGTGAGAGTGCCATTATAAATGAACGGACCGATAATTCTACCCCTGAAAACACCTGGCCACACTCTAAATCCAAATCTTCCTTGACTTGTCTGCTCCACAATAGAATGAGGATTTTTTTGTGCCCAAGTAAAAGAATTGTAATGGTTGAAAATTCTGGCACTGCTCACATAATCTTAGTCTGTCCAAATATAAATTTTCGGATTATTTTCGACAACTCCTAAAACGACTATTTCTTACAACTCCTTATCCCTATTTGATTCAAATAATTTTGGCCTTTCCTTTTCAAATTGACCACCATTAATTAGGTTGTGTCGCAATCTTGCGGAAATGTGTCTAAAGGTTGTTTTCTGTCAAATTGCTTGCTGCTTCTGCATTTCCCCGGTTTGTATAAAACAGACTATCATATCCCATTTTTCATAATTCTCATACTTCATTGCAAAAGTGTTTGAAGATTGAACAGAAAGCACCGATTAAAGAGCGTCTGCACTGCTCAAATCAAAATTTGCTTTCTGTTTCATCGCCGCGTCGTCCAAAGCCTACTTGTTCAAAGTGTGCTACATTTTTGATAAGGTAATTTCAAGCTCTATTGAAATATGCAGGAATATACAGGGTGTCTCGTTTAAAAATAATGTTTTTTTATCGATAACTATGAATATCTTATTTGAAAAAATAGGTAACTTATACCATTGAATTCTACGTAAAAAAGTGCTCTGGACATGTTTTAATAAAATGAAGAAATTTTTGACAGGAAAAGAGTTACAGCAACTTTTCGAAAAACATGCTGTAATTCAGAAACGATGTGAGATATCGATATGTGGTTTCCACCATTGAGTTTTTCATAAAATTTTACCCTCAGACACAGCCATCAGTTTTCACATATCTAGTTTGAAAACTGTACGTCATTTGTTGAATTTATTTTTGGTTGACATGACAACTGACTCAATTATACAGCTCAACCTAAGGTCGATTTGTCAAAGTATATAAGAAATGGAACATGACAGAGCCAACTCTGTCGTTCATGCATGGCGTCCAGAGTTGACAATGAATCTAAAAATACTCCTCGAAACACATTCACATATCTCCGGCCTTTTATGAAACGATGAAAAGCAGTTGTCGAGGAAATGATTTCAAAAGCCACTCAAGCAATGTTACAGTCGTGCATTCATAACAACAGAGTAAAAAGTGAGGAAGAGGCCTTGAGATTGTTCCACAAAATACAGAAGCACAACGATATACATGAAAGCATCTCATTTTAAAAACTTACCAGGCATAATCACCACTGCACAAAAATAAAAATATAAGACATTGAATGAAAAAACGCTAGATTATCATCTCAAGTGTCAATATACAGATGGTGTCAATAAAAAAGGAACAAAAACCACTTTACTCCTTTGCAGAGCTCCTGATGCTTATAGTTGAATTTTTGGGAAATAATTTCGATTTGAAGAGTATTTGACTTCTTGTACTTTGATCATGATTCTAGTACATCAAGTAACTCACATGGAACAAAGGTAATTAATTCTTTGAGACTTCAGAAAATTGATAATTATTATGTCAATACCCTGTTGAAGCGTTGCCAGTATAATTTAATGTGTCACTGAATTTCTAAGAGACTCGAATGTGTCAATTCTTCATTCGATGTGAAAAGTTTGTTTGCTATAGAATTGGATTGTTACCGTTTTTTGGATGGTGGTCCCATCTACAAACTGCCCAATCGGATGTGGTTGATATTTTTTACAGAAATATCCAGCCTACACCGCCATCTATGATATTTATCTAAGAAAGACTTCCGGAGGCAGGTAATTTTCAAGTGATTAGTCGTTTTGGAGCTCATTGCTCGTATTCTGAAGACAATTTTGCTTGGTCTGCCATCGTTTATGGACAGAGTCTTATCTACCAACTGCCCAATCGGATGTGGATGATTTTTTTACAGAAATCCCCGGCCTACAGCGCCATCTATGACATTTTATCTAAGAAACGCTTTAGCGGCAGGTAATTTTCAAGTGATTAGTTGTGTTGGAGCATATTGCTTATATTCTAAAGGCAATTCTGCTTGGACTGCAATCAGTTTTTTTTGGTGTATTACATAACAACAGATGCCCAATCAGATCTGGATGATTTTTTTATAGAAATCTCCAGCCTAAAGCGCCATCTATGACATTTTCTCTAAGAAAGACTTCCGCAGCAGGTAATTTTCATTTTCGTTTTGGAGCTCATTGCTCGTTTCTAGGCGATTCTGCTTGGACTGCCATAATTTTTTGGACGAAGGTCTGATCTATCAACTGCCCAATCGGATCTGGATGATTTTTTTTTACAGAAATTTCCACCCTACAGCGCCATTTATGACATTATATCTAAGAACGGCTCCCGCGGCAAGTAATTTTCAAGGAATTAGTCGTTTTGGAGCTCATTGCTCGTATTCTAGGCGATTCTACTTGGACTGCCATCATTTTTTGAACGAGGGTCTGATCTACCAACTGCCCAATCGGATCTGGATGATTTTTTACAGAAATCTCCAGCCTGACGCGCTATCTATGACATTAAATTTATTAATTTGTTTGAAAATTACAAATACATGATCAAATAAGTTAAAAATTTGTCCATGATCATGTAAAATTAATTAATATAAGTAATTAATTATATTATATAAAATATAAAAATACTGAAAAATTATAATATACATACAAAGAAAGAAAAATAGTAAAAATTAATAATTAAGACTTTCACGGTAGGTAACTTCCAAGTGATTAGTCATTTTGGAGCTTATTGCTCGGATTCTAAAGGTTATTTTGCTTAGACTGTAATCGTTTTTTGGACAACGGTCTTATCTACCATTTGCCTAATCGAATCTGTATGATTTTTTACAGAAATCTCCAGCCTACAGCGCCATCTACGACATTTATCTAAGAAAGACTTTTGGCTCGCATTCTAAAGGCAATTCTTGAACTGTAATCGTTTTTTTGGACAAGGGTCTTATTTATCAACTGACATTCCTATTACAGAAATTTCCAGCCCACAGCTCCATCCATGACATTTTATCTAAAAAAAACTTGAGCGGCAGGTAATTTTCAAGTGATTAGTCGTTTTTGAGCTCATTGCTGGTATTCTAGGTTATTCCGCTTGAACTGCCATTGTTTTTTGGTTGGAGGTATTATGTACCAATTGCCCAATCGGGTCTGAAAGATTTTTTTACAGAAATCTTCAACTACAGCGCCATCTATGACATTTATTCAAGGAAGACTTGTGCGGCAGATAATTTTTAATTGATTAGTCATTTTGGAGCTTATTGCTCGTAATCTGAAAGTAATTCAGCTTTGGCTGCCATCGTTTTTTTTGGACGAGGATCTTATCTACCAACTGATCAATTGGAACTGGACGATTTTATTACAGAAATTTCCAGTCCACAGCGCTAATCATGATATTTTATCTAAAAAAGACTTGAGCGGCGGGTAATTTTCAAACGATTAGTCGTTTTGGAGCTCTTTGTTTTTATTCCAAAGGTAATTCTGCTTGACATCGCGTCCACAACTGCGACAAACATAATCAAAGGCGATGTGGCTACGACGGAAGAGATCTTTGGGTGATTTGTTCTTAGATAGATAAATAGATAGATCAACTGATTGAATGGAGTTAAAGGGTGCTGTTTTCATTTGTTGCCAAATCAAGCAGAGCCGAGGCTCTGTCTAATTGAAAAGGAATTGAAGCAGCAACACACATTATCAACACAGAAATAGGACCATGCCACCAAGGCGAGAATTTCATATGTTGCCACTTCTTCTGTTTCATTCAAAGCGTTTTTCTTGAAAAAGTGGGGGCGTAAGGATTCAGACCGAAGCGTTTTTCTTGAAGAGGTGGTGGCAGGTGGGATTCAGACAACAAGCAGCAGTAGCCTTCTCCGACAGCTCTGTACAAAAACACCTTCGAAAAATCATCACCTACTGCAACGGCATAAAACCAGTCTCTCACTCACCTCGACTTGAGATTATTCTTCGACAGTCCCTCTTCGATGATCGCCCGCACCTTCTCGACGCTGATTGCGGGCAACGGCGGCTGATGTATCCTGGCGAATGCCCCCTCCGGAGGTACGAGGATCTTCTGCGAATACGACTGCGGATTGGGCGTTTCGTTGGTGTAGAGCTGCGTGGCCAGATCTTGGATGTGCGCGATGACCAGCCGAGGATCCTGGGCTTCGGTCTTGAGCAGCTCGTTCAGGTTGCTGTACAGCTCGTCCCAAACGTCGCACGGCCTCCACGGCGGCCCGCGCTCCGACACGAAGCTGGTGAAGAACATGCAGTCCAGCACGCGCGTCGTGAAGTCGCAGTCTTTGAGGTTGCGCTCGCCGAGGAAGGCGGCCTTGTGGAAGGTGATCACCGGCTTGGGGTGGATGCGGATGAGCGTGAGGCAGCTGCGGTAGCCTTGAAGCAGCTGCGCGAACGTGCGCATGAAGACGGCGCGGATCTCCTTGTCGAGCATGACGGGCTGAGGCGCGCGAACGGCCAGCGGGGGGAAGGCGTGGTCCGCGCAACTCAGCTCGGGCTGCAGGATGAGGCTGAGCGCCTCCTGGGTGTGGCTCAGCAACGGCTCGGGGAGGAGCGGCAGCGATATGCCGTCCGGGATGGTTATGGAACCGCCGTCGAGGTCGGCTACGATCACATCCATCTGGAAGGGGATTCCGAGAGATTGTAGAAGTAGTAGAAGAAGTATACGATTTATTTGTGAATACACAGGAAGATTTCCTTCTTGGACTCGGGAAGAACATAATAATAATATTCATTTAACTTTTTAAAAAGTATACAATTCTCACAAAATATAATTTCATACATTAACAAGAAAGGCATTAGTCTAAATATAAAAAACTAATGGAAACAATAAATAATTTATGTCCAGTGAACCATTCTTAATGTTTTATAATAGTCTATGTGATGAGTTTAATAAAGCATTTCCAATTCAGAGAATAAAGAATTCCTCAAAATATTTACGTTCTTTGCATAATGCAAAGAAATTTTACAAATAGTGAATTTTTTCACGATTACTTTAATGAATATCGCAGAATATATAAAAAAATTGATCAAAACTGCAAAAGATAATAACTATAAGACAAGGATATCTGAAGCTAGAAATTCATTAAAAAAAAAGTTGGAATATAGTTGATAATTTCAGGGGAAATAACAGCAGAAAGCATATAGAGTCATCATTGACTCCAGATACTTTAAACGATTTTTATTGTTCCATTGCTGAGAAGTTGACAAGTTCTATTGTTTCTATAAATGATCCTTTGAGTTATCTACATAATGTTAGTATCAAGGAAAATCTAATCCTACGTGATACGGATATCTATGAGATAATAATTGATGTTATTAACAATATCAAAAACAAAAGAACAAGTGGTTTAGATGAAATTTCCATCAACATTTTTCAAAATATTCCTAATAGAGCTCTTAGTGTTCTTACTGTTTTAATCAATGATTCATTTCAGCATGGCAGTTTTCAATCTTTTCTGAAAACGACGCTGCTTATTCCAATATATAAAGGTGGTGATTTTGATGATCCATCTAACTTTCATCCTTTTTCACTTATGCCTATCATAGCAAAAATTATCGAAAAACTGATTCATTCGAGAATTACGGAATTTTTGAGATTTCATAATTTGATCAACAATCTTCAATTTGGATTTCAAAAAACAAAAATACAGCAGATGCAATATTGTCTCTTTTACATGAATTAATGATGGGGAGGTGGCGGCTGCAGTTTTTTGTGATTTTTAGTTTTTTTTACAATTTGATTAACATTTTTGTCTGCTTTCATGTGCATACTGTTCTTCATTTATTCATAAACAGGATATCACAGGCTGGAGTTGCAGAGAGAGGCAGATATGAAGAAGTCCTTTGTGTAATGATGGATGGGCATGTATTGTGTTTTATTTCATTCCCTCATTCTCTAAGGACTAAATGGTAGTACTGCAGGTTTTTTCCAGGTTTTTCCTGCAGTTAAAATAGCAAATGCGCCATCAAATTTTCAGTGGTGGTGTTCCTTCATCTGGGATTATATGCAGATAGTGGGCAGTATCACCATTATACTTTTCATCATTAATTAATTAAATTCAATTTTAATATTAATCCAAAATCAAAAAGCTTTGTCTATAAGTTTTTTATAACTTCCGACAATAAAGTATATTTTGACTTTGACTATGCATAGAAACACATTAAGGTAAGTAATAGCTTGTTGAAAGAATCTGTAAACATTCGAACGAGTTCGAATATATTGTGCCAGAGAGGTATCAACAATGTTAAAAGAATACAGGGGTACCTTTCTCTCTAAGCGTTTCCACAAAGTGGAAAATAAAGGCAAATAAGGCAATATTAGTCAGGGAAGTAGTTGTTTTCTGAGAGAATGTTTCCACTTCGTGGAAACGCTTAAAGAGAAGGGTACCCCTGTATTCTTTCAACATTGTTGATACCTCTCTGGCACAATATATTCGAACTAGTTTGAATGTTTACAGATTTCTCTTCCCGGAGACTGTGCTGCTTGGGAGTGTTTTGTCTTGTTCCGTACGGATGGCACTTCGATCAACTTGGTTGTTGATCGTGGTGTTATCCGTGAGGAAATATTAGTTAAACAGTTGATTATTATTCATTTGGCAGGGACAGGACAATTATAATGTTGTCCGAGCTACCCTGTCACTGATGAGAGGCAATAAACCTCGAAACATGCATGTCTGCAGGTGGTCATTCCCAACCAAATGAAGGATAATTTTCTGTTTAATTACGAGACAAGCACTTGCAATTGGGTCTTCTTTGAAGAACGTTGCACAAATATCTGTCAGTTGTAGTTCAATGTCCGTCGTAGTATTAGTCAGGGAAGAAGTTGTTTTCTAACAGATGTTTGCCTTTATTTTCCACTTTGTGGAAACGCTTAGAGAGAAGGGTGCCCCTGTATTCTTTCAACATTGTTGATACCTCTCTGGCACAATATATTCGAACTAGTTCGAATGTTTTAAGTAATAGCTTATCGAAAAAGTTATTAAAACTCATCAAAAGTGTAGCAATTTCTTTATAAAAGATATTTTTTCATTTTTATGAAAGTTTGGTGATATTCAGTGAATCCTTGATAGAAAGCTCTAACTTGTATTATAGTTTGGCTCTGTAGATAAAGATAGGGTTAGTGGGGATTTGGTATCAGCAAACCTCCAGCACTAGTTGGATATGGAAGGGCTTGTTGATCTGCTATACATTTCCCTTTATTCTAATAAATGTAGATATTACTATGAATTTATATATTATTGCGAATTTTTCTCAAGTTTGGTTGACTAATAATTATTTAACACAATATTGATTTTGGAATGATTTTGTTCTTATGTTCCTATCACAATCTTTAATTTCACGAATGTATAAATCAATTTCACATACGTAATTAATTTTGCAACAATAAAAATTATATTTTTTTCCAGCAGAATTTTTTCATACTTCAATATTTATTTTATATTACAAGGACTATGAATAATTATTACAAAGTTGAATATAATATGTTCAAAAGGAATTACATGAAGCAGTAAGACAGTTACATACAATTGGCATGAAGCCTGTCTATGATATCAAAATTTCAACAATAATTATACTATAATAATCAACTAAAAAAAGGAAACTGGAGTTATGAAAAAAGAGATACACAAAGGACAGTTGTGAGAGTGATTCTAAAGTATAGAGAAGGCTTTGAATATAACATATACTGAAAATAGATATTAGGTCAGTTTGGTTCTTTGTGAAAGATTGTACGTTTTCAAATGATTTTCAAATCGTATAATGTTACTAAAATTCTTGATTTCATTCAACAATCTATTTGAATTTGACAGAACTGAGTGAGCAAACTTTTTTAGTTCTGAAAATACCTCGACTAATTGATGTATCAGGTGAGCAATTTCTTTTGTTTCCAAATGATAAAATCATATTATGGCTGCATGGCAAATATAAAAGACACATAGTTTTTAGAAGTAAAGGCTGAAACCAAATGGAAGTTTCATGTTTTCAGTTTTAATTTTCATAATTTTGGATATTTTATTAAAGCAATTCAACGTCCAATTAAAGAACAAATACCAAATTGTGATACATGGTTTAATAATATATTTTAAAATATATAAGTTAAGCTAGAGAAATGAACAGAGTGATATTGGAAAAAAAAGTTGGGGATATTTTTTGTCAAAGAGGTGGTTGAAACAAAAAAGTCGTTAGGTTCAAAAGAAGCTATCATTGATTACTATCTGTAAATTTCAAATTTTCATGTTTTCAAATAAAAAAAAATACAGGCTGCTATATCTATCCTGAGTCACCTAGTATTATGAACAAAGAAAAGAAATTGAGCAGGATTATCAGTTACTAGGTATCTCAATAAAAAATTTCAATGAAAGAATTTTTAAAATTCTAAATCTGCACAATTTAGAATGTTTTGAAAAGGTCATTATGATATAAAGTAATATAAGAGTATTTTTATTAAAAAAGCATGCCATTAGAATAATCATAAAATTAAGTAGGAGAGGCTGGTGCAGAATAGAAAATATATGCAATTTTCAAAAAAACGGAAAGTTGAAAAAAAAAATTCCAAATATTTCGAAAAGTGCCCTCTAGTGAATAGTATATTTAAAGTCCCAATTTTCGGAAATATATTCATTGAAGAAGAAAAATGAGGGTCACACAGTATATCAATAATTCATTTAAAAAAAAATTTGTAATGAAAAATCACGAGTAATAACATGTTTTGTCAACAAAAATTGTTTTTCTTTGAACAATAAAATATATTTTGAACTAAAAATGAATGTAAAAATTAGTATTATGTAAAAAAATGTAAAGTTTCACTGCTTACCAATTCAGCCACTTCCGACTTCAACGAAGAATGCACCCCCATAATAAACGGAGTGGGAGTTGACAGCACCTCAACCAATGGGGCTGGCAGCAGAGGAATATACACGTGGGTATACCTAAAGGGATACATCAAAGCCGTCAGCGCCCTACAAGCCTCCGTCAACCTATTATAACTCTTTGAGTGGAACAGGATCTTATGTTCGGTCATTATAGCACAAAATAGCACCAGAACATTCCGAATGCCAAGCTGGTGGAAAAGCAAGTTGACGGAGGAGTGCGTCACTGGTAGAGAAGGTGACAAGGGTGGTTGGAGGGCCTGTCGGTCTCCGGCACCAATACTGAAGCGTACTTGGGGGCCCCCTGGAGGTGGCACTTGAATGCAGCCCAGGATGTTTCCGACGAGCGTTTCTAAATGCACAGGCATGTTTTCTATGTACACTGAGTAGATAATGCCCAAACAGTTCTAAAATTGCAGAATAAATTATGTATTGGAGCTGCCAAAAGAAAGAACATCGCACTCACTCTGAATGTTTCGATGTAATCCAGCCTCGAAACAAGAACAAGACACTTTGGAGCATACATTATACTGTGGTGCGAAATGGCTGGTATTGCTCTAACAAGCGGGGTTTCTCCTTCAACAGCATCTTCTTCCTGAAAACGTTATTTATGAAAATTCCAACCCACACTATCCCTCAACGGGACACTCACTTCATCAACAGGTTTGCTTGGCGTTATAGAAACAGTTTCATTAAAACACAGGCAGGCACAGTAATGTCGATTTGCGTCTATGTCTGTGAGTACCGAAACGAAGAATCTCGGCTCTTGCCTTTCTGTGGAGAGGGTCCATCCTTGCGGTTGACAGAACTGAAACATTCAAGTTTTAGTTATGACATTGCTGTACCTTGTGAAAAATACCCATTCTATCCCATCGATGAATGGCGTATCTGGCCAGTCCTTCTCGGGAAACCTTTGAATGATCAATCCACTGCTGATACCGCTTCCTACAACAACAGAGCATTAGATTTTCTCTGGAAAGGTGTTTCAGGGGAAAGTGCTCACTTTCTTTTTCGTGATCATACCCTACCACCACAAAATAGTCTGCCAATCGTGACATTTTCCAATTCACTTCGCGGAATCACAACTATTCATTGAGAGTATCATATTTGTTTAGAAAAATTTTCAACTTATAACCTCTTCACATCACTGGTTTGACGTATACGAAAATGCCATCACAACTCACGAGCCAGTTGTTTCAATGTTCCCGAATTATCTGCGGATGGAAAGTACTTTCATTGACGTTTCTAATAATTTTGATATGCTTTCGACTCGACAGCCACACCCAAATTATTTAATTCTAAACAAATCTTTACGCCATTTTAACAGAAGCAACTCTCAACTTTTGACAGCAGCTAGTGACAACTGTCTATGAAAAAAGTCAAGGCCATCGGCTCCTAGGCGTCAGATAATGATCGCAATAATTATATTTTGTTAGTTTACACTGTTTTGAATATGTAATTGATAAAAATAAGTAACTAGTAATTTATTAAAGTAGCAAGTTCAGTGCAACGTTTTTTTTGAAACTGTGTCGTGTTTTATGAATCGCCAGCTAAAATATGGCAACTGATGATGGTCCATCTCTCAAACAGCTGGAAAAAACTCTCAGCGATCTGAAGAAACAAGGAAGAATCTACAAAATTATTGTGATAGGCGATACCAATGTGGGAAAAACAACGTTAACATACAGATTTTGCGAAGGAAAGTTTCTGGAGTTCGCCGAGGCAACCATTGGAGTGGACTTTAGATGTCGAACTATCGATATAGACGGAGAAAAAATCACGGTACCTACCAATACCAATCAAATTTCACAGTTTACATCATATCAGTATTAATAATCATGAATAATTAAAATAAAAGTTGTTTAGACTATCCTTGAGGTTACATTTGCAAGTTTGCCATGAGAAATCCCCAAAATTTTACTTTTTCTTCTACCCACTGGTAGGTGACGCCAGTAGGCTCGTTTCGAAGGCTCAGAATGTTTTTATTTAAATATTCCTAACATCGATTATTTTTATTCTTTTAAATAATATAAATCAATTATTACAAATGCAAGTCTATGACGAAAGAGAAAGTAGAAATGTGAAAGGAAGGAAGGAAGCTGTGTGATTTACCAAGAATATAAGAATAATTTGATTTTCAGTGTTTTTCTAGGCTATTCCGAACCGAAAAATTATTGAAAATAATAGAAGTAACAATTGAAATACTTATTCCTAAGAAAAATTCATAAAATGAACCCTTTATTCAATTGTCTGTCAAAGCAAAATGATTGCAGACATTTCTTTCATGTATTTTAGAATGACGATGAAGTATCGTTTTTATTTTCTGTAGCTGCAGCTATGGGATACAGCTGGCCAAGAACGTTACCGGATGTCTATGGTGCGTCATTATTACAAAAACGCCAATGCCATTATTTTTGTGTACGATGTCACGAATGCCTCGTCTTTTGACTCTCTGAGGAGGTGGATAGAGGAATGTAATAACAACTGTCTCCAGGATGTGCCGAAGATTCTGGTAGGGAATAAATGTGATGGAGTAGCTGCTATTACCACGATTATCGCGCAGAAATTTGCGGATCAGAATAACATGCCAGTGAGTTTTTTTATGCATACATTTTTGATACAGTGACCTTTAATTTAGAGATAACAGTTGTGAAATTTCAAGTACATAAAATTATCTACGCCTATGGTCTAATAGAAAGAGTGAAAGCGAGATAACAAGAGAGCGAGAAAGCAAGAGAACGACAGACCGAGATAGATAGAGATTGAGAGTGAGAAAGAGAGAGGGAGCAAATATTGAGAGCGAGAAAGATAGAGAGATTCAGAGCGAGAGAGATTGAGAGCGAGAGAGATTGAGAGCGAGAGGGACAAAGAGAAAGAGATTGAGAGCAAGAGAGAGATGTTGAGAGCGCGAGGGAGTAGTAGATATATTATGAGTGCTCAAGAGAGAGAGATGGAGAACGCGAGGGAGCAAGAAAGAGATTGAGAGCGAGAGGGACCAATAGGAAGAGATTGAGAGCAAGAGGGAGTAAGCGAGAGAATGAGAGAAAGCAAGAGAGATATTGAGAGGGAGCAAAAGGGAGATTGAGAGGGAACAAGAGAGAGATTGAGCGCTAGAGGAAGCACTAGAGACAGATTGAGAGCAAAATGGATTAAGATCGAAAGAGTCTATTCATGTGTATGTAGATCTGACACGATAGTATATTAAACAACGTGGTTTGAAAATGATTCTTTGCACATGGGCAAGGCAGTATTATGGAGTGAGCCACAGACGAGGTCCACAAGTCGAGCGAGTGTGCAAAGAGGTTTTCAAACAAGTTTTTAACGATAATTTATATACAACTGAAAATAGACACCAAAATTTTTTTTTTTTCATGAAACTCGTATCTTTTCCATTAAGTAAACTGCTAATACTGATAAAAAAGCGTTGTTCAATATAAATTTAGAAAAGCAATATTATTCTGTACTTACTTACCTTCTTTTCTATGATTGAGAATAGCTGGGATGGTTGATATGGAACTTAGCCAACTTGAAACATTGCAGACATTGTTAAAAGAGAATGAAAAAAATCACAATTAACCAGAGATGTGTGCAAAAAAATAGCATATCTGTGATATATCCTTGCGCAAAAATGGGCAAATCCGTGTGCAAAGATGACATATCCGTGCGTAAAAATAACATCCGTGCGCAAAGTGTTTTGCACACGGCGTGTACAAACTACTGCTTTCATAGTGATTTTTTCGTGCGCAATACTTTGTTTTCTGAGACAGCCATTTAAAAAAAATTATAGACTGTTGTGGTTTTGTCTCTTATGAACGAAACAACGGTCAATAACTTGTATAGTGAGCCTTTACTTGTTCATAATGACTTTTTTTTTTCAGTTGTTCGAGACTTCAGCGAGATTAGACTCGCACTGCGACAACGTAGAAGCCATCTTCATGACTTTGGCCCACAAATTGAAAAATCACAAGCACTTCTTGGTTCCACCATCCTCCACTTCGACTCTGAAATTGACTCAAAGCGACGTAGGTCCGAAGAAGTCGTCTTGGTGGTGCTGTTGACGACAAAACGATCTCGCTCTCGCTCTCTGGTTCAGAGGTGGTATCTATGTCTTTTATTCAAATGTGATTAGGTTTACAATGTGTTTTGTATTTTAACATATCTCTAATTGTGTGTAAGAATACTTAGTTGATGATATTATGAATATATATTTTTGGTTAAGGCTATTTTATTCTGGTTGACTGGTTGTACTTCATCTTTGATAGTAGACATGATGAATTTATCTCAGTATTTAGTTGACAGACGAGACACAAGTTTTTATGTTCGGTGACATTAGAGGGTGATTTGCGATTTTTTGAAAAAAGAAATTGGAAACAAAATTACTCGAAAAAAGTCCCAAAGCTTAGACCCCTCAAAATCATGTAAATATAAAATCATCAGATTTGCTTGGAATTCTCAGTAAATACGCAAAATTGCATGCTGATTTCGAAAAAATATATTTTGTATATGCTCAGATACAGGGTTTGGCATAAAAAAAGGAAAAAAATTAGGGTCCTTCAATATCGAGTATTGTACTACTTCATTTTGATCGACTGCAAATCTTTTAAAAATGCGAAATTCTCGCGAATTTTATTCAGGATGATAGAAAATTGCCTTCTGAATCCGAAAATGTACTTGTTTTTTTAATTCGATTGCCACGTCACTGAAAACTGTTGATTTTGTGGATAGGTGCATTTTTTCGAAGAAAAGTCTTTCGAAATTTTGTCAGGGCGTTATCGAAATCTATTTTCATGGTAGGATTCAGAATAAGCAATTCGAGATACATTTGAGGAATGTTTGCGATTTTTTAAAAAATTGAAAATAAAAATTTTCAAAAATGTTATGTCGAATTTGTGGAAGTTTCGTAAAGAGCCTATGAAATCTTTAATTGACTGGGAATCGATATCTTTGGTGAGCATATAATAAAAAGTTGAATTTATCGAAAATAAATGAAAAACTCATGAAAAATAAAAATTGTTGGGGATATTAAAGTTCTCAACTCCAGATGAACTTTTCAAATGGGGAACGGTTCGAGATAGAGCAATTCTGCGAACGCCAATCGATTCAGAATGATGAAATTAGTATTTTAGTCGAATTTCAAGAAGGATAAAAAATTACTCGAAAAAATTCCTAAGGGGTAGATCCCTAAAAATCATGAAAACTACATTATCATCAGATTTGCTTGGAATTCGCAGTATTTATGCAAAATTTCATGCTGATTTCGAAAATATATGATTTGTTGATGCTCAGATATAAGGTTTAGCATTAAAAAACGAAAGTCAAAAATTCTCTGGTTTGATCGAATTTTTTAAATAAAAAAAAAAAATTAAAATTAAAATTTCAAAACTTTTCTGTCGAAGTTTTGTAAAGAGCCTATGAAATCTTTAATTGACTGGGAATCGATTTCAAATTTGGTGAGCATATAATAAAAAGTTGAATTTATCGATAATAAATGAAAAACTCATGAAATATAAGAACTGGCGGGAAATTACTGTTCTCAACTCCAGATGAACTTTTCAACTCGAGAACGGTTGAAGATAGGCCAATTCTGCGAACGCCAATCGATTCAGAATTATGAAATTGGTATATTCCTTGAATTTCAAGTAGGCCGTGGACGGAACAAAATTACTCGAAAAAAGTCCTAAGGGGTAGACCCCTAAAAGTCATGAAAAATACAAAATCATAAGATTTGCTTGGAATTCTCAGTAAATACGCAAAATTGCATGCTGAAATCGAAAAAATATATTTTGTATATGCTCAGATACAGGGTTTGGCATAAAAAAAGGAAAAAAAAAATAGTGTCCTTCAATATCGAGTATTGTACTACTTGATTTTGATCGACTGCAAATCTTATAAAAATGCGAAATTCTCGCGAATTTTATTCAGGCCGACAGAAAATTTCCTTCTGAATCTGAAAATGTACTTGTTTTTTGAATTCGATGGCCACGTCACTGAAAAACTGATGATTTTGTGGATAGGTGCATTTTTTCGAAGAAGAATCTGTCGAAATTTTGTCAGTGCGATATCGAAATATATTTTTATGATAGGATTCGGAATCAGCATTTCGAGATACATTTGAAGAACGTTTGCGATTTTTTGAAAAATAAAAAATGAACATTTTCGATAATTTTCTGTAGAAATTGCGGAAGTTTCGTAAAGATCCTATCAAATTTGGTGAGCTTATTTAAAAAAGATTGAATTTCACGAACATGAATAAAGAAATGATCAAATTGTCCAGAAAAACACACTTCAACGAAAAGACAACATTTATTGATATCATAACTAGTATATATATACATTTCATAACATAAAAATGGTTCACAGAATAATCACTACTATAAGTTAAATTCTCAAAATGAAGGATCAATATTGATTTTCAATGTACAACTTGAACTAATATAAAAATATAACAGCATCAGAAAAATGGCGGAGATATGTATATAAAAAGCTGCATGTGGCGATATATTTGGTTTATATCAATTAACGTTTTGGAAAATAATTTGTATCACAATTATAACTGATCAAAAGTATTTTTTACAAACTATACAGTTTAATCACAAATGTGTTATTTATTTACAAAATGCAGATCTTGTCTCAAATGAGGAAAAATTCGCTCAACCATGTTCAAAATGGTAAAAAAGCTGAACAGAGGAATCTCAGAGGAGTTGAAAAGTATGGTTCGAGGTGATAATTTCAGAAATCGTTAAGATTGGTTTGAACGATATGGAAGGGGTCTAAAATAAATGAGTGAGCTTATATGGACGACTTTGAAAGACAAAATCAACACGTAATGGAATATAGACACTGTAAAATTTGTTATTAGTTGTTTCTTGCTTGACTTCCATTTCATTAAAACTGATTTGAATGATCACCATCAAATATCATCTAGATGAAGTTGTGAAAGAGTTGATGCACCTGAAGCATACGTTGAACAGGCCACAAGGATAAGAACATCAAAAACAATTGTAATATACATGAAGAGTGGTATGAAATAAATGAATTGGGTCATGAGAAAGCAACAATTTAAATAGGAACCCTTTTTTCAAAACACCCACCCGAAGTAGTAAACGTTTTCATAATGACACTTTCTATGAGAAACCGATTTATTTTTTTTCGCACTCTATAATTCAACTGAATTATCGGTAAGACCAAATACTTCTCGTTCTATATCGCACGAAACTTCGTTTCCAATCATACTTTAGTTCGTATACAGTTTTAAATCTTACAGATATACAAATAAAAAATAAATTTATATACGTATTTTATTTTGTTGATGCGTGTTGAACGTCTTTGAATGTTTTTGGCAAGTTAGACTAGCACAAAAAAAAGTCTTGTCTGTTTTCACCTCCGCACTCACTGCTCATACCAAACCAATATTACCCAGACTTATCGAACATGCAGATTGTGTCATTGCTGTTATACATCCTTACACTAGCAAAAAAAGTCGACACTGTTATGGGATGTCACATTTACACCATTGTGAGTGACATTTGGCATCACATTCTGATACGTTAGAGAAAGAAGTTGATGAGATTGTGATGTGAGTAACAAATCATTTCACATTGGGATGCTTAAACACATCAATGTGCATTTTGATTCAGAAATTAATTAGTACATCACCTTTAGACATTACCCATCCAACATTACCCAGCCAACCATCGTGTGACATCAAGAATATTGTGATGTAACAATGTTGCACCAATGTGAAGTTTAATATCAAGCTTTATTCGACATATATTTGATATTACATATATAATAATACATCACAAACAGGACAAAATGTGATGTGTCAGCAATTTTCTTCAGATCACACCTATAATACGACGTCAACAAATCCATCATGTCGTGATATATTGAAAAACTGATTGACTGATCATTATTTGTGAGTGTGATTTTGCTCCGATTCAAAAATTCTTTTTTTCAACGGATAGAGCATCAATATAGTTCTTGTTCAGTGCCATGGATGTGAAATAATAAAATTCAATATTTCTGGTCCTAGCTAATATATTTCATCGCCAAAAATCCGAAAAACGTGTTAGCAATTTAAAAGCAATCTGACATTTCTTGAAAAAAATATCGATTCCCAACAGAAATAAAGGAAGCATGATTGAAATTAAATTACGTTATCGAAATATTTCGAATAATCGTTCTATATGATAGAAATATTTTTAATTTGCTTCATTAGACCGCTATTAGTTTGAATCCTAAAAATTTCTAAGCAAACAGTTATTTCTTGTAATGCTAATCTTTCTTTTCTTTAGACACACCTCTGATTGATATTAAAAAATCTCATTTTTAATGGCAGAGATTTAGATTGATATTGCGTAACTTTGTGGGATTTGAAAAAAATCGAAGAAGTCTTTGACATTTCGACCAAAGTAATGACGATATAATAGAGTCATTGAGCTTTTTTGTTGAGAGAATCAATTGTTTTGTTCGGACAACTAATAAAAAAGCTACAGTGATGCCCCGCTTTAAAATGGTCCCGAATGTGCTGTCTACTTATAGCATCTAAATGATACCACAGTGTGACCCATTTATGATATAAATTGAGGACTCGTATAACACATGTTAGTGACATTCTATGTGACGTCGCATTTCATGCCTAAAAGGCATCACAATGACTTTCCTTGAGACGGACATTTTCACAATGCCTCAATATATTGGATATATGTTTGTGTCTTCAAAAGCGATGAAGCACGCCTCAATGTGATGTCACCGTTACATATTTCTTACATCACATGCTTGGCTGGGTATAGCCATCACATGCTTGGCTGGGTATAGGCATCACATTGTGATACATTTGTAGGTCAAGAGAGCCCGAAATATGAGTTAATGAGATTGTAACATGAAGACTTGAATGTGAAGCACTCTATCTTTGAGGCGATTTTGTGTTGACTGGGTAACTTTGAAACAAATATTGGGTGCAGATAATGAAAATTCAAACTGTAATATTCTGACGAGTTTGATGATTTCGAATTTGCTTTTCTAGCCAACCAACGTTTCGAATTAAAATAACTTCATCATTATGTACTGTTTACTGAGCTGTCAATGTTGTTTGTGATAAGGTTACTTTACTAAACAGCGTTTTCATACCTATGAACATCTCTTGTATAAATAAGTTAATATTCAATGATTTGAATTTGAAATTTCCCTAAAACGTGTTTGGCGCCCTTTGACGGCTTTCGTCTTGACTAGCTGATGACGGTCCTGTAAGGAATAAACGGTGCTTTTGCGCGACACACCTACAACATTCTGATAGACCAGCGCGAACAAAACCTCGCATAAACAATAAACCTGGGTTAAGTAGTGGTCGTCCTTCCCCTTGGCCTGCCCTTGTGTAGGGGCGGCCTTCCTCTGGCGTGGGCAGCGGTGGGCAGCAGCCGTCACTGATGCTGATGGAGGGGCTCGAACGTTTCGGAATCGGGGCTGCCATAACCGCTGGATCCGTCGTCTCCTCGATGGCTGGTGGTGAGACTAGCCTCTCCTCGATGGATGGGCGGGAAATGGGCGTCCGCGAGGCTAGTGGGCAGCCGCTGTGGGCCGTGGGGCAGCGCCATGTCCAAATTCTTCTCGCTGTAACAGGAGGGGCTGTTCACAATTCTACCATTGAGGGCGGTTGGGTTGTCTCCTGCCGGTGGCTGAAAGAGACCAACCAACCTCAATATTGAGTCAAGAACCGATTTCATGATCATGAGAGTGCGAGAGAACTTTGTATCGAGGCATTTTTGAGCACCCTGTAAGTTCTGTGTCGGAACATCCGAACTGATGTTAAGCGCCTCCACACATGTAAAATGCTCAAATTAGATGTCTCGTTACAACCTCTCTACTGTTGTTAATTATTTTATTTTATTTCGTTAACGAATTACAAATTGAAATGAATCTAAAGTTATGTTAAATGAGTATAAATTATGCAGGGTTCCTCAGGAGTGGAACATTGGAAACCAAAGATAATTCGAATGTTTTTATGATTGAAAAAAAACTTCAGTTTAATAAGAAAAAAAATATGGATTTGTATTATACTGATAATGAATAAAAATAAATATTTATTTCTTGCAATGATTATTTCACAATGACACGAAAATCATCAAATTCAACATAAAAACATACGATGATACGATACATACATTGACAAAAAAGACCCAATACATGATTGTAAGTAGATCTAATAGAAAATTAATGGATACCCAAAACTTGGACAGGCGCACCTACTCGAAGTTGATTATCAGCTTCGAGGACATATATACGATAAAGAGACTTCCCAGGAACAAAGCACCGGGTGTCGACATAGACGCAGTTCTCCTCAGGAACCTTCCAAGGAAATCCTTGGTCCAGCTAATCCAAATTATAAATGTTGCCATATAAAAAAGTTGAATGAACCGATACAAAATAAGCTAATATAGGGCGTTAACATATCTCCGGACTTGGCAAATATGCCAACTACTTATATATTGAAAGATAACACGATGGGCTTCAAGTCCTTATTGTCATGAGGGTTTGCGTGAGTGTTGGAATGTGAATATGAGTGTGCATGTTGTTTTTTGTCTGTTCGATTGTTTCTAAAAAATCTGCACGAGATTTCAGAAATGTTTTCATGTCATCAAATGTTGGTATTTCATTTTTTCCTTTGCACTTCTCCCATTCTTTCAGTGTAGATGAATCTAATTTAGTCGAAATGATGTGAACGTGTAAAACATCCCAAGTGTCTGATTTTTGTCCGAGTTGACTGAGAGAATGTAGATTTTTCAAAACAGTGTCAATCAACTGCCGTAATTCATGCGACGATTCTCTACTTGTACATTTTAAATTGAAAAGCGATTTGACATGATTTGAGATCAAAAGACGTTTGTTGTCGTATCTACCACGCAATAGCGACCAAGCCAGGGAATAATTGTCGCTGGTAAACTCCAACGAGCGAATTACCTGTGCTGCGCCACCCTCTAAAGACGCTCTCAAATAATGAAAACGTTGAATATTATCTAAAGATTCATTTTTGTTTATCAATGATTCGAACAAATCCGCGAATTCCAACCAATTATGATACGAACCTTCAAACTTTGGTATATCAATTGGTTTCAATTTTATAGCCGTGTTACTTATTTGATGATTACCACTTGCATCTGACTTGACAGTTTCATTATTTTGTTTATAATCATCGAGAAGTTTCTTAGCATCGAATTTTGATTATAATAAATTTCCTCAAAAGTTTCCCGTTCTAGGCATTCACCCTGTGAACTGTTTTCATCCACTTTTAATTCAATTTGATCCTGTATTGCCTCGAATTCTGTTAACAAACTCATATTTTTATTTAAACGTTCTTCAATTTCTAATATTTCGTGTTCTGAAAGCTTTTCATCGGGTTTGAGAGCAGTTTTGTCTGTGACATTTTTCAGATATTTTGAATATGAAGTAAGTTTCGCTTTCAAACTTCCCCTTGTTCGTTTCAAACCCTCCATTTTCAGGATTATTTATGCAAATAGTATGACAATTCAAAAATATCAATGAAAATGCCACTGTGCGGATTCAAAACAAAAACTAAGGAAAAGGTCAATAAGGATATTAAAGGAACGAACCCCGTTGCTGCTTCTTTTGTATTTGCTTGGTATGGAATAAAATCGCTCAGCTTGTTTCTCCCGTAGGCAACTTACTTCGGCGTTTTGAGTGTCTGCTTCTTGTAGGATTTTCGATGACGTTTTTGAAGCTGAGATGTAATTACCAATACTACTACATTTGTTGGTAATCCGGCTCGAAGGACCAAATTCTTGACTGACAATCAACATAACTGGCCCGTTGCCATATACAAAAAGTTAAATGAACCGATACAAAATAAGCTAATATAGGGCACAGTATGTGCGGTACCTGGGGGTACAATTGGACAGGAGATTGACGCTTGTCAAACACGTCAGCTTGGCAATTCAACGAGCTGCGGGTGCAGTAAAACGGACATACCCGTTGATAGCGAGGAGTTACAAGCTTTCGAGGGAAAACAAAGCTTTGATCTACAAACAGATCATCAGGCCATCGATGACCTACGCCTGTCCAATATTTTATAGCCTTCCCGCGTACCAGATGGTGCGGCAGGAGAGGATGCAAAATGAAGTACTTTGTATCGACACGGATAGTGACAGGTACATTCGGCTAGCCGCATTGCATGAGCTGGCCAATGTCGAGATTATTACAGAGTATGTAAAAAGATCGCAGATAAATTCTATAGACATCAAATCCTTGGAGGCCCTCCGACGAGGGGCATCACCAGGGTCAGAATAAGCTACCATAATGCCCCGAGAAAGCTCAGGGGCTTATATACCAGGCACTAGACCTGTTCCATGAGCGAATAGAAGATGACCAGGAAAAGACATGTAATGTCCAAACCGGTTTTTTGGGGGTTTTCCAGGAATTGAGCAGATGATTCCATCCAGGTAATACCAGTGAACTGATGCTAGAAAACTGCCCACGAAACACCCCTGCACAACTTGGTGGAGGCAGGGAAATAGCAAAGCTGGGACCGAACCACTTACGTGCATATGGCCCACATTACAACGTCGGGTCTGTCTCCGGACAGATGTGGGGCAACTTTTTCCGCCCCTTGAAAACAGAAGGGCAGGACTAGAGTCTCTCATCCTAAAGTGGTTAAAATCCGAACCTACCCCCACCCTGTAGTGTAGTTAGTGTTTTAATGTCTTTTATTTATTTATGTGTCCGTAAAAGTGTTTTTCCGTATTTTATCTATATTTAATATTAATACATTTTTGGATACCCAAAATATTCGTCGGTAGAATAAAAACCCCCTTTCCAAATATATTTTTTGACTTTTCGTTTGAATGTAGAAAGTAAACTAATACCTTTATATGTGGAAGTGAGCAAATGAATAGCTTTCAAGCTATTGAAAAAGGTGAATTTTGTTGGGGGGTTGGACTGATTTTTTTCACAAGAATGTAATATCATCCTGTAAGCGTTACTGCTTGATGAATATGAAGTGGAAAACTTAAATAAATCTGCATAGTACCTACAAGGAGTCCCTGACCAAATATTCACAATGTGAAACCCAAATTCAAACAGTTTGGTTGAAATGGGATTTGTCGTTTTCCGTTGATTATTTTGGATTATTATATCAACTCGTGATTTGGGTGCACGCTTATCGACTATTGTATTGAAATAATTTAACTATCAGTTGCAATTTTTTCCAGCACTTATCAACAATTTTGTCTTTATCAGTGAGTCATGGCGTTTTTTGTTGATATTTCTTTCAGTCGCCAATATATGTTCATCATGTATGGAAGTGCACGTAGAGCAAACAATTTTGATATATTTTTTGGAAGAGCGTCATTTTTTTTTTCATTTTACTTTAGATCCTTTTGCGGCTTGACCAGCGGTTTTATTCAGTGAGCGCAGTGAAAACGTTGGAAACGACAAGGTAGGTGATCTTGATAGTAAATGGATTTGATTATGGACTTTCAAAAAACTGGTGTTAGTTTATGGTTACATTTCTTGGAAAGAATCTTTGAAAATCCATGTGATCTACTGGGTTTGAAAGGGCGTTGAGAAATACAATTGCCCCTATGATATTTGGGGGATGTTTCCGCAAAGATTACACAATTCATTTAATAGTGAACATTTAGATGAATATACTGGCATTTTCTTGACTGGAAAATAATATAACGTACAGTGTGTAATTGTTTAAAAAAAATTATTTTTTATTTCATCTGATTGGAAATGATTTATGCACGTTTGAAGGTTCTTGCCTCTCATTAGTATTAGAATAGGTCAGAAAACATTTGACTCGTCTTGTTCCATGAACAAACGATAATATTTAAAAAACTTAACTTTTTCTTCATAATTTCGTCGCAGTAATGAGGTTTTTTATAGAAATAATGATACGAAACTGCTTTTTCACAAATAAATATAATTTTTATTAATCTCCTCTGTCCAGAAAAAATTGCATTTTGACTTTTTTATGAAAAAATCAGACAGAGGTCAAGACCACACTGAGCGAGAATTCTTCTCAAGTGCTTATTTTATTATATTCGCTTTATTTTCAATTCCAGATGAGTTTAAAGAAAAAAGAAGGTGACATAGGAAAAGAATACGAACGAGATATTTTGGCACTGATTGCTATAAAATGTCTTCTCAAGAATGACATACTAGATTTCTGGTTGTCCACCAACCACTTTAAAATTGATAAGTTCGACGACTTGATTCTCCACGTGGAATATAAAGATAATCGCAGAGAAATATTTTTCATGCAATTGAAACACAAACAAAAGGGTGACAAACCCATAGTCGTGAAGATGTTTAAAAATAAACAAAAAGACTTCTGTTTGGAAATGTACAACGAGGCATACGGGTCCATACTAGAGAAAACAGAGTTTTTCGATTCAAACAAGATTGCGGAGGATACAAAGAGGTTTTTCGTAGTTTATAACAACTGTAACGTAGCAATGACGTGCGAGAATAGAGCCCATTTGTGTTTCGAGAAACTCAGAGGAGAGGACTTTAGGAGTTTCATCAGTAGTAATGTTTCTGAAGAAGTAGCAACAGAATATACAATCAAAGATATAGACACTAACGCAGAATTTTTGAACCAGTTTTACTTTTACGCAGGTCAGCTCGCTATACGACATATACCATATGAGATAGGGCAACTTATTGGATTGAACGAAGATTGCGTGTATAATATCATGAAATATTTCTACGATTTTGCTACTTCTGAAAACGCCGTTGAAAAACTTCATAAACAAGATATAAAAACAAAATTATTATGGTATATCTTTGGTGGATTCGTGCCTCCAAATAGGTCCATTAGGGACTATTCGTTATTGTCTGTAATACAAAAATTCGACGCAACCTTGATATACGAGGAGGATTCTGAAATGGCCTTATGGAATGAAATTTTGAGGTACATGAGGAATTATTATGAAGAAGAGTCATTGGAATTGAGTGGATGGGAAGAACCTTTACCAATGAGTTTGCAGAATAAATTCCGAAAGACTTTGAATTTGAGAGCGGAGGCTCAAATAAACACAAAACATCTCTATTTTCATTTGGTCGCTAAACGATTATTGCCGTTTTATATTGAAAGTAAAAATGAACATTTTTCTATTTTCGTCAAAAAACTGATAACCAAACTGGAAGTATTCACTGTAATTTCGGATTCGAAGAAACTACTCGAACAAGATCCTGAATTTCAAATGCTAAGAGAGAGCAGTCACCTTACATTTCTCGAAAATGTCGATGATTTGGATGGAGAACAATGTTTGGCGTTGACAAGCAGAGTGCAAGTTTCATTACAAGGTAAACAATATGTCACATTATCAAATTTCGTTGATGACAAAAGCTTGAGAAAAAAAATCGGCATAGATTTATTGATCAGTTTATTAGACGACAGCCTAGAGTTTGGCTCCATGAGGAGTGAAGATCCAATATATATCCAGAGAAGATTGAAAGTTCCAGTTTTGAATGAAAACATTCTGGAAAAGGGAGAATATCTCTTTGTTGTTTGCGGTGTTTCTTCCCTTGAAGAATTCGATTCCATGACGTTGGATTCATATCTCACTTCTATCAGAATGAGTATTGACGAAATGGAAGAGCTTGATTACGACGAAGCATTCCCCATTCTCACAACGCATAAAGATTTCGATATTTCGTTGATGAAAAAGATTGAGAAGATACCCAATGTCGGACTTTACTGTGTCCTACAATTCGTCCACAAAACTAACGAACTCCAAAATAGATTCATCGTCAAAGAAACAAACGGATCTCTAGAGATTATGAAGTCTAGCATGTGCAACAAGGAATGTCACACAATGAATGACGATGCATTATTTGAGAGTAACAAACATTCGAAAATAAACGTTATATGCAACAAGGCAGGAATGGGAAAAACAATGTTACTGAATCGTATTAGTCGAAAATTCTCACCCAGAAAATGGATTATTCAAATAGAACTGGGCAAGTATTCAGATAAAATAAAAAAAATAAAGGACTTTGAAGAATTCATTATGTTCATCAGGAACCTCGAAATGGAATCGGTTGGCGAACCACATCGAAGAATTTTCGAATTATTACACCAATATCACATTGAACACGGAGACATGGTACTTTTACTGGATGACTTTGAAGAAATAAATGATCGAAATTTGTTGCAAATATTGAGAATTGGTATCAACAGAGGATTGAAAATCTGGATGGTTGGGCGACCGTTGCTGAAAATTGAACTGGAAGAAACATTTCAAGTGATTTCCATGGAGCTCGATGAATTCAATGTCAACGACCAAAATAAGTTTTTTAGAGATTATTTCAGTCAAAATAATAGCGATAAGGAGGTTGCGTATAAAATGAGCTTGGTTGAAAAAACTAGAAGCAAACTGGAAAAATCTTTCATTGGTATTTGTCAGCAAACAATGATGCTTGCAGTTGTATTGAATTCCAATGAGAACATCACTGAGCATCACATTCGCATTGATGACTTGTACGAAAAATTCATAAATTTGCAAATAGATCAACAATATTCAAAATATAGAAGATTTATTTATAGAATTATATCAAAACTAGCATTGTATTCATTGTTCTCCAAAAATATTTTGAAAAAGCTGTTTGACTGGGAAGAATTTGAGTGTGATATAGAAGTTTTCAAAGGAGAGAATCTAAAACACGCCTTCATTATGGAATTCGGAGAGAAAAACATTCCGATGTTCAGCCACAAAACGTATGCCGAGTTTCTGACTGCAAAATGGTTAGCTGATACCGCCGCCAAGCAAATCAGAAATGAAACACCATTTGACGTTACTGAAATTCTAAAATTGTTGTACTGCCCAGAACTGACGAATGTTCGTCAATTTTTTGACAATATATTGACGAAGAATCATTCAGCTTTATCAGCCGTTATCAACCACGATTTTTCGAACCACGAAATGAATGACACTGATATTCTGGGCAGAAATATATGTCATATGATAATGAGTTACGGTAAACGCTATCATATACACACTGCTTCACAGTCAGCCCTAGCATTACACATGCACGAGGAATGCGCCAATATCAACAAAGAGGGGCAATTGATGTTCCTCAGAGTTCCTGAGTTGGTTGCGAAATCCAGAGCGAATGCGAAGAAAAAGAAGTTACTATTAAATATTTCGAGTTCGATGTATTCGAAGGAAGATACACTTCTGGGTCGAAGTGCTGTGGATTATGCTCTGATGTCTGGGTCACTGGAAGAACTAGAAATGGCGCTGACCACTGATGTTTTCGTCAGGAATGTGCCAAGTGAAGCTTTCTTCCGTGCTATGAGCCACGAAAGTTTATGTTTTATACTGCTTTACTGCATCAAGAACAAGTTCAACAGGATATTTGTGAAACTAATGACTCTTTGGGATATCCAGAATGCACTGACACAGGTATGTTGCGTATCTAACAAATAAATGAAATGAATGAATAGGTGAATGGATATACAGGCAGTTTATTGGTCAAAATTTTCAATTTTATTCATAGATAGGTGCTTAAAACATATGATAACATTGTATAAAGAGAAATAAAATAGTTAGTCAATGCCTGTGGAATCAGTATTGGAGCAAAACGTGAGTGCCATCTAGCGATTTTAGTTGAAAATTAGGAGGAACTACAGAAAACTGTAGAGGGTTTATACTTAATAGAAATATTTCATGAAGTTTTCTTTGCAATTTGAACAGTTCACAAACTGAATAATCTCGATTTTTGGATCTCTTCACCAAAAATAATTTGTATGAACTATCCCGTTTTTTGCACCAGTAGAAAGAACAGATTCCGAATAAACGTTTTCATTCCATTTTGCAGTGTTACCTATAGACGGTATCGCCACCTGTTAGTAGGTTACATCAAGTTCCGACTAATGGATATTATTGTTCCTTAAACAATAATCATAAACCTATAACTGGGAGACTTCAACGGATCCAATCGTTATCCCACATTATTGTTTTGCAAGTTTCTATGAAACAATGATCATACTATCTTATAACTCTTTATTCAATGATAATATTAAATCACGAATACTGTTACTACCACGTTGAAAAGTAATCGAAACAAATACATTTTCAATTTTGTTTGCGATCATTGAAACTTTACTGTCTCGTATACAGAGTCCTACAACAAGATAATATGATAGATGAATTTATCAGCAATATGATATTATTTTCTGAGCTCTATAAAATGGAAATGATGGCACTTTTTATCAGTTTTATAAGTTAGAAGACAGAAAAGAAACGTATCAGTTATTGTTTTCTCTAAATATTTATGTGATACATCATGTTGAAAGAATACGGAGTACCCTTATCTCTAAGCGTTTCCACCAAGTGGAAAATAAAAGGCAAACATCTGTCAGAAAACAACTACTTCCCTGGCTAATACCACGACGGACATTGAACTACAACTGACAGATATTTGTGCAACGTTCTTCAAAGAAGACCCAATTGCAAGTGCTTGTCTCGTAATTAAACAGAAAAGTATTCTTCATTTGGCTGGGAATGACCACCTGCAGACATGCATGTTTCGAGTTTTATTGCCACTCATCAGTGACAGGGTAGGTCGGACAACATTATAATTGTCCTGTCCCTGCCAAATGAATAATTATCAACTGTTTAACTAATATTTCCCCACGGATAACACCATGATCTACAACCAAGTTGATCGAAGCGCCATCCGCACGGAACAAGACAAAACACTCCCAAGTAGCACAGTCTCCGGGAAGAGAAATCTGTAAACATTCGAACGAGTTCGAATATATTGTGCCAGAGAGGTATCAACAATGTTGAAAGAATACGGGGTACCCTTCTCTCTAAGCGTTTCCACCAAGTAGAAAATAAAAGGCAGACATCTGTCAGAAAACAACTACTTCCCTGGCTAATACCACGACGGACATTGAACTACAACTGACAGATATTTGTGCAACGTTCTTCAAAGAAGACCCAATTGCAAGTGCTTGTCTCGTAATTAAACAGAAAAGTATTCTTCATTTGGCTGGGAATGACCACCTGCAGACATGCATGTTTCGAGTTTTATTGCCACTCATCAGTGACAGGGTAGGTCGGACAACATTATAATTGTCCTGTCCCTGCCAAATGAATAATTATCAACTGTTTAACTAATATTTCCCCACGGATAACACCATGATCTACAACCAAGTTGATCGAAGCGCCATCCGCACGGAACAAGACAAAACACTCCCAAGTAGCACAGTCTCCGGGAAGAGAAATCTGTAAACATTCGAACGAGTTCGAATATATTGTGCCAGAGAGGTATCAACAATGTTGAAAGAATACGGGGTACCCTTCTCTCTAAGCGTTTCCACCAAGTAGAAAATAAAAGGCAGACATCTGTCAGAAAACAACTACTTCCCTGGCTAATACCACGACGGACATTGAACTACAACTGACAGATATTTGTGCAACGTTCTTCAAAGAAGACCCGATTGCAAGTGCTTGTCTCGTAATTAAACAGAAAATTATCCTTCATTTGGCTGGGAATGGCCACCTGCAGACATGCATGTTTCGAGGTTTATTGCCTCTCATCAGTGACAGGGTAGCTCGGACAACATTATAATTGTCCTGTCCCTGCCAAATGAATAATAATCAACTGTTTAACTAATATTTCCCCACGGATAACACCACGATCTACAACCAAGTTGATCGAAGCGCCATCCGTACGGAACAAGACAAAACACTCCCAAGCAGCACAGTCTCCGGGAAGAGAAATCTGTAAACATTCGAACTAGTTCGAATATATTGTGCCAGAGAGGTATCAACAATGTTGAAAGAATACGGGGTACCCTTCTCTCTAAGCGTTTCCACCAAGTAGAAAATAAAAGGCAGATATCTGTCAGAAAACAACTACTTCCCTGGCTAATACCACGACGGGCATTGAACTACAACTGACAGATATTTGTGCAACGTTCTTCAAAGAAGACCCGATTGCAAGTGCTTGTCTCGTAATTAAACAGAAAATTATCCTTCATTTGGCTGGGAATGACCACCTGCAGACATGCATGTTTCGAGATTTCTTGCCTCTCATCAGTGACAGGGTAGGTCGGACAACATTATAATTGTCCTGTCCCTGCCAAATGAATAATAATCAACTGTTTAACTAATATTTCCCCACGGATAACACCACGATCTACAACTAAGTTGATCGAAGCGCCATCCGCACGGAACAAGACAAAACACTCCCAAGTAGCACAGTCTCCGGGAAAAGAAATCTGTAAACATTCGAACGAGTTCGAATATATTGTTCCAGAGAGGTATCAACAATGTTGAAAGAATACGGGGTACCCTTCTCTCTAAGCTTTTCCACCAAGTAGAAAATAAAAGGCAGACATCTGTCAGAAAACAACCACTTCCCTGGCTAATACCACGACGGACATTGAACTACAACTGACAGATATTTGTGCAACGTTCTTCAAAGAAGACCCGATTGCAAGTGCTTGTCTCGTAATTAAACAGAAAATTATCCTTCATTTGGCTGGGAATGACCACCTGCAGACATGCATTTTTCGAGGTTTATTGCCTCTCATCAGTGACAGGGTGGGTCGGACAACATCAAATATATCATAAACTTTCATCTGATATAATCTCAAAGTAACAATAGACCACTGGCGGATGTGAGAGTTCTGAATGAGTATTTAATATTGGTTCAACAACCAGTGTGGATATGCAACTAAACCTGAATTTATTTTTAACAAGAAGAAAATACAAGTTTTCTCATTGAATGTTTCCTCATACAAACATTCCAAATCAACACGTTTTTGAATTTCATAGGAGTCATTCATCATCCAATACAACCATGAAACAGAAATATTCTTCTATGCAGTGCAAATATGTGAAAAGAACACAGGCGGTCAAACAGATTACGATAGAAGAAAAATACTTTCGGGGACTGAGCTTCAATAAAATGCATTTTACCATTAGCGGTAAGCCGTGAGCGGTGGCGGTGAGCGGTAATATTCAAAAACAAAGGAATTAAGTAGTTGTTTTTTATCGGAAACTACACAAACATAGAATAATTCTATTCCACTTGGTTTAGAAGGAAAAGGGTCATTTCACATAAGGTCCTCAAACATATCAGTGAGATTCAGTTCATATTCCTATGGGTTTTATTACTTTGGTTACAGGAGCGTTTATAAGTGGGGGTAATGGGGTATACACCCCCTGCAATCGAGAAAAATTCAATGTTTCAATCAAAATTAACATTTACCTATACAGGCCGTTCTTTTATCATGTGGTAACATTGCTATATTCTGAACCGTAATAGATACAAAGACGATTAAATGGGAAAAAATTTAACTATTGTGGTGATCAGTACATTGGTCAGAGAAAATCTACGAGGACTCTCGCCCTTCCCGACTTATAAGGGAAAACTGAAAATGCTGTTTTCGTTTTTTTACGAATAGAATGGTTATTTCAGAAAATATAAAAAAATTAAAGATGAAAGTTTTATTGTATTCAAAATGTACTAGAACTACGTAATGATAAATTTTTAATTAAACGTAAAAAACCGAAAACAGCATTTTCAGTTTTCCCTGTATAAGTTGGGAAGGGCAAGAATCCCCGTAAATTTTCATTCATTCATTGGAAAGAAAAACTAATGTTGTTCGAAGAGTTACACCTAATGCAATTGTAGTTTTCAATTTTGATTTCAGAATCATCAATTTCACTTGTTGTTCTTGTTTCGCTCAGTAAGATTATTTTTGGATTGTAGCATGATAAAGTTTCCCTAATTTAATCGATGTTCTTCAGAATACTTTGAGCGTTGAGGTAGATTAGGTCTGTATTCATTAGAATATTAGGATGACTGACTAGTTTTTTCTCTCGTGATCTTGTTTGTTTACAATAGTTGGTTTATTGTTGATATATTTGATTGTTTTACTTTCATCACCCTTTCTAATGATTTCTTGCAGATCAGATTTAATTTTTTGGTAATAGTCCCTTTCTGCCTTAGTTTGATCACCATATACTTTCATACTTGGAATTCTATTATTTATCAGATGTTTGTGTCTCAATAGATATCTTGCATCTTCTGGAGACTTTAAAATTACTTTTATTGGTCTAATTTTATTTGGTACAAATTTGCCCAACCTAAATATTTTGATATCATTTTGATTAATTTGCAAACCTTCTAAAATGTTGTTAACTGCCATGTTGACTTCAGAAATACGCTCCTGCTGAGACTTTCCTTTAGGTTCGTTCACGTTAAAAATGATAATGTTGGAAGCACGATATTGTCTATCTATTATTTCCGTTATCACATCCTCCTTATCTTGTACTGCTGAAGATGCTGCATTCTCCAAACTGTTTTTCAGTTCCTTGATTTCACTATCCATTTCTTCCTTCATATCTCTTACCGCTGAAGATGCTGCATTCACAAGACCCCTTTTCAATTCCTTGATTTCACTTTCCATTTCATCTATTTTCAAGAGAAGTTTGGGAATATACTAAATGCCATTTTGGCAGTCTTCACAATAAAATTTCAGAAGCGTTCTTCCTTTGAGGTCCATCACTTTCAGTTCACTGGCATTCAAACCAGTGCATTTCCTATGGGTAGAAAGTTGACAGCTATCGCAGACGAGACACCGGTGTTGCCTTAAGCTCCGGGGGATATTGAGTCCGTTGTGGAGAATGAGAAGTGTCGAATATATTGGAACTACTCATTAGTAGGAGATTTGAGCCGGTTCTGGGCCTCCTCCCACCACTATGACGTCATCGGTGACCTTGACCTTATCGACGTCATCGGTGACCTTGACTTTGACCTTGACCTTGACCTTGACCTTGACCTTGAACTTGAACTTGACCTTGAACTTGAACTGGACATTGACGTTGATAGTGGTCTTGGTCTTGAGTATTGTTGGGAGGTGTTCAGGGTTTGTATTTTACCTTGGGATTGTATTTTTTTTCATACACGGACTAGTACTTTTTCCAAGTACATATATTTCTTCTTACCTCCATACCTTCCATACCCTTCATGTATACCTACTCTGGTATTATGTATGGTCCTTATGTGTGGAGTGCACGTCTGCACACCACGGAGATCCAGTCATATATGTGAACTCTGATTCCTCTCACGTGATATATACCTTGCGATGGTGGTGGGGGAGAGGTAGCGTAACGCTATGCTCATCCAACGATGATCCAGTGGAGTGTGACTCCCCCACCACTATGACGTCATCGGTGACCTTGACCTTGATGACGTCATCGGTGACCTTGACCTTGATGACGTCATCGGTGACCTTGACCTTGACTTTGACCTTGACCTTGACCTTGACTTCGACCTTGACCTTGACTTTGAACTTGAACTTGAACTGGACATTGACGTTGATAGTGGTCTTGGTCTTGAGTATTGTTGGGAGGTGTTCAGGGTTTCTGTTTTACCTTGGGATTGTATTTTTTTTCATACACGGACTAGTACTTTTTCCAAGTACATATATTTTTTCTCACTTCCATATCTTCAATACCCTTCATGTATACCTACTCTGGTATTATGTATGGTCCTTATGTGTGGAATGCACGTCTGCACACCGCGGAGATCCAGTCAGATATGTGAACTCTGATTCCTCTCACGTGATATATACCTTGCGATGGTGGTGGGGGGAGAGGTAGCGTAACGCTATGCGCATCCGACGATGATCCAGTGGAGTGTGACTCCCCCCACCACTATGACGTCATCGGTGACCTTGACCTTGATGACGTCATCGGTGACCTTGACTTTGACCTTGACTTCGACCTTGACCTTGAGCTTGACTTTGAACTTGAACTTGAACTTGACTGGACATTGACGTTGATAGTGGTCTTGGTCTTGAGTATTGTTGGGAGGTGTTCAGGGGTTGTGTTTACCTTGGGGATTGTGTTTTTTTTCACACACGGACTAGTACTTTTTCCAGGTACATATATTTTTTCTTACTTCCATACCTTCCATACCCTTCATGTATACCTACTCTGCTATTATGTATGGTCCTTATGTGTGGAGTGCACGTCTGCACACCGCCGAGATCCAGTCAGATATGTGAACTCTGATTCCTCTCCCGTGATATATACCTTGCGATGGTGGTGGTGGTGGTGGGGGGGAGGTCGCGTGACGCTATGCGCATCCGACAATGATCCAGTGAAGTGTGTTAGACCCTCGCTCTCGATAAGGTGGGTTGGTTCCGCCCATACGCTGCGGTGATTCAGCGACTACTATTTACTCTCCGCCCTCTCTCTATATTGATATGGTGGGGAGGGCTCTGCTATGACATTGCATGAATAGTCGAAGCAGATAGACTTTGTTTACCCTCTCTCCTACTCAATGAAATTATAGATAAAGGAGGTGGGATGGATTGTAAAATCAGTATCTTATTGAGTTTTGTGCTGAGAACACTCATCGAGAAAATGTATTACTGTGACTGTGGTAAATCGTTCACTCGTAGTGATAATCTTCGTCGGCATCAACTTCAGAGTTGCCAAGGTGGCCCTTCTGTGAAACGGATCAAGTTAGATACGGTTGCATCGACACCAATGTACACATGCAATTGCTGTAATGTGACAATTCCTGCATCCCAAGTAAGTTCACACAAGAGAACTCTCCAGCACAAGACCAATGCATGTAATCAAGTAGGTGATGGCATACAAATTGTAAGGAATGCTTTCAAATGTAGAATTGTGAGCTATCGACTGGAAAGTGCGAATGTATACACTGAATATATGCCGTTCTTCAATGAGATCAGGGAGAAAGTTATTGGATTACTTAAAGAGGCAATAAAGGTTCACAAGATCTTCGAAGTGAATATGGAGGTATTTGACAGCTACATTGTCCAAACACGGGATTTGAGTGATACCAAGTCATTCAACTCACAAAATAAAATTGTGGACCAGTCTACGGATTTGGGTGCATTATTCGATGGATTCCGTGATGTCATCATTGCTCAGACTACGGAATTTGAGGAACGTGACTCAGGTATGTTTAAAGTTTCAATTCTATGGAGCTGTGAAAGAGTTATGTTCCTCGAAGTGAACATCAACAAGTATAGTCCACTCAGCGGATGTTCATATGTGAAGCTGCCCGAGTTCATTGAAACAAGAAAAGGTGTTGTGAATATTCGCAATGAAGATCAGCACTGTTTTGCATGAGCCATCACATCTGCTTTGTTTCCTGCGAATGGCAGAGTGTCAGAAATTTCCTCATACCCCCACTATTCCGATGTTTTGAATGTAACAGGTATGGATTTTCCAGTTAAACTTCAAGCCATAAATATGTTTGAGGATATGAATGATATTTCAACTAATGTCTATGGATTAGTGTCGAAACTTGATAAGGGTAAAATGAAATATGAAGTGGTTGGTCCATTGCGTTACTTTCAAGTCAACTATCTGCGCATGAGCATAAGAAATATTTTTGTGATGGATGTTTATTGTATTTCTCTCCTGAGCGATTACTGTTACGTCATCAGTTGCATGACTATAATCATTTGAGTACTACAATACCATCAGTCAATTTCAGAATCAATAAATATGGTAAAATGATACCGGGGAATTCACTTATGTTTGAAAGTTTTGAGAAACAAATGAAGGTGCCATTTGTAGTTTATGCTGATTTTGAATCAGTTCTCAAACCCATTCAAACCCAACCCTAAACACTCATACTCGAATAAAACATACAAACATGAACCTTATTCATTTGCTTATTCGATAAAATGTTCATACAATGATAAATTATCAAAATTTGTTACATACAGGGGTGAGGATGCAGCCGAGAAATTTGTTACAAAACTTGAAGATGATTTGAGAAATATTTATCAAAATCATTTGAGGTATCCAATTCCTATGGCTGCACAAACCCCCGCGGAAGAAGAAGAAGAGTTTGCTTCTGCACAATTTTGTGGAATATGTGATAAACCATTCACGGGTGGTGATGTGAAAGTGAGAGACCATTGTTTGTCACCTCACTGGAAAGAAAAGATCACCCGCCGCCCATTCCGTATGTAACCTAAATTTCAAATTGCCAAATTTTCTTCCGATAATTTTCCATAATCTTAGTGGGTATGATTGCCATTTGTTCATAAAAGAACTGTATAGAAACAAGGAAAAAGTGGACGTTATTCCACAAACTAAGGAAAAATACATGTCTTTCACCAAGCATCTATTCACTCACACATACACTGACAAAGATGGAAAAGAGAAAAATAATTATTTGAAAATGAGATTTATAGACAGTTTCAAATTCCTTAATATCCGATCAGTGTATTGAGATGCATAAAGATTTTCCACAAATTGACAAATTCAATTTGATGAGAAAGAAAGGTGTTTTTCCATATAACTTTGTTGACCATATTGAAAAGTTGAATTATCCAACTATTCCCACTAAAAATCAATTTCATGACAATCTTAACGAAGAGCATATATCAGATAAGGACTATATGAGAGCAAAACTTGTTTGGCATTTATTCGAGTGTCAGAGTTTAGGGGAATATTCGGATTTATATTTGAAGTCTGATGTGCTTCTATTATGGCCCGCGCTAATTGACTCAGCTGGTAGTCGCGTTCGGCATCATCTATCTCACCCATTAGCTGGTCTATATCTGTCTCCAGCGTGGGTGCGATAGATTCCAAGGGGATGGCATCCGCGATGGCAGCTACCTCCACCACAGGGACCGGTTCTTCAGCGGTTGGAACAACAACTTCAACAACGGGTGGGAGTAGTATGTCGGCAACTGTTGGCTCTACCGCTACAACTATATAGGTGCAACTTCAACTGGTGCCACTATAGTTGAAACTGGTGATACAACAGGCCTCACAATAGTTGATGATGGTCATCCTCCAGTATAAGGATTGGTCTTATTGCAATTATTGCGGTACTTGCCAATAGGACCAGCCTTGCACCTACTGTTGTGACCGGATGACTTCTTCGATGCTGTTTTTTTTGGTTTTTTAACCACGAAATCCATCAGATCAATTACTGCCACACCACTCGTCGACGAGTTTGCTCTCACTTCACGATGTCGTTTAGGAGCACCTCCGTTAACGGACCCATATGGTTGTTGAAGTTTTTCCTTTCGCTCACGTTGTGATGCTATCATCGGCGACAGCACCTTGGGGACTCCACATCCTCCCTGATTAGATCCATCAGGTCATCCAATTGAGCCGACACGTCCAGTGCCGGCCCTTCGCCGATGAGGTTGGCAGGTGGTGGTGATGGGCTCCGCTGGCGCCTTTCATCAGAATCCAACCGGATGTTACTGATGATGGTGGCCACACCAGGTGAAAATTCAAGGTCATCAAACGAAAAAAACGCGAGAAAGAAACCTCTTATATCACCCCGCCACCCCCACCTGGGGTAATACGAAGATTTCTTTCTCGGGGTAGTCGCAGGCTAATCCAACTGAGCCATTATAGACCACCGAAGATATTAGTAAAAAATCTTCTATATACGTTTTTAAAATCGAGCCACTAAATTTCTACAATTAACAATACATCAACAAATAGCCAATCAGTGCAGACTCGTCTAAGGAATAAAAATAAACCGACTTATAGATTTTTTTTTCGTGAATTTTTTTTTGTGCATAACCCATCATTTTTATATTTTCCAAGAAATATATGATCAGTTCGGACGTTTTTTAACAACAAACTTTTTCTTTATTATCATTCATGAGTGAGATATGATTTTTCAAAAATATTGAAATTAAAATTTATCGGAAAAACTTTTTTTTGGTGCATAACCCAAAATTTTTATATTTTTCCTAGAAAAATGTGATCAGTTTGAATGTTTTTCACCAACAAACTTTTTCTTTATTATCATTCATTCATTAATTTCAAAATTGAGTTAGTAGTATATTTGAATCGGTTCTGGGCCTACCCCCACCACGGAAATTTGAACCGGTTCTTGGCCTACCCCCACCACGGAGATTTGAGTTGGTTCTAGGCCTACCCCCACCACGGAGATTTGGTCGATTCTGGGCTAACGCCCACCACTCTGACGTCACTATCGACCTTCGGGTGTACGTATGTTGTTGTATTGAGCGGGTACCCCTTGTTTCGAGAGTGAATCATGGACATGCGTGTATCCAGTTCAGTTCGAAAGCGCATGTGCAAGGTGACTTGTTTCTATAAATTGTGAAGTTGAACTTATATCAGGACCTTTTCTCTCCGACTCCTATTGATCTCACACGTTCCTACGAGCTGAATAATCATGAACTCACTACCAAATTTGTTTGTTGAAGAATGTGCAATGCCGAATATTCCAACAAATGATGAGTTTGGTTTTGAAAATATTCCGGTATATCACTTGTCATCCCCAGAAGATTTCAACGATGAATATAACATCATTGATTATCTGAAGATTTCAGATATACCGGAACCTTCAGAAAGTGTTGATCCAACCCTTTCACAACTGTCACTATCCACTTGCCCTCCATTTCTGTCTCCTCTTAGTGTGGATACGAAACCAAAACTATCTAAGAGGAAGGGTGCATCTACTGCTTCTAACCCAAAGAAAACAACCAAAGGTGTACGGAAATCCCGTAAGAAGAAGGTAGATGACACCTTCTTGAATGTGATGGGCGATTTGGAAGATGTTTCGCTTAATTCTTTCGGTCCACTGCAGCGCTGTGGGGACATGCTGAAGAAAGCAAAATGCCGTATCATAAAAGCGAAAGCTACCATCTTCAAATGCGATGATGATGTTCGAAGTGGCAGCATGGACGAGGTGGCCCTTCAGGAGCTCGATGCAAAGATTGCATCAACAGAGGCTGAACTGATTAAAATGTGTGATGATGCAGACAAACTCCGTTTCACAATCACACAGAAAAATCAGTCCACCCATTGTTTGAAAATGCAAGCAGAGATTGAGCTTCAGGAGTCCACAGCACTTTTTGATACGGCAGCATCTGTACGTGATAAGTGGCGAAAAGAGTTCGATCACGCATTTCAATCTGATAGTAATTAGCTCTGAGAATTATGAAATGTAATCAATGTTGTGAGTTGAAAATATATGAGCTGGAATGCAGTTGATTTGGTTTGGCATACACAGAACGTTGCGATTGGTTGGGGCAACGTTTACCGCAAAGAAAATACATATTTTTTTGCTTCACTCAAACATAATTCACTTAAAATGAAAACCTCAATAAATTTATTTTCAATAGTTTATTCATTGAAACATAAAACTTAATACATAAATTAAACCATGTCAACTTCCAAATCCATGAATTGTGTTCGCTAGGTAAGCCCAACCACTTCACATATAGTTTATTATTTTTCCTCTTCAACACCTTTTCAACCAGATAAATGTCGGGATTTTCTGTTTTCAATAACTCTTCTTCATAAAAACATCCTTTAATCGGTTGACCATTCATATCTTCAAGAATATATGTCGTGGGGTATGCCTATTGATTTTAATGATTTTGAATAGTTCAGTTGTGAAATTTGCAGTGTACCTCTTTTCGAAGATATTTTTGTACTTGCTCATACGTACAATGTCATTCATTCGGAATTTGGGAATACTTTGGTTTCTTCGGATTCTTTTGGCGCTTTTGAATTTTAGCTTTGTTGCTGACGTAACATTGATTGGTTGTATACCAGTTGTACGATGCACTTATGATTATATTTTCTTGTAATTATTGGAAGAATATCTAGTCATTTATTGTGTACCATCGCTGAAAATTCTCTGTAATTGTACGAATTACTCTTTCTGCTATAGCCGCTTTCATGGTGCTGAATGTTGAATAATGATTAATATCATATTTTTGCATCAGAGATGAGAAACTATTATTGAAAAATTCTTTTCCTTGATCGCTTTGTAAATGTTTTGGAGAATAATCGGCTTCTTTCAACACGTCTTCCATTGCATCGCTAACAGCACTACCTGTTTTATTTTTATTCGGTTTCGTCCATAAATATTTTGAGTAGCAATCAATTACTACTAAAACATATCTATATCCTTTGTTATGTTTAGCATAGCATCTATTTGCCATAGATCTGCAAAACCTTTGATGGTGGTGGTTCTTCTGGTGAAATTACGTCTTGCTGGCCTACGTAATTAATAATAATAATAATACTCCCTCATAAACACTCGTTGAGTGTACCCAAAGGCATAGCCTGTGCGGGTAGAGGACGGCTATTATTATTATTTGCCGTGGCGCTCCGGGGCGACTTACTGATGTTTTAGGTGATGTATTCACTTTTCAGCTGCAGGAAAACCCGGAAAACCTACAGCACCACCTCGGGTGGTCGGTGTGCACTCCAAGCTAGCACTAGACGAGATTGGCATCTAGACAACTCACAATACACTTGCTTTTCAACAAGGCATGCGGCCGCCTATCGAATCCGATATAAAGTAGTTGAGAAAAATTCTCTTACCTACATCGGATTCGAACAGACTATCGCTATGCTGGAGTTTCGAACGGCCTGTGCATTAGACCGCTGATCCACCGACCGATTCATTGACAACTTGTCGTTTGAGATCACTTATTTCATTATCCATCTTCTCACTCTGCAAGGATTTCATATAGACAATTTGACAATGTTACTGCATCATATAATTAGGACAAACTGATCATTTTCTTAAATTTTTCAATATATTATACCTTCCTCACGTAATTCTTCAATTATTGAAGTATGTCCAGCCGATTTCGAGGATATCAACAGTCGTAAACGATCGACTAACTTGTCAGGTGAATTCCAGTACACATAATTTGCTGATTTGTTATAATACTTTTTTTGCATCCGATTGAATCCTTTACCTTTTTTTGTTCTACTCCTCGTCGACAGATGATGTGATAAGTTCAGTACTGGTTTGATAACTTCACAAAATTTTTTAGAATTCGTATGTTTGAAACCATTTCTTAGTTGATGTTGTTTGTATGGTGCATTCGTTAGTCTCAATATTTTAGCATACGTATGACGAATTTCATCATCGAAATTTACTTCAGGTGGATTTTTCAAAAAAATCATGTCGTATAACTCCGGACTACCTGGGAATTCATGATTTTTTGTTTTATTGTCATTCCAAAATATAATATTGCCATCACTGAAACGTACATTGAGACTACCCATTTTCAGTTTTTGTGTAGTAGGATCTAAACGTATACCATATATTGTATCATAAGCAACATTATTTGTTTATAATGTATTTTCAAAACATCTCCAATATTGTCTGCAAAATCAGAGAAATCAGAATCACCTATTCGAGATGATGACGGTGTTTCGAATATGGACATTTCATTTTCTCCGAATTCTTTGATAGTACCTGTCTCACTGTCAGTAGATGATATTTCACTATTATATGAGGATGGATCTTTCCCTATTGGGGTGCTCGTAACTTTTATTGGAGTAGACTGAAAATTCCCTTGCTTCATTGGAAACGTTGACTTTGGTGATTTGATGGTAGCACCTGAAGATAGAACCTTTAATGGCTTCGTTATGGGATCATAGAGTTTTTCAAGCGCCATTCGATTTTCAATAAGTCCACTCTTGATAGAATTGAATTTCTGCCGTACAGCTTCTGTTGTCTCAACCAGTTGACGTTTCAAATTCAATTCATTGTTTTTATTTTCAGCTACTGAATCATTTTTTGTCTTCATTTTGTTTTTGACAAGAGAAGTAACCTCTATGCAATTCAACGATCGATTGAATGTGGATTGCAGTGTCATGGATATATAAAACTATCGAACCCCATGCGATATCTACCTTCATGCATTTTTCTATCCTTATCAATGACCAGAAATCCATATTGATCCTCCCAACATTTAACACACATCAATTGGAATTGTTTGAATGTTACATCGGGTGACACGTGATCAGAATAAATATGATCTTGCTTGAACATTACAATAAAGTTTGTATTATCTCGCACTAACTGTTTGGGCACTCGTGAATATGTTTGAGCAAGATAAAAACAGTCAACATCTTTATGACGTCCCATACAGAAATATGATCTTATAATGTCCTGTTTTTCACATATTACATCATCGAAAATGAAAACAGAATTTGGTTTGGCATCGGACGGTTCCACTATTTCTGCATTATTACTGAACGTATAAAATCCCAAACCCTTTATGGGTTCCAATACATTTCGTAGGAATTGATATTTGGGCTGATTGAGTGATTTCGAATAGAAATAAACGTTTGTGAATCGTAGTCCTTGTGGATGTGTCAGAAGAGAGATCATGGCATTTGTCTTTCCACAATTCGACGGTCCAATAATGAGTCCTCGAACAGATGATGGAAGTAGCGGACCATGCCGCAACACATTCTGACCATTCAATCCACAACCGAATTTTTTATCTAGATTATTTACAGCAAACTTTTCTTTCTGCTTTACAATGCGCATCGTACCGTGGTTGGAGACTATGTAAGCGATGATATGTCGTGAACGTTTCATTTAAATGTGTACCATCAAACGATACGGATGTGTTCGTGGTGTATGCAGAAAGAGCGGACGTGGATTTGTTAATAATTTGATAAACAAACTTCCGTTCAAATTACAATTACCCGGAGGATATCAGTACTGTGGACCCGGTACAAAATTGGAAAAACGTTTAGCCCGCAAAGATCCCGGAATCAATAAATTGGATATTGCATACAAACAACACGATATTCAATATTTGAATCATCTAACTGATCTCACAGTGAGACATAGAGCAGACAAAGAACTCGAATACGCAGCTTGGAATAGGGTTAATTCGAAGGACGCTGGTATTAAGGAAAGAGCAGCTGCCCTACTCGTTACCAATATTATGAAATCAAAGAGACGTTTCGGTATGGGTTGTAGTACTACTATGAAGAAAAGGATGAAAAATCAACCGAAGAAAAAGAAAAATAATCTCAGAAAAATCGCCTTTGGTTCTGGAGTGGTTCATAAAGTGCGAAATGTACTGAAAAAAGCTGGGGGTGAGCAATTTGTAACGAATAATTTGAAGAAAGCTACCGTAGTGGCATTACATGCGGCACGTAAATACCTCAAAGCTGCTGGTGGAAAGAAAACAATCTGCACACCCCGCATAATTCCAATTCCTAAGGTCGGAGGGATTCTACCACTGATACCGATTTTTGCTGGATTGTCCGCGCTCGGAAGTTTAGCGGGTGCTGTTGCAGGCATCACCAGAGCTGTGAATTCAGCAAAAGCAAGCAGAACCGCCCTAATCGAAGCGAATCGCCATAATAAGAAAATGGAAAGTGTGGCATTGGGTAAAAGTGGTAGTGGTGTATACCTCAAACCGTACCGTAAAGGACTCGGACTCTACTTTAAACCATACAATCCAAAAAACTAGTTGATTCCCTACCTCGACGACCTCACACTGACATCGATCTCAATTATTATGCCAAGAAAATGAAAATTCCATACTTTCGTGGTATTTTCATGCGTGATACATTACCCGCTAGAGGTCCACGACACCTCGAGACCGCCATTGTCAATTTAGATGGAATAAGAGGATCGGGAACACATTGGGTGGCATACAGCAAATGTGGGAAAGACTTTGCTTACTTTGATAGTTTTGGAGATCTACCCCCACCAAAAGAGTTGATTCAATACTTTCAGAAATGTTCGAAAGTGAAAATTCTATATAACTATGATCGCCAGCAGAAGTTCAACACAGTTTTTTGCAGTCACTTGTGCTTGAAGATTCTCTCTGAATTATTATAAAATGGATACAACTCCAGCAATGACTCGAGATACTATTAAAGCGATGGGATTTTCACTTAAGATGTATTCAAAATATCGCACCCTGACAAGAATGGATCGAGTGATGCTTGCAAATAAGCCGAAGGAAGTAATACTCGCATGCGCTGCACATGAGATTGCTTATGTTTGGGAAAAGTTACCTAAAAGTCTACAAGATGATGTCGACATAATGAAATATAGATATTGTACTGACCACCACAATCTTGACGGCAATAGCATTCCAAATTCTGATGTGAATGATGGTCCTCCACCACGGAAAATATTCTGTTGTTACTGCAATATAAATGATATGGATATTGGTGCTAATAAAAATGAAATGGATATTGATGAACCATCTCCGAAAAGGCGTAGGTTGTCTCGAGTGTGTTGTAGACAACAATCAATTGAAGTGTTATTCATAAAATTTATCAGTCATGTCACGGAAGTTCAAACTACAAGCTGTCTGGAAGAATGTCTTGAGTGCAGACTTTTTCCCACCCATTGAATTGGACAGAAACAGTCGTTATGGATTGGGGCTTTTAGGATTCTATGGATGCAATACAGTCAATAATATAACTGAAAAAAACAATGTTCAGTTATATTGTTATATTGTTCAAATCAGTTTCAGAATCAGTGATGTTAGTTCACCAATACTTCAGAAATACACAATTGAAATACCATGTGGTGCCTATGAAATAGAAGAAATCAATGCAGTTATTCAGAAACATATCATGTTCAGATTGTTTCATGGTAAAAAAACAAAACGATACCGATGCAGATGATATATTCTACCTACATGCCAATTATAATACTTTCAAATGTGAGATGCGACCAAAATATGAAATTGATCTAACTCATCCGAATTCCATAGCAAAGATGATGGGTTTCAATTTTGATAGATTCCAACCGAATCAGATACATGAATCCTCACAACCGATATACATAACAACATTATATCTGGTTCATACATAAATAATGACGAATCCCACATTATTTTTTCATTCGATATCGATGTGGAGCCTGGATTCGATCTCACAAAAGAACCACACAAGATTATATATATATATGCCCATTAGTCCAGAAGGTCGTCTGTTGATTCACAACATCACAGTGCGTATTTTGGATCACAAAAATAATCTCATTGATTTTGGAAGTGCAGAAGAGATTGTCATAATTTTGGAATTGAAAAAAATTTCATAAATATCATGGGTTTTTGTTATAATAGACAAAAGTGTACGCTAAACAGTTAGCACACCACGCTCTGTCAGCGAGAGATCTCAAATTTTTTAAATCAATTGGACTGAAAATAAGGAACAATGGTGCTCGAAACAAATAGTGAAAAATTAAATATATTCGATGAACCGATGTTCGATCATTCCCTCACAAGTTTACATGAGCAGATACAAACCATATGGATCACCATTATTCAGAAATTCAGATGAAATTCGAATTGCAATCAATAATCAAGATGTTATACTCGACATTTCTGAGAGTTTCATTTATATATACGTGGCACATCTTCAGACATATGGGCTATCAAGACAACCAACGCCCTTGAAACACCTCGTTATATCATCATTGGATTCCAAAGCACTACCACGTCTGAAGACAGGACAAAGGACATCACTAAATTCACAACTGCTGATATCAATATCATTCGTGTGTACTTGAACTCTGAAGTATACCCATATGAACGTTGGAATTTGGATTTCGATAAGAAACTTGATACTTCAGCATATTATGCCTATGAGAACTTTCAACGAAGTTATTATGATAAAGATATGAGTGAACCTCTCATGGACATTGGGGAATTTCGACAAATCCACTATTCATCATCGATTGTTCACATCAGCCGAATGCCACAAAATCATCAACTATTGATATTAAGCTCGAGTTTGAAACTAGGAAAGTCAACTTCCCAGGTATATACAAACAATCTAATTTAACTTCTTCTTCATCGTCATGATTTTCTTGACCATTTTCGATTTCATTACCATCGCTATCCAGTTGGCACTTTTGGATGATTCCATTAGGTAGGTATGGCAAGAGACGGTAGAGAAATCTCCTCAGCTCACATTCAACCTTTGCATCGCAGAGTTGATCTAGATCCAAAGAACCATATGTATATTTCTCACAAAGATCCACACCTTTCTGATAGTTCTCAGCGTCACGCAAACATAACTGGATCTGCTCTTCATCATAACACACGCTCAGGTCATACTTGGTGGCATGGTGAGCATCATCACTCAAAGCATCCAATTCAGAAGTCAATCGTTCAACAGCTGAAGTGATGTCTACAGCTTCGGTCCAGTTTTGGCTAGCATACAGCATCCACATCTTTCTCGAAAATGAAACTGAAATCAAAGAAAAATTATTGAAATAAGTATGCTATAATAGAATTTATCAATAAAACTCACATATACTTTCGATGATGCCAACCGCCAAAGAGTGTGTTTAACAATGTATGAAAACTTTTTATATTTTCCTTACAATTGACACCTATAATATAATTCGACTTAGCCTATGATATGTGAAAATTAACTATTATTCAATGAGATCGAATTTAACCAACGATCGTGTTTTCATACCAGCAAAGCTTTGTTGAGTCTGACCCAAATATGCTACGGTATATTTACCAACAGATGAATTGATGCAAGTAACATCGTCGTCACTAAATTGCTCTGAAACACGTTTTGGTAGCCAAGTTTTGAACAATGTGTTATTGCTCACATCGAGTAATGTTAACAAAATGGATTTACCAAAACGAGTTGAACGAATTGACATATTCTTCATTGGATAAGCTTCATTTAGTGGCAAAGATAATATTACTCTTTGTTCTAATGCTTCCATCTCTTAATTAATTACAGAATTGATTTTTTGTAAATCCACCTTTGGAACTGACATGATGAAAATATGTAATAATTAGGAAAATAATAAGGAAAATATAAATAATTTTCGATAGAAAAACACACACACCAATTTATCTCTCTCTCAGTGGGCACTGAATAACTTCACTACTCTTGCTGACTGCTCGACTACTAGGTATACAACTTCTGATTTCATATCACCATACCCAATTCTTTTATAACAGATAATGAACTTCCCCCACCACATACTTATGCACTACATGTGTGATGCGAATCCCCCACCATGCGCGAGTTTGCAACGCATTGATGAAGGACAGAGACTAAATAGTAGTCGCTGCATTGCGCAGCGTATGGGTATGTGATGTCAGCGGACTCACCGCACCGAATCGTCGTCGGATGCGCATAGCGTCACGCGACCTCTCCCCCCCACCACCATCGCAAGGTATATATCACGGGAGAGGAATTAGAGTTCACATATCTGACTGGATCTCCGCGGTGAGCAGACGTGTACTCCACACATAAGGACCATACATAATAGCAGAGTAGGTATACATGAAGGGTATGGAAGGTATGGAAGTAAGAAAAAATATATGTACTTGGAAAAAGTACTAGTCCATGAATGAAAAAAAAACACAATCCCAAGGTAAAACACAAACCCTGAACACCTCCCAACAATACTCAAGACCACTATCAACGTCAATGTCCAGTTCAAGTTCAAGTTCAAGTTCAAGTTCAAAGTCAAGTTCAAGGTCAAGGTCAAGGTCACCGATGACGTCATAGTAGTAGGGGGAGTCACACTCCACTGGATCATCGTCGGATGCGCATAGCGTTACGCTACCTCTCCCCCCACCACCATCGCAAGGTATATATCACGGGAGAGGAATCAGAGTTCACATATCTGACTGGATCTCTGCGGTGTGCAGACGTGCACTCCACACATAAGGACCATACATAATAGCAGAGTAGGTATACATGAAGGGTATGGAAGGTATGGAAGTAAGAAAAAATATATGTACTTGGAAAAAGTACCAGTCCGTGTATGAAAAAAAAAAACACAATCCCAAGGTAAAACACAAACCCTGAACACGTCCCAACAATACTTAAGACCAAGACCACTATCAACGTCAATGTCCAGTTCAAGTTCAAGTTCAAGTTCAAAGTCAAGTTCAAGTTCAAGGTCAAGGTAATCGATGGCGTCATAGTGGTTGGGGGAGTCACACTCCACTGGATCATCGTCGGATGCGCATAGCGTTACGCTACCTCTCCCCCCCACCTCCATCGCAAGGTATATATCACGGGAGAGGAATCAGAGTTCACATATCTGACTGGATCTCCGCGGTGTGCAGATGTGCACTCCACACATAAGGACCATACATAATAGCAGAGTAGGTATACATGAAGGGTATGGAAGGTACGGAGGTAAGAAAAAATATATGTACTAGGAAAAAGTACTAGTCCGTGTATGAAAAATAAAACACAATCCCAAGGTAAAACACAAACCCTGAACACCTCCCAACAATACTCAAGACCAAGACCACTATCAACGTCAATGTCCAGTTCAAGTTCAAGTTCAAGTTCAAAGTCAAGTTCAAGGTCAAGGTCAAAGTTACCGATGACGTCATAATGGTGGGGGAGTCACACTCCACTGGATCATCGTCGGATGCGCATAGCGTTACGCTACCTCTCCCCCCACCACCATCGCAAGGTATATATCACGGGAGAGGAATCAGAGTTCACATATCTGACTGGATCTCCGCGGTGTGCAGACGTGCACTCCACACATAAGGACCATACATAATAGCAGAGTAGGTATACATGAAGGGTATGGAAGGTACGGAGGTAAGAAAAAATATTTGTACTTGGAAAAAGTACTAGTCCGTATATGAAAAAAAAAACACAGTCCCAAGGTAAAACACAAACCCTGAACACCTCCCAACAATACTCAAGACCAAGACCACTATCAACGTCAATGTCCAGTTCAAGTTCAAAGTCAAGTTCAAGGTCAAGGTCAAGGTCACCGATGACGTCATCAAGGTCAAGGTCACCGATGACGTCATAGTGGTGGGGGGAGTCACACTCCACTGGATCATCGTCGGATGCACACAGCGTTACGCTACCTCTCCCCCCACCACCATCGCAAGGTATATATTACGTGAGATGAATCAGAGTTCACATATCTGACTGGATCTCCGCGGTGTGCAGACGTGCACTCCACACATAAGGACCATACATAATACCAGAGTAGGTATACATGAAGGGTATGGAAGGTATGGAAGTAAGAAAAAATATATGTACTTGGAAAAAGTACTAGTCTGTGTATGAAAAAAACACAATCCCAAGGTAAAATACAAACCCTGAACACCTCCCAACAATACTCAAGACCAAGACCACTATCAACGTCAATGTCCAGTTCAAGTTCAAGGTCAAGGTCAAGGTCAAGGTCACCGATGACGTCATCAAGGTCAAGGTCACCGATGACGTCATAGTGGTGGGAGGAGGCCCAGAACCGGCTCAAATCTCCTACTCTCATTCCCCACCCTCAGGCAAATTCAAGCCAATAAGCCTGATGTAATCCTCCTCGACCATCAAATTTGGACGATTTTCGTCATTGAGTTTTTAGCTCCTGGCGAAACGAACATCGTCCGAAAAGAGGAGGAAAAACGTACTAAATATCGAGATCTTCTTTTTGAACTCCGCAGGCTTTATCCAAACCATTCTGTCAAGATGGTGGTTCTGATAATAGGGGTCCTTGGTGGAATGATGGACACACTGCTCTCAAACTTGAAAATCATACCGGCTTGCCATGATGTGGCAGAAAACTTGGCCGGAAGAATGCAGAAAGCCGTAATTCTTGGTCTTCTCAGGGCACATGACTCTCGGACCCAGTAATCACTCACCCCACGGACGTGGGGAGTGTTCACTGGGGTTAATGATACACCAGCGCGCCCTCCGGAAGTGTCGGGGCTCCGGAGACAGGGCCTGTCTTGGTAATTCCTAAGAGATTAAAAAAAAAATGTTTATTAACTTTGATACCTTACAATATATAAATAAATCGGGGGTATAATTATCGTTAATAAACTGGGAAAGTCACGTAAACTTTTATCAGATAGACAGAAACTGATGATGAGGTCATCGTTTTAGATCTTGCATGTGATTAATGTGGTCTAATAGTAGTCGAGGATTTGGCTGGAACATAGTTGCTTTCTGTTAGATGCGTGGGAGTCTATATTTGATACGTTATGTTTTGCAGATAAGAGAATATCAAAACGAAATGAGTTTACTCCATCTAGCCGTGAAGTGCAGAAACTTGCTCGCAATAAAGAAACTAGTAGTATCTAGTCCTACCATCGAAACTTGGGGAGTGGACGAAGATCGAAATACTCCCCTTCATTTGGCGTGTCAGCAAACCCGTTCCCCTGTTCTATCGATATTTGATTTTGGTGATTACTCCACATCTTTCTTGAATCTTAAGAACAGAAGGGGCTGGAGCCATCTTCACTACTTTGCTCATCAGGGCAATGAAGCATGGGTAGAAAAACTGTTGGAGAATCCTGGTATAAGGGTTGATTCTACTTGTAACCAAGGCAACACCCCTTTTATTCTGAGTATGAAGAAGAAAAACTTGAAAATTGCAGAAACACTGAAAGACCACGGAGCCGACATTAATTTTGGCAATAAAAACAAAATGACTGCTCTGCATTTTGCGGCGTCTAGAGGTATATACCAAAGCACCGAGAAACTCTTACAGTGGGGAGCGGAGCCAAGCGTCAAAACAACTTATGGAGCTACCCCCCTGATCAAGGCGTCCAGTTGGGGTCGCGTAAAAATCGTTGAGCAACTATTGGACGCAGGGGCCGATATCGATTCAGTGGACGCTAACAACTGGACAGCCCTTCACCATGCTGTAAAAAGAAGAAAGATCAGAGTGATTCAGGTTCTTGTTGAACGTGGAGCTAATGTGAATGCTGTCACCAAGAAAGTACATACCCCTCTCATCATCGCCAGTATCCATAATGTTCCCAAAGCGATAAAAATTCTGACGAAAGATCTGTCAGTCATCCACATGTGCTATTATTCAACAACTGAAGGAGGAACTGCTCTAGAAATTGCGAGAAGAAAGAATTTCATTCAGTGTGTTTCCGTGATTAGGAAAGCAGCAGTATCAGCACTACTCTACAAAGCAGGTTGTTAGCATTATACAGGGTAATCAGAGTTGAGTGGACTATTAGACGTTTCTCGACAAGAAAAGAGACAATTTCAGAGCTTGAATAAGTGGCTCTTTCTTGATCGATTGATGATTTATTTTATGGTAGTTTAGATCGAATTACTTATGCCTGATGAAAATTACAACTTTTTTATTACTAATATTGTTACGACCGATTTTGGCTTTTACGCCATCATCAGGAACGATATTTGTTTGTCATGCACTCTGTATATACCTAATTATGAGCTGCAATTCAGAATAATGACTTTTCCGACCTTTTTCCAATCTGAGACCAATTAAATGTTTCCACCCGTGTTTGCTGAATACACTAATCTTTTTGAAGCAATATTTTGTGAAAAAATTGAATATGAAACGTGTAATAGTCCACCGAACTTGTTTTTTCAGTAAGCTTCTATTCAAAAACGTTCGTTTGGGATTGGTTTTGTTGTAATATATATATTCCAAAAAAGCGCTCTTAAAAGTTTATCTATTTTTTTGAACTTGGAACCTCTAATTCCTCTCTAATATGTCGTGATTGATAAGTCAAAGGCTCTGATGAGGTAGCAAAACATTACAACAGGACATTATCCTACTTCAATATATTCTATTGTTTTTTGAAAGAAAAAAAAACAACACTATTTGTCCATTCAACCTCCTTGCAGCTTGAAATTTCATTTAGTTGAAATATTTGCAACCGTGTATTTTTTTTGCAGCTCAACAGATGAGCGGACGAGCAAATGGAAAATCTGGTTAGTATCTTTTTGTAGTAAAAATACACTTACTTACACTATATTTCGCTAATTTATTTCCACTCTATACAATAATTTATTTAAAACATTAATTTCCCTGTCGCTGTCTATTTACAAACTCTGGAACCAGCTTTATCTGCGACCGAGTATCTCACCCGCTCGAGACCCCTTCATTTATATCGAAAAGGCTTTTGTTTAAACATTATTTAAACGCTGAGAGGTATGGCAGTCATTTAGCGACTTCTCCTGATCTTTTGTACCTGTTTCTCGTTGCATGGGTGTACTGTTAACGAACAGAGATGAGATCATCCGAGTAGGCTAAGCGTGAATATCCGAACAGATGCGATCAGGTCCAGTTTCAGGTTTGTTTCATTGCCCCCTTCTTAAAGACGTTTCGTCCCGAAATGTCGTCCTGCAAGATTCTCCACATCTGCACTTTGAATTTCGATGGGAGTTTCTCTGGTTTTTCTCAGCTATAGCATTCCTTCAACTCCTGGGTTCTGTTTCCGTAGTTCCTGGAGTCCACCAAACTTCTTGTAGAATACCACGGCGATGTCTCTGGACATCGTTTCATCGTCATTTCATCCCCCGGTGGTCTGAGGGGACAACCTAGGGAAATGGTAGTTGAAGTCGTTTAGGCAGCAGACACACTGAGCAACCATGACCGACCGTCCGCGACCGTCCAACTATGACTCGGATCGGATAACTCACACTGAATGATCGTCTTCAACCGGTTTTCGAAGACCATGTTTAAAATTGCAATCTGCTGAAAATTTTGGTCGATCAGTGTGAGTTTGAAAGTTTTCATTGAACCCTTTCAATTTTTGGTCGTTGTTGGACGGTCGCGGACGGTCGATGCTAGTCGGTCAGTGTGATTCCTAGCTTATCCTCTTATACGATCCTTTCCATGAGTTCCGTAACTTTTGTGATAGTCCCACGACGCCGTTTGGGGTTGTGCAGCCAAACCACGTTACCAACCTGAAAACCTCCAGCATCGGCCTTGATGTCAAAGGTCTCCTTCATTCTGTCGCTGGTACTCTGAATGTTCAAACGGATTCGTTCATGGAAGTCGTCCATTCTCTGTCGTAGTTTGCTGATATAGTCTTCTCCCGCAGTGTCTTGGTGACGTCCCAAACTTCAGGTCACAGGGAAGTAGCTGCTCTCGGCCCATAATAATACTAGCAGGATAGACCATCAAGAACAAATGAAAGTACTGGTCTCAATCTTTCTGATGATCAGAAAGTACCTTGGATTAACGAGGTCTTACCTTTTAACGTGCGATTCCTAGCACGAGCTGCCTACATTGTACTGGCGTATCCGGGCTTTAGTTCTTGTTCGAAGTCCATTGCTGGCAGCACACACAGCACACTTTCTGCACAAGTCTTTAACGTCGGCTTGACAATTGGCCCAGTAAAACCATTGCTTCAGTGACCACTGGTACTGTTTGTCCTTGCGTGAGCCTGGTCAGTGGTTTAGCGATGTTATCAAACCCCAGCACGTATCAGCGGTAGTAGGTGTCTTTTGGAATTGACCATTTTTTCACAGCTTTGATCTTCTGTTCATCTACCGCTTAGGTACTCCTTCCCGAGAAATTACGTGGCCAAGATATAGTGCTTCTTTCTGGAACATTTGGTTTCCGAACCTAAGATATGGGCACATTTTCTCATATGATGAATAACAAGAAAACTTATATTAAAACCTACCCAACACTCGTTAACATAAGCTTTCTTTATTTGTAGGGATAAGAATGGGTCTCCAGTATCAGAGCAGCATCGGCATATTATGTGAGTATATGATGTTTAATAACATACATACGTCATCAGGAAATTTAGGCCTCTTAGTGGTACACACCCATACCGAGGCGAAGAAGTCATTTTAGTTACGAGTTAACCACTCCTTATCTATTTTATATCCGATTTGAATAATTTTATTCTCCTTTCTTTTTCAGTTGAGGATGAAGACAAGACACCTGCTGTTGGACAGTGTGAAACAGACTCTTCAACCCAAGACCCTTTCATTGAAGTAATCGATGACGGTGAATATTATAATGAAGATGATGATGATGAGGAAGAAGACAAAGATGATGAAGAAGACGAAGAAGATAGTGGCGAGGAAAGCGACGAAAGCGATGAAGAGGAATATGGTTTGGAAGAATATGAGAGAGATAATGAACAAGCTCATGAGCAGAAGGAATATAAAGGAAACTTTATTGAATTCTTCGCAAGGTTGATCCGATCATAGAAAAATATCATTGGGACGACCTCGGAATCATCATCCTAATTGCGAACTAAATGAAATTGGTCCTCAAAAAGGCAATCTGATCAAAAGAAGGAGAACAACTGTATCAATATTCAGTTAATAAACACTCACTTCATAGTTTTTTGGGTTTTTCAAATCACCAATTTCAGCTCTAGAATTTTAGAAAAAACACAACGGTTACTGTTGTCGTTCAAAATGTATCTTCTACGTGAAATTCAATTTTTTAATTGGTATTAGGTACTATTTTCTTATTGGCATCATGGTGGATCATTTGGTTACGAAAAAATTGTATTTTATTACGATTAACTTAATGCTGGCAGTTCAATGTATACATATCCTCCAAATTTCATTTCATTATCTACCAGTACAAAATAAAGATAAGGAAATCAACAGCTTGTGTTGACGTGTTTCGAAAATCTGCCGAAAAATTTGTGATAATGACAGAAAAGTACTTGAAACGTAATAAAACACCTATGAGTGAAACATTAAAAAAAGTTTATTTATCAAAATGAGGACGAATTAGAAAAAAGTTATGTTGCATGATCGATATCAAAACATCGGATTCCAGAGATGATATATCAGCACGAGAAAACATATTAGTAACTGCAAAAACATGTATCCATTGTTCCAACACTAAGATTAAAAATTAAATTCGATTTAAATTTCATCTGAGATCGTGAATGAATTGATATGTGACCTCTGAAATTGTTGATTGTATCTACTATCTTTCGATTGCAGGTTATCAGATGTATTAACATCCGGTAACTGTTATCAACAATTGGCGTACGGTTTTTTATTTATCGTTAAGTGGTTCATATTTGCTAACAATGCGCGGAAGAATATTTACATAATGTTTCAGTCGATTCTGCAGGAGAAATTGAAGAGACACCAAAAAGCAACACAAAGAAGTGGAATTTTGATTATGTGTAGGGGATTCACATAGAAAATATTGACGTTATTACTATCAGTTTCTTATCTAGCAAATGAGTTTCCAGAAAGCGGTACATATCTATACCGGGTGTAGTTTTATCATTTGAAGAGATAACAATTTTAAATTCACAGGAGTTACGTAATCAATCACAGCGCTTTTTTTAAACGACATTTGTTTTAACTACCTGTTTGACTAGAGGTGACACCAACTTTTTTTTATCGTATTTTTGTTCTCTCATTTGTCTCAAAAAACTCTTTTCAACCACGTATTACGAATTAATAAGATGATTTTTTTTTAAATTCCAGGCTTCCGCTATAACGCTATAACCTATCCAGCGAGCACAAAAACACGAGTTTTTAGGACATCAAACCTCCACTGCGATGTTCTGTTCATACATGAATAGAACGTGTACTTATAGCCAAATGTCCGCCGCACGCGCTATTTTTAGGATGTTCCTGGGACATCACAAAAGGCATTTTTTTCTCGCTCTTTTCAAAGCCTTTTCAAAGACTCGCGATAACATTTTCAAAGCTGTTTGCCTACATTAAATCACTGTCTATAAAACATTTCCAAAGATGTCCCTGGGACATCACAAAATGCAATTTCTTCTCGTTTTTTTGTTCAATCTGCTTATTAAAAATAATTTATAAATTATAAAAATATGCAGAGATAAATTTATTTTAATAGTAACTCAAAAAATCACTAAGGGACTCACATACAAATCAAACCCAAAATATTTTCTGCAAATATAAAATGAATAATTTTTCAAAAATAAAAATATCACATACACAACCTAGGTAAAAATACAAAAACTGAACTGCCTAAAAAGTTAATTATATTTCTTCTGGTCTTCATTTCCGGCTGTCTTCTCTTACTTGTTATGCTTGATTTTCTACTTACAGCTAAAGAGTAGAATTACAGCATCTACAACAAATTGATAATGTGCTATTATGACAAATCTTCTATTAATAAAAAGACATGTTGACATTCTACTCCATTTACAAAAATATCAGTCATGTATTTTCTATGAAAAGAACAATCTTCAGAAAAAAACAAATTTTAATCTTTGTGAAAATTCACTTTGCTTTGTTTCCAAAAGTAATTTTTATTCTAAATTTGCATTTAAATCAACAGACTGATTATATTGTGAGTCATCATTAGAAGACGAGCAAGGTGAATTTTCAGTAGAGTTCTAATTTGCTTTTTGAATAGTTCAACATGAGATGGAACTGGTAAATCGAAAGAAATTTCACCACAGGTGACAGACAGGTGTGAATGAGATCAGTCTGAAGCGTTGTCTGGTTCAACTGAATTTAAATACCCTCAGTAGTAATACTGCTGTAATATACTGCTTTTTCTACATTTACATAAATTATAAATATGATGATGATTTAACAAGTTAAGATTATCGGTATAAGTTTTTCAGGTTATATATTTCGGAATGACAACCATTCAATACTTACTTTGAGATCCGTGATCAACTTGATGATTATTGAATCTAATTTATTGTCTTGACTTAACTCTTCCACTTCAATATGAAAACACTACTTATTACTTTTGAGAGAAACAAAAAGTGGTAAATTGAATTTAAATGGATACAAACTAAAAACCACACCCTTCTTCAACAAGACCGATTGTCACTGAAATCACTTTGCGCTTGCGCGACCGGTAGATATATTTTCAGTGAACATCTCAAGGATGAACTATGTTATGCCAAGTGAAAACGTCCACACATTCATATTTTGTGCACCTAACCAATACATTCCCAAATGCATTTAAAAAAACGCCACAAAAGAACAAAGACAAAACATTGAATATCCTTCGGAGACCTCTTTGGGAAGTACACATTACATCTCAAAGAAACATCGGCATGCCCACATTTTCGAAACATCTCAAAACCTCCCAGGGATGTTTGTGCTCGCTGGGTATATTCGTCGCCAAGTTTCTACCAAAGCCCTCTACGACTGTTGAATTATATTTATTTGATACCTGGTACAACAGTCGATTAAAAGCGATAACTTATCAGGACAAAAAAACACGTCAAGTTTTACAAAAAATGTTGTTTGTATTTCGTGTATAAAATTCGTGTTTTCATTGCACATACTCTCTACGCTATTAAAAAACACGCATTTTACGAACTTAATACAAAAATAACTATTTTAATTCATTAATAATTCGAATTGATCAACGACCACAAACTAAATAAACAGCGTAAACTTCCATACTATCCTGAGGTGGCGACTTCATAAAATAATATTTGCTACGTTTTGAAAGCTTTGCACATGAGGCTAAGAGCTTCATTCAACTGCTTTTAGCTTTCAAACAAACCACTTTACCGAAACTGAAAACATCGCTCGCAGTCCATTTACTCAAAAGCATTTAATGATCCGCATTTATCCTTACAATGGCTTAATTTTTTTTATTACTTCTGATTTATGCATTCTTTTAGAGTAAATTTTTAAAGACCGAAGATGCTACACTGTATTATGCTCCATTTACCTTTCTTCGTGAACACTCAATGACATGTATTCTGGCAATCTTAACGTAGATGGCGCAATTGTTAGTGGAGGTCAGATTGGAGTAGTTGATAAGTGCATAACGGACTTGAAACGTTTATTCCTATCATAATTGAGTAATCTGAAAGAATAAGATTTATAGCCAGTAAATAAATTTCACCAAATATAGACAAGTTAACCTACAAACTGACGTTTATGCACCGATTCCATCCACTCATTTTCGTATCAACTGTTCTTTACGGCTGGAAGTTTTTGCTTTTCCTTTATTCAATTCATAAATGAGGCTTTTCACACTTATAGGGCCGTATTTCTCCATAACAGCAACTAATTAAAGTGTTATTGTATATTATTACTTGCTATTACTGTCACTCATGACCTCCACTCACACTAGCGCTCTCTGGCGGGAGCGATATCGTCCATGCCTGCCATTGGCGCTCACGATTCCGTCGCACTGAGTTTTGAACATGGGCGGCTGTGAGTTGAAACAAATGAACGAACTTCGTGAATTGCCAATGTTGCCAACATAGCTAAAAGTGTACTAGATAATGGCGTAATATTCTCTAAGACTCTAAGGTTTCCCCTGACTGTATGAATAGGTGAACATTTATTTCATATAACCGATTTTGCTTTCAAAACGTGTAAACAGAAAATTCGCAGACTTCCAACTGCTGGGCGTTGTTCTAATGTACTATTGAGTGTAACGAGAATGAATTAGGAAAGCTTTCCAATAACTTTACTTTATATTTGTATCGACACTAATTTATCAGACGATGTCATACCTGTAAGTTACTGACTTGCCTTCTGATATGGGCTAAACTGCTTGGGTTGTAAGCCATATTTGCAAAAACTAGTCGTTCTTCATAGTCATATTCACACAGAATTTTGTTCTCACATAAGTAGAATCGGTCGCCAACACAAAACCTGGAAAAACATTGAACATTTATAAACGTCGTTCGACAAACTGTTGCACAAATGTCATCCATTTTCAAATTATATGTATTTTGTTTTCCAGTTGTTTGACATATTTATAACCATACAGTGAACTCACCTGTGATTGCATTGTTGACAAGCAAAACATTCTAGATGGTAGACATTGTTTTTCGCCCTCATTACCATTTCGAAAGCTGGTATGACTTTATTGCAGGCAGCACAATATCCCGTTGTTCCAAATAACCTGGAAAAAAGTACTGGAATATGGAAGTAGTCAACGGTATACAGATTTTATACACTAGCGAATGGTACGGCAAATGTTTTTTCAGTCATCATATTTCCCGAGAGAAATTAACGGAAAAAAAAAATTCGATTCGTTATTTTGTTGGTGATACTTATAATATCGTTACTTATTTGAGAAAGTCAATTTAAAGTACTCTAAACTCAGACTGAATATAAACTCAACATCCAATCTACTCGAATAGACTAATCCCTTTACGACTGCCAAATTATCTCTGTCCAACGCCTGGTAAAGTTTTCCCAGATGAATTATTCTCGTCTTGGTTTTATTGAGAACACTGCAATTGGTCATTAATCATTATTATCTCAGAGCTTCACAGAAATTCAACCGGTATATAAATATTACATATGATGCAAAAGAAATTTCAGAGGAATTCAATTCCTTCTTCACTAATGTGGGGAAAAATCTAGCGAAAGAGATTAAAAAAGATATAAACTCTAAAGAAATAAAAATCAACTCGATCAATTCACTATTTCTCTTTGCAACTGATACAAACGAAGTGATTGGTATGATTTCTCAACTGAAAAATAAAGAATCGCCTGGAACCGACGGCTTCAAATCAGAAACACTGAAGGTCATCTCACGTTATATAGCCGAGCCATTGGCATCCATAGTTAACAAGTCGTTTGCAAGAGGGTATTTTCCTAGGGCATTTAAATTATCTACAGTTGTGCCTATATACAAAAATGGTGAAAATTACCGTCCAATAGCACTAATTTCAAATTTTTATCAGAAGCGCAGTAAGGCTTTAGAGAAAAAAAATCCTCAGGCAATGCGATAGAAGAACTAACTGGGAAAATTTATAAAGCTATAGATAACAAAAACCAAAAACCAGCCATAGCAATCTTCCTGGATTTAAGGAAAGCATTCGATACTGTCGATCACGCTATTCTGTTAGCAAGCTTGGAAGACCTGGTAGTACGA